>CAJQUW010014695.1:0-562500 GCA_907163375.1 Prostheceraeus crozeri | reverse complement strand
GTAGTTGATGTAAAATAATGTCTAGTGTCTCAGAACAATTGAAATATTTGTCTTTCATTTACGCAAATTAGTGAATTCAAGGGTAACACAAATATTTGATTAGCAGCGGAAAGTCAGCATTGGTGTCATTCAAGCATTTACAATCATCATCTTCTATCATGAATATCGCTGTACTGATGTTAATCTCATTCATAGAATGATAATGCGACTCTCCGTAGAGTTCAAATACCGTATTTAACTAATTGTATTCAAGCAAATTTATCAACAGACTATTGGCTGACATAAAATTGTTTTGATATTGCAATTATATGAAAATTTATGTGATAAATCTAACCTCACATTAAAATATGAGGGTTAAAATATCTAGCTTGTTATAAAACTTCCAAGTAATGTTTGTATAACCCTCAAACCTGTGAAGAAGGGAAAATATACGTCATATAGCTTACACATCCACGTAAGAAACAATTCCCGTGTGTCTTTTCCAAATAAGTTGAGGATTCTGTTATCAATTCAATAGCTGCATGTCAAAGGTGAAAAAAGAGCAGCCAAAAAACATAAGTTTTATACATGGATTAATAATCGAGCCTTGTACATGGTTTCAAAACCTTGCTTCAAAAATGATTTTAAAACTACGAGTATGTTGTCAAACATGAGTTTTAGTGGTTCGTGAATAAACATAGGACGAAGTCAATTCACAGTGAATACTCGAACATTAAGACAAGTTCTTTATTCATTTGGACAGACACCGGTTCGGTTCTGAATAAGACATCGGAACATATAGATTACTACGATGTTCAACAAGAATCTAGTTGTGCATCATATTTGATTGTTCGGGTCTTATTCACTGCGTAAGCCTGTAAAACCATGTTTGAAACATTTTTTTTCAAAATCGCATTTTTAAAATGGCTTGAATGTACCAGGTATACCATTTCAAACCCTGATTTAATGATGAATGTGACAGATACGCGCCAAGAGAAGAAGGCAAGTCAGTTAATAATCCTATCCATGACTTACGAAGCGAATAAACTGCGCACAGCGTATATCCGTCAAAATTAGCAGCTAAAACTGGTTTCACTGTTTTTTCACAGGCTGAGAAGAAAATACCCGCAAAACAAACGCTGTTTACTTGATATTAACTGTGACGTCATCATTTATCTAATATTGACGGACAATTTCTGTGAAGTTAATCGGCTATTTAACTGCTTTTAGCAATATACAGATTATTGCGTATGCTCGGTACTTAAGCTGTCAAGAATAGTAGTCGACACAGACAAATGCAAGTGATATGATAAACATGTGACATAGTAGACCTACAAATATCATGCTATCGATCTTGCTCCAGGTGCTCTATTTCACACAATAGAACATTTTTGAAGCTTCCGATTCATTATGCAAGTTGTTCAATGTGCTCAAATGAAAGGAAATATTGATGTTAATATAAACAACAGGTCAAAATAGTTGAAATAACTAAAGCAAAGAGTAAACTAATCATACCTTTTACTCTAAAGCATTAATGCTTTAACCCTACTCATTGTTAAGACTTCGCTATTGTTAAGTTTTCTTATGAAGCATTTTAAAAAAATAACAAAAGTTATAAGTAGAATAATTAAAAATTGAGTTGCATCCTCTGAAAAATGGGAACAGACATGAATAGATGCCATTTCATCCAATATCAGGAATCATCAGCAGGCCTGTTCACACCTCTCAACATCTAAACAACTCCCTATTTCAAATTACAACCATACCCGGGTTAATTTTGGTATCTCAAAATTAGCAAGTTAGTGAAAGATCTACGAATATTCATTAAATATCACTTTAAACATATTATCGACACGTCGTCCAAGTTAGTGCACATGTAATAATTGATAAATGCTGCTTTTGCAGATAAAATGTATTATAGAATAATTTAACATCGAGCTGCATCGTCAAGTGAACGAAATTTCATTAGTTTGGTAATTTCAAATCTCAAAACAAAAGTTATTGTTACTGTGTAGCATCTTTGCGGTCCGATTTCTTGAATATAGAATTCAATTGAAAAAATTCGGACAGCAATGATGTCATTGTTGTCTGTTTCCTAGATATAGAATTCAATAGAAAAAAGCGGACAGCAATGGTGTTATCATTGTTGTACGCCCTTTGTAATAGAGTCTTTGAACGCTTCTTTTAATCATCGATCGAGTAAAAATTATGGAACATAGCTTATGAGTTCCGTATGAATCACATTAACAATGTAATTGTGGTCATCTTTATAGAATAGCCACAATGATAATGCTTCAGCTCTACGTGCTTCAGCATTATCATTGTGGCCTTCTTTAAATCGGCCCGCAATTATTTAATCTTTATTACAAAAAATGTTTGCTCATGATCCGTTACCATGGCTTTAGTAGAACGTTTGAGCACAACAGAACGCATACCGCGCATAAACATTTCACTTCATTGCAACACAAGAATTCCTAGTTGTGACATCAATGCAAATACTGCGATTATTTTACGTTAAAGCACTGTTCACTAGTACTGTATATAAAAAACCGACTGCAATATGTGGAATAGGTGCAGAATCAGCAGGTGGATCACTAACACTTCGATTTTTATTATGCAAAATATTATGGCTGAATGAGCTCTTGACTTTAACACTTAACCCTAAATGGTATGCTGATAAACTTGTGCACTCGAGAGAGATATTTTTTACTTGTTGAAGCAGTTTTTTACCAGGTATGTATGTTCTTCCGCATTACACACAATCATAAGTAATTTCTTTAATTATGGGTTATTATTTATGTGTTTTATGGGTTTTATCATGGGTTATTTTTCACCCCGCCAGATGACTTCCATCGTTGGCATGTTGGACTAAAAACATCTTCCAGATTCATTTGCTTCCTTTTGTCCTCAAAAATTCCAAAAATTTTATATGTTCTGCTATGTTTCCTCATGCTTGGAGAGACCTTCCATGTCGTGCATTCGATATGGTTGGCCTGGCCCCGCCATGTGGCATAGGTTGGATGTTAGGGGCGAAACCTTGCTTCATGCAGCCGCGTGGTTCCTCCCTGATGACTCCATACATAGCATACTTAAATTTTGGTTTCTTAGGTTTCTTATTTTTAAGTTAGCTTCTCGTCAGGTCCATGACGAACTCATATTTTGGTTCTTACAGTGTAAAAATAAAATTGATTATAAGTTTTAATTTATTTCCCTTCCCGTCTTATTTAAGCTGGGTCGGCTAGCCTTCATTCGTATTTCAATACCTACTCTGTGCTGGAGTAGGTTAATCTATGTAGTTAGTGTTAATTTGTATTCATTCCTTCATGACTTTTGATTACCTAATTATTTGCAGGATTCTCCACTAGGGTAGTTGTTTAACTTTGCTATCTTCCGTTTCCTGGATCCTTCGAATTTTTTTGACCGTGTCGTGTCTTAATTCGATTATACAGTTAAAATGACATTTATTCACGTGGTCCTCCCGACAACAGGGCAACTAGGTCAACCGCATCATTTTGATGCGATACTATTGAAGAAATTTCTATATATGGATGCAAACATTCTGTGGATATTAGACTAAGCAGATTAATGATCATATCAGTTACGCATGAGGAACAGCTAGCTGCAATCGCTGTTGCTATGCATGTATGATGATCTCCTGAGTTGAATTGATTATTTATTCATTATTTCGGCCGTGAAAAGACAAAACAACGCATTTTGAAAATAGCTGTTTTGAGAAATCCGTGGTAAAAGCAAACAGGCACTTTCAAGCTAAAAACAACGTATTTCACAATGCGTTAGTCAGTTTCAGCGTTATGAAACGCCAAAACAACGCATTTTAAAATGCGCTTTTCAGTTTTAGAGGTATGAAAGAACAAGACAACGTATTTCAAAATGTGCCTTTTTAGTTTCAGAGGTATGAAGAGGCAAAACAACGTGTTCCAAAATACTTTTTATCAGAAAGAAGAGGCATGACGCGATTGCGAATGGGTACGATCTACTTCAGATTTCTAATCGGTATTATTGTGAACGAAGAGTCAAAGATTGTAGTGTACTTTGAACTACGCTTTTCTGTCTTTGCAGAGGTCAACTAAATATCATCGAAATTGTAGCGTATTTTGGAATACTTTGTTTTGTCGGAATACGTTGTTTTGCCTATTCATAGTTTATCAAAATGCCAATCAGATGAAACGCATTTTGAAATACGTTGTTTTATAATTATTTTCAGTAGAAAAGACATTTCATCGGACCTCGATGAGATAGCTAGCTCTATTGATGTGTAACTTACAATTCCAAATTGTTATATCCTAAAAAAAGCATTATTTTTTCTTGTTTAAAATAACTGACTAATCTCAGACAAAAATGCACATACTGAATTACCCATATGACCATGTTATAGCAAAACAACGTATTTTGAAATACGTCGTTTTGCCTTTTCACGGTCGATTTAGTAAAGCAACAAAAACCATTTTTCTGACGAACGCGAAAATAGTTTATTGTAAGAAACAAGCAATGAGTAATTAAAGTATACTTTGATTTAGATTAAGCTGCTTAGTTGAACAGTAGATTTGCAGAAAAAATGGAGGAAAACATTTCTAACTCTTCCAGTTCCAATAAAGAAGGATAAAATACAAAGTTTCCGTATTTACGAGTATCTGAGGCGAGTTACATCATCCTAATGATGATATCTTCAGTCACTGGTTAAACTAATGGCAAAAACATCCATGCCGTCTACCCAACTCAACTCACTACCGATGATGAGGAAGCGATATAAACTGTCAACGGAAAAGAATGGAACATTTCGAACCGATTGCCTACATTTCTATCATAAGTAAAACTATCAAAGGTAAACTACCTTCTCATCAGAAAGAGAAACATAAATTGGGAAAACTTACATAAGCATTAAGGGGTTCATTTCTGAGATAAGACCTAAATTTGAGCGTCGCATCAAGCCAGATAAATAATATTGCAGTTGTTAGTTCTACGTGTTACAAATGAATGGTACATTTTGTTAATGTGTGAGATATACATAATACATCTATAAATAATAGATTATTGTTATAGACTATCTATTGAAGACATAGGCCTAATAGAAAACTAAAAATAAATACAGCAATTATGATACTTGGCTAGATTTGATCAACGGAAACCGAATGAAGATTCTGTCGGTTAAGATGTCATACTATCGCTCACAAAATCAAGTGATTATAAAATCACTATTTGTTTGACGACTGAATTTCAGCTAATGATCACAATCAATACCAAATATACCAATTAATGCCGCGTTCACAGAAATTGCTGTCTCGGAAAAAATGCCTGATAAGATTATAAACTCTTTAAAGCTGGCCGCATCCAAGAACGTCAGTTTTTAACAGAAGCGCGGCTTCTAGACGTGCAAATATGGCGGCATGCATAATAAATACCGAAAACCAAAAAATGCATTGCTTACCTGTCCAGTGTTTTCCAAAGTCTTGTCGACTCCGCTGAAGTGAAAGTAGCCCCTCACGTGATTGTCATGCTGGCTGTTGTACGGTGGAATGACTGGTCCCAATTTGGGATTAGCCTTTGAGTAGTCCGTTGAGATACTGCTAACTGCGCTGCAATCCAAGACAAAGTCTTGTTCCATCTGCAGATGCTCTTCAGGAGCAGGGGTAGGAGGTGTTCGGTATAATTTGTTATGGCGCCCTTTCTGAGCGGATGCTTGTTTCCCGCTTTTCGGCATTTCAATTTTTAAAAGTCACTATCAAAACTATACAGGCTGATGGTCAGGAGCGTTCTGTCTCTTTCTCGTTGTTAGGCCGCTTGGCGCGTGGTAACTAAGACCCAGACAGCGCTGATTGGTAGATCAATCGATGAAAGGTAGACGCCTACTGTCGCGCACAGATGACTTTGAAGACCCAAGCCACAGGTTATCCGATCAATGTGCGGCTTATGGTGGTAAATCTATGTGTAAACCTCAGGCAGTGTGCAACAATCTCGTGGTCAAACAATGATGAACTTTGCAGTAAGAAGAGATAAATGATGAATTGTGTTGTCAGGTTTTGCAATCAATCAACAGCAGATTAAAACCTATAGTCATCAAAGGAAGACTATGAAGGTGAAACAATGACGATAATCTGGTAATCAAAATTGGACTTTGAAATACATAAATTTGTCTAGTAATTATGCTCAAAGGAGTTCTACGTGATGATCAATGCCAACACCCCAGAAGTCAATTGTTTTCTGAACTATTGTCAGGGAAACAAGTTGCCGAGGCAGTAATTTGAAAGTGGAAATTGACTAACCTACTATTGTTGTAGGAAAATGTTATTGTGGTGTCAACAACAAAAATAAACGGAAAGAGAACCGGAGGTGGAAACTCTTCAAGGTAGGAATTGAAACCATGGTTTTATGACGTCATTGTTCGACGTCTGAACCAGCGGTGGCGGAACGAAAAATAAAGTGGGGAGGGCTGTATCCAAGTCAGCTTCATCCAATTTCTAGTCGTTCTCCCTCCACCTTCTCTCATTTCTCCATCCCTCTTTCAAATATAATATAACAATAGGCTAAATACCTAAACAGTATTCAAAATCAATATTTATGTCAATACATGAAGTATGATTTTGTTGGAGGAAATTAATTTTTGACTTAAGGAAGTAAAGCAATGCTTTACGTATTCGAGCTATTATTCATGTTAAGTTTGCAAGGCGGCTATTTACGTACAACATTCATATTAACTTATAAGAGTATCATTGATTTAGAATTAATTTATAAATCCAATACTAAGAATAAATATACCGATTATTTAGAATGATAATTCAAATAAATTAAAGGTTTATAGAATTTTCAATGAACGATTATTATTGTTATAATTTTCATGTTAGGCTTGGCTATACTAATAGTAGGCCTAATCATCAAAAGCTATGATAAGTCCGTTTGACGGTATGAAAATATTCATACCGTTAAGGTATTATGAAAAAATCATACCGTTTTCAAAAATACGAATGTCTATTTCCATCAACGTTTACCAAAGTACGCAACTCCGGTAGCTTCGCTTTTGCCAGAAATGAATTGTTTCGCAATATTTGATTTATGATAAATAGTATACCGCTCAACCAATTTCATTTCATTTCTTTAACCCTAATTGGGTTTTTGGGACGAATAAGTGCCAAAATGATTCAAAATTTTCTTGGCACCTAGAATGAATTGCAAAATCAAAACAACTTTACAAATCACGACTGGTACCACAGAAACACATTTTATCAAATAGAATAGTCATGAAATAATTTATCGGAGCTTCATGTGGGAGCCTACAGAAGAAAACTTGCACGAAATTTTCGAAGAAATTTTGGTAAGTCACTCGCTGTCAGATATCAAAAACAAGTCACATTTGTTTGCAAAAATTATTCTACACTACACACTGTATGGGTATCATTGATAATGTGAAATGCACCGCTGGTTCACCTTAAAAGTTTATTCAGCTACAGACGCAACAAACAGTTTGGCACTAAAACGCCCCACTGTACGATAAGAAGGTAGCCTATGGGACGAAAATGTACCAAACTAGGAATTATGTTGTTAAGTCTGTAATTATTGCCATGTCATGAATGAAATTGAAGAAAACAAGCCTTCTAATCATACCATTTGACAAATAAGCTTACATGCTATCTTAGGAAGTTTGGGACGAAAAAGTGACAAACTACAAAAACAGAGGTATAAAATGCAGCAAGTATACAATTGTTTTCTCCTCAGCGCTCTTTTGATCGTGAAAATTAATTTTATAAACCGCCAAGCCTGCGTGATGCAGAGTAAATGTCAGTTATTCAAAGTGTTCTCCCATTAGTTTTGATGCAGTTTTGGCAATGTACAAAGTGCAACTCTTCACTGTATTTTTCAAGAATTTCCAAGCAGGAAGGGGAGAACATGACTATATACATGTACTTGCAGTATTTTATACTTCTACATGTATATCTGTGGTTTGGTACTTTTTCGTCCCGCAATTCGTAATGCCACAATTCCCACAATGCAAGCTTATAGAATATATGACAAATGGTATGCTGGTGCTCCATGAAGGCATATATGAAGGCTTGCTTTCTTCAATGTCAGTCAAAACATGGCAATAATTACAGACTCAGCAACATAATTCCTAGTTTGGTACTTTTTTGTCCCATACCTTCTCATCAAACAGTGGGACGCCACAACAAACGCAGATTTCTATGTTAATGATTGAATTTAATCAATTCAGCGGCATATGGGCCTATATCGGCAGTATCACTAATTCGATGTGAAAACAAGAAAAGATCTTAGATCTTAAGTGGCTTCAACAAATGTTCCACATAGGGTTAAGTCTAGTTTATTTGCTCTAATCAACTATCGTGACAAGTTTCTTCACTCACTCACATTCTTCCACTCATGTTGAACGTCCTTTCTTAATGTTGAACAGCACGGAAGGGAGAAGCAACGAACAAAGCATGATCTCCTTCAGAAATCCACATTTTTCTGAAAAAGTGAAAAGCTTCTAACATTGTGATGAAGACGCTCTATCACATATATATTTTGAATAAATTTTGATATTGCTTTTTCACGTCCTGAACGAACGAATATTCACGACATGCACTTCTTCAAAGTCTACATTCACAGAGAAATGTCAGTATTTTTCATGACAAGCAAAATTCTGATGTAAAATTGATGGGAATATTTTCGTCCATAAATGGTCTCTCAAAGCACGATATAGATAGGCTCAGTTAAATAAAGCCTTTGACACATTGATCTGACCAATAACCAATTACCATAGTTGTGATTAGATTAACATTGTCGCACAGACCCACACCAAGTTTTCTAAACTTGGCAAATGATTCACTGTCGATATTGATGGAATGTTTTCCGCATCAGTAGAGAAATTAGTTGGTCTTATTATCTCTGTCACTCTCCTTTCTTTTGGATCCGTTGTTTTCACTGTTATCTTCTACTCCAACCTCTTCATTGACAACATCCAAAGCAGTTGAGACAAATTTATGAGGAACCTCGTACGTCGACTTCTTTCGAAAAGCGTCACTTGAAGAAGCCATTTGAATATCGACCACGTCTTCTTCAGCAATCTTCGTTTTCTTACTCTGAAAGCCTCCCATAATCAAGTCGGCGTATGAATTATATCAGATGCATTGCGCCTAAATTAGTGAATATGAGACTTTCTTGATATGGTCCGCTTGAACGATTAATTTAATTGCTTGTAATTAAGTGAAATGAAATTGTGCACACATTAGCTTCATTAATCAATGAAGTAGTAGCCTACATTAATATGTTGCAACGTAATATTTTAGTTAAAGTTCATCAGCGAGAAAGAAAGCTGAATGCAATTTACGTCACACCTCCTATTGGAAACCTCTATGATGGCCTTCTTTAGATGCCATTCATTCGAGAACTTATTTCAAATGAGCTATGATAAACTTATAGCCGTTGTTGTATTTGATGAGCAGTGCTCAAAATATGAAAATCGCTCAATTTACAAATCGCATTTTTTCAGTAAGCAAGTATGTGAGCATGATAATTAGTCAAGCACGGAGAGAGCGAGCATTATCTGAGCTTTCTTCTGATATACTGATCATCAAAGTCAGCGAACAAGGAAAAAATAGTGACATCGTGAAGTTATCACAAAATCATGACTCTTTCGGCTGAAAATGCCATATTCTCACTTCTACGTTTATGTAAGGAATGCGAACATGCAAGTTTTATTCAAATAAGTTCAATAGTTCTTCAAACTTCCTCGACACTTTTCGTAAATACTGCTAAAGTACACGAAGCAGTGTGCGGGTGCAAGTTTATTATAACTCATTTGAAAGCTGGGAATGCAAGCTCTCTAAGTATGGCACGTTGTTGAGCGATGCGAAGACATGAGAATCGATTGAATTTCAGCGAAATTTTGGTGGTCCATTTTTATGATCAGATCTGTACTGAAAGTTGCAATGTATTTTGAGATATACCAGCAACATTCACTTACATTATTCTTGCAATACTGAGTCAAATTGGAAGCCTTCCTGCTCAATAAATAGAAAGTAGCGACGAACAAAGGAATCATAAGCTCTCCGACAAGGATAAATTTGCAAGCTGCTATCTCTGCTCAAATGTTGCCTGTCGATACCGTCATATTTCTTGGAGGTCGCGCATAGACAGACACATTTACAGCACATTTGCGGAATAGCATATGTTGCTTCAGATAACAATAATGGTCGCTGCTCATTGTTTCCTGACATCGAACTTCAGGACGCCAGCATGAATTATCAACAACTCAAACTGTGACCGACCTCCGCTCAAACTTTTCGACAAAAAACGGTTGACTTCTCTCCAGTCAAGCAATGAAGATATATTTATATATTTACAATCCCGTTGACATGAAATCATCAAGAAAATCGATCAGTATTTTTTCTTCAGCTAAGTTAGTGTGTAAGTGTCCATACAAGAAATAGCAACGTCTTCCTTTCCATAGCTTGAATGAAGCTCGAGTGCCTTCAGCCATGATTGTATGATGCATGGACCATTAACTTGATGATTTAAATTTGTATGATAAGAGCTAGAACATAAATTTGATATTTTTTACATGTTCTATAAAAGATGAAGAAGACATAGAATAAGAATTTGTTAACTTACTTAAGTAATCATTTAGAATGACAATCCAAGGAGACTTTTTACGGAGACCAAATAATATTCTTTTTGACTCACCCTGTGCATTTCGTAAATTTTACTACTTTACCCAATTCTAAAGTTCGGAACATGCCATAGAAATTTTTCGAGGAAATTTTTGAAAATTAAGAAAAAAATTCCATGTAAAGAAGAGTATGAATTAGCCCTCCTTGCATGACCGAACATCAATGAAATTCAGTTCCTATTATTCCATCATCGAATAAAATATATGCTGTATTTCAATCGATTACAATAACTTCATGTTCAAGCCATCAAATCACACATCTTAATTTTAGTTACAGTGCTGTGTTTTTTTCGGGTCTTTTGTTTCAGGTTCAGGGTTAAATAGCTCTTCTGAGAGCATCAGAATTTGACAAGTTCTAAATAGTATAATACTGTAGGTTATAACTTCTTCTTCTAGTATCATTGATTCAAAGCTCCCTAACAATTTTCTGACAGTATTGTTGCATTTCATTTAATTAGATTCACTTTTTTCTGATTAGTCCACAAAAGAGCCTATCGTGTATTCAATTGTTTCGAAAGTTCTTGGTTCACCAGCATCATGCATTTAAATATCCATCATCTATTTCAAATGCAGTTTCACTACTTTTCTACTGACTGACACAACCTAGCAATTAAGCATGAAGATTTGTTCTATTTAAGCGGAGGCGACCAAAAGCCATTTTTAAAAAAATGAAAACCAAATTCATGTTACCTGACATCAAGTTTTTTTGGTCACCTTTGCATAAATATGACAATCCACGATGACCATTTATTTGAAACAATGAGCATTTGTTATCAACCCTCTTGAAAGACTTTGCATACTTGCCATCTGACAGCCTTGGTATTTTACTACTTAAACTTGCTTCATTTCATTATTCAAGAAAACCTCAACATTTTCGCTTTTGAAAATTTATATAATTTTTTACTGCAGTTATAAATGTCCTCTATGGAAAAATTAATTAAACCAGTTTCATTTTTATTCATCAAGAGGACATCATCAAGGCATGGAATTTGAATGCTGTCGATATTTACTAAATTTAGATTATCAAAATTCTAGAAACTGGCATTACTACTTGGCATTTATTCTGCAGGCATATGAACCTAAAAGTTGCATCGCTCTGATCATCTGAGACAGTACATGCATTGTGGATATATAAATGGGCATTTCTGCACCGTAGAAACTGCGAAATATTCGTAAAGGAATAGAGTAGCCCTAGCGCGCACGTGTTTCTAGTGCTTCTAACAGCAATGTTCATCACTGATTCTCAATGGTGGCACACTGTTTATGTGCATTAATGACAGCTCAATTCAGATATTTCATAAGGCTAATGCTGGTTCTTTGGATCCATGATCTGAACATTTTGCTTCGTGATTTAATCGTGAATTTCAATAATTCAGAATTAGGAAACTGAATGCCGAGATCCTAAAAACATTTCAGAGGATAATAACGAGACTTGGATCAAATCAATGGGAAGAGTAACAATCAAGTATGTCTCAAATGCCTTCTTCATCATCACAAATACAGAAATATTGTCATCCAAAATATTGATTGAAATCACAAATGAAAACATCACCCAAAAATAGAATAATGGAATATTCAACAATTGATTGTTAGCTGTCCACTTTCTCCATTGACACGCACAAGTATCAATTACTTGTGAAAAGATAACAAATGCATACAGATTAAATTCTTTTGCATTCATATTTCCAACTTCAAATGTTCCATTGTTTGAGATAAATTCAAATTCTAACAAAGTACTGTGATCCCTCATGACTGAATGCCATTTTCGGTAACATTCACTGTTTTTTGCGCGATTGATAAAATCCATTACAGCAGATACTTCACACAAATGAATGGACGAGTTTCACTAGAACAGTCTGTATCATGATGCATTTCAGTTTTACTTGTACGAACACATCGCTCTTTTGCCGCAGGGAGGTTCGACTTCACATTTGGTGTTAAATATAAATTTTCAAACGGGCCATAAGAAATCCATTTTCTGTCCATCCATTTGATGCCGGTCCATCCATACCAATCCCCTCCGGAGGGTTGCAAATACTCTTTCATTGATTTAAAATCATCTTCATCTTTGAAAGTTGGCAATTCGGAGTTTCTTTGGCAACAATAGGCTTTTGCCTCAGTCCAGGTTTTAAGATTTTTATGAATAAGAATACATCGATTTGACGAATGTATTATCCAAGGTGTTGCGCAGCTACATGCTCGCTTTCTCTTGAAATCACTTCTCAATTTTGTAGTTTCGTTCTTGATCAATTCCGCCATCTGCTTTCTGAATTCTGATAAATCCTCCGTCATTTTTCTACTTATTCCTCTCATCATTTTAAACATTGTAAGAAATCCTTCTTGAAATACGTTTTCCATGTCCACTGTCTCATTTGACATTTGATTCATTTCCTCTCTCAACTGACTGACGATGCCGTCCCGTTCTGCCATTTCTTCGTTTCTCTCGGAAACAAACCTTGTCAACATTTCTTTCTCGAGTTCTATTTTTTCTGGGTTAAGGATCCGCTGAGTTTCCTTGGTCATAAGACGGATTGACTTTTCAAGTTCTTTCATTGAATTATCACCGCAAGAGTAGTCGAAAGCCGAGAAAAAAATGAAGATAACTCCAAAGGCAGACATCACATTCATTTAGCAAGCTAGACCACCGTTGTCAACGAATGTTCTACCTCAGATGATGTCCAAGTGCAATATGACGATCAAAATACTGCGCATATTATGCATCAATCGATGAAAGTCAACATGTACCATAGGAAGTAGGATGCTTGATATGATAAAATAAGAACAGACAGTCACCTTGCTTACCTAAATATCAGTAAAACAACAAGAAAGCATTGACATCATTAGCACTGTTTTCATTATTCAGTTTGTAGCACCGGTAGCACCTCAGTATTACATGCTACTTTTACATGGAACTTGCTACTCCTGCGTGCACGGACATTTTGTTGACGCCTGCGCGAACACTCCTGAACTACGGCTAAGAAGCATTCGTTTATCAATCCATTTTGATTTCATTGGAAACGAAGCAAAATATTGCAATAAAAACACACAATTTGCTTCAGGTACATTGCAAGCATGCTGCGTTAACAATTCAATTAAATTTACTCGTTTCTAGAGGCCTCGACTGAAGCCAAAAGCGTCGTGATAATACGAGGGAAAATAATTCAAAAATCCACTGGTCATAGCATTTATAATCAATAAATAACTCGTCACAATTGTGACCGCCGACATTAAGGCAAGAAGCGGGGATCGATTGTCCACCAAAGCATCTTAAGCCATGTCGCGAATGCAATCAACAACAATGAAATTAAATAGACAATAGATCAAATTGCAATGCAAAAGATGTGCGGCTGGTAGGATTCGAACCTACGACCAAGGTTAACTAGACCTGTGCTCTACCAACTGAGCTACGAGCCACTTATGTGACTGTCAATTGGCAGAATCAAACCTTCAACACCACACATCAGTTGTCATAGCATTTATGATTAATGAATAAATGACTCGTCCATACGCATTGTGCGAAGGCGGAGGATGCGTTTCGAAGAAGAACTTACCTTATTAGCTTACTGCATGATAGCTGAACGATAATTCTAATCTTTTTAGGTGAAATTTAGTATTCTTAGTTAACATGTGGCCTTCGGCAATGCACGTGTCTATAGAAGAAGTCAAAGACATTGAGTAGGATATTCGTTTTTTGTTTTGGAGGATGGCGTCGGGCACGCACTGTCACAGTAAAACGTCTGCTGATTCATTATATTGAAATTGATTATTTGTGTTTTGCAGAATCACTACACAGATTCAAAATAGTAATTTTATCCACTCCTATCTGAAATCGGCATACCAGAACAGTAACTGTTGCGGTTTTATATATAGGCCTATATACATGCATATAGGACCTACTATATATTTTTATGTTACATATAGATGTTTACATTAGGGACCTGCCAATCGTCAAATTTTGAATCGAATCATAGAAAACTTGATGGTTTGGTCAATTTCAGAAGCGAATTTTATCTCGGAAAATTGAAGCATTCAACCACTGCGACGATTTCCTGGCAAAATCCCACTCATACGCTCGTTAGTTTGTCTGCAAATTCATGTCAAAGATTCATGATGACGTCACAGTATCTACCAATTCACGCTGGTAACTGAGAAACAGAACGACGTCTAAATGGATCAAAACATGACCAAAAGTATCTAGATTATTCTTGAATAAATACGTCCAATGATAATAAAATGAAATACATGTTATATATTGAAATATATGTCAATGGTCGACATATAAGCTTAGGCCTGACTAGAAAAACCGGCCGGTCGGTTTCAACCCTGATCTCCACACAGTTTTGGAATAACATCGATCACAAACGCACATAAATACGCACTACATCCGTCACTTGTATGTAGTCTTGCTCCAAATGTGCAGTTGACATTGAAACTGATACTAGGATGCAGGGTTTGACTTTTGGTTTAATCGATTCCTATAAATCAGAGAACTCACATTGTGGATGGAGATAATTCGCATTAAAGTAAGATTTAAAGCAGGGCTGCAGAAGCGATTGGTTCTTATTCCCTTACTCTTCCAATTATTGGAGACCGGACATGGGCTACACACCTCCCCATTTCGACCCCCTTTTTTCTTCATTTTCCACTTTTATTACGAGTTATAGGTTCTGACGTTAACACTTCGCAGTCTCCACGAACTTTCTGTCGTAAACTCTAGCTGACTTGTATGCGTTTTTTTCACTTGCCAAAAAGTCAAATATTTTTCAAATTTACTGATAATTTTGACTTTTGGGAAATTGTGAAATGAAAACGTCATATTTTCCCAACAAGTGTGTAGTAAAAAAATATCAAACGACCAAGAGTGTTTGAGAATGCAACAATAAAATTGCTTCAAGGCTCACCAACCCGCACAGTGTAAAGTTGTCATTGATAAGATGATGCTGAGGTTTTCTGATTTCGCATGCCAGTATTCTGAGATTACACACCTTCGTTTTCATCGTAATGAGAAAATCAGAGGTGACTGCATTTAGTAATACATAATTAATACATAATTAGACAATGCCAATTTGTAATTATGTGTAATAGGGTAAGCACAAAATAATAATGACAAAATATGACAACTATTACTTAACTCATATCAAGACTTAAGGTCAAAAGTCAGAAGTGCCTCGATTCCCCCTGACACGCGAATTGCGTCAGTCATTAGTATAATGATACTTTCGGAAACGGAAGCGATCGTCGGGCATTCGCTTCCGCTTCCAATAAAAACAATCGCTTCCGCTTCCACAAACCTGGTTTAAAAATAGAGAGGGTCCGACCCATTAAGATGCTGCAACCCTGTTGTTTATGTGATTTCTCATTCTTTTTATTACTTTGACATAATTTGACAGTTAAAATCCAATATTTAGTCAATGATTAAGTCGCAAAATGCTGCTTTAATCCATGCCCATAATAATTACTCTTCCTAGGCATACCTCCACTGCCACAACATACACCTACTTCCCGCATAAACTCTGTACATGAATAAGACGATATAAAAATGGAATGAGACAGGTTTTATGCTTTAAAAACAACAATACAGTTTACAAAACATTTCCACGAGAAAACATGAAAGACAACAGGAGAAATCTTTCACAGTTTGACGGGCGAGTTATGAAGGCGATGAGAAAAAGGGAATGGTGTTCCAAATGCACTCGCTATCTCATGGTTTCTTGTCTATCAGGAAATGCCAGGTTGCAAGGACGACATAAAGTTATCACAAAAATAATAGGAGATTTGTCAACTCTAAACTCCCAAACATTCGTGGAGTTAATGGACGAGCGTATAATATCAGTTTGATGAGACATGTGACCAAGAGACCTAACACATTCTTCATTTCTACGGGAAGTATAAAAATAATACAGGGAAAGCGGACGCGTCCATTCAAAAGACAAGAGCGCCATTGCACATGACACGGAGAAAAGTTTGATACATGTTCTCAGCGCGAGGAACGTGCTTGCAGCAGAATGAAAGACGAGTGATCTCTACAGACGGTGATGTAATGAGCTCGCGATCCCACGTCCGAGATTCAAATCTTTTCTATATCAAGTTGAAACTGAGCCCCGTTGGTAAGATAATCTGAATATTAAATAGAAAAATATTAACAGTTCTTTAAAACAGACTCAAAATTGAATTCTAAATTTGAATTAAAATTGAATCTGCTTTCTCTCCACGCAGTTACACGGATTTCTCATCCACAGGCAAGGACATTGTTTCCATGATGTTCTTTTTCATCTTCATGAATCTGTTTTGACTGAAACAGATTTCATCAAAAACGTAATCGTTTAGAAGAATTTTTGACCGCATACTCGATTCGAGCTTCGGCACTAAACAGAGCAGGATGTCTATTGTCTTTAGATGGATTTGCACAATCAACCAACTGATAACTGATGGACAATATAATTCATGTCATTTATCACTGGACCACAGGGGTACTGTTTCCAATCTTTTTTTATTACATTCTCTGATTGCAAACACAGAATCAGTCTTCGCACAAGACGTCATTAAAACCCGACTGCCAAATTATTAAACAGCAATTTTGTACAACATTTCGAGCATCGAAGCTCAGCTGAATAATGCCTTCCGATTTTCGCAACTGGGGCTCCTGTTCTTCTTTCTTTCGACTCCGTGGCTTAATTTGAAATTCTACCCTCAGGCTTCTCTAGTTCATTTCATTATTGGCTGCATCACACAACCAGACGAAATAGAGACATAGTATTAATGACTTATAATGAGATCTAATAATCTTAAGGATGTCACTTTTTCGTTGAGTCGTTGGCGGTGTTTTCAAAAACATCGAATCCAGTTGTAGTCTGTTGCTGCTACTGATCAAATGAAGCTTGAGACACAGTTTCACAGTAATGATTATTTAATACCTTAAGTCCGGATGCTCTTCCCGCAAACTTCCAATGACACATTTTCGGGGCTCGACCTCTGGACCAAAAGATCGCTAGGTCAGGCACTTAACGACTGCGCCACTGAGACCACACAGCTCGCAGTATTTTTCTTCACTTATTGACCTGCGACTTCTTCTGGTATTCCGTCATAACTTTCCTGTCTGCAGAAATGCGTGTCATTTTCGGTTGAATGACAATTGTTTTTCCGTTAAGAACTATAAAATGGCATCTATCAACACAATCGACAAAGTTCAACCTGTTGATATTATATACGATTGGGAGATTCTCATACAATAACAGTCCTTGTCATGGCTTGTATGTAAGAGATCAACTACATCTGACGCATAGAAATCGAACAACATCGTAAGTCATTTTGCGTTAAGCTATATGAACACCTACGAGATAAATCACGTCGAAGAACATTAACTAGTGACAGAGTAGTTGATCTTCCTAGTTGATCTTCCATATTGTCCACGAGGAAGATCGGCTGCTGTTTACGGTCTATCATATATACATTTGATAACTGCTTCCTTTGATAGGAGGAGAACTCAGCAATATGCTAAACTCGGTGATTCATGCAAACGAATTTGCGTAATTCTATTCAACTTACCGCCTAGATGACATGTGCTTCGTTCAGCGGAAAATATCAGATGGATACTTAACAATACATAACTGATGACTAAATGTTTCGTCGTTCATGCGGTTGTGTTGCTCAGTTAATGAGGCCTTGCTTCCGATCGGAGGTGCAGAAGACCCAGTGTTCGCGTCAGTTTGTCCGAGGAGGTTCCGAGAAGAGTTACCAATGTTCGCAGCAAGGATATCTATGTGATTAAGAAATCCTTTTTTGATAAGCTATTAACAAAATTGTATACATAATATTGCACTTTGGAGCCCTGTTGTTATGAGTTGCGACTTTCATAGAGATAATCTAATTCAGCAAGCAAAAACTTGAAACCAGCTGAGGTTGCGATATGATAAGTATCATCTTCCTAGGGCTCAATTTCAACTAAATTAAGATCCGTTTTGGTTCGCCGAAAAGAATTTCAGCTCAAATCGGACTTTAGTATTATGCGAAGTTTCAACATTTTCACTGAGTTGTCTAAGACATCTTCAGATAAAGGAATGGAATCAAATGGACGATTGATTTGAAATTCAAAGACGTAGGACTTCGAAGACGAAATGTTTCACTTGTTCTCAATCAATTCCTGCAGCTGATGCACCAAATCGCGAGCCAACCGCAGAATGATGCGCACATCGTGACGTTCAGCCATCTCTACAAGAGAAACAACCAAGTTAGGAAAAATCATATTCGCAGTGTGTTGATACAAATTCGAAGTGTGTCACTCAGAAAACTTCGAGTTATTGCCTTCAGAAATGTGAATCTGAATAGCTGATTTTATAGACAACAAAGTTTGACTGCATTTCAAAATCGATGATCAAATGATTGTCGGCAATTCGGAAATGATTGCTTGCAATTTATGTATCCCATGCCACTTCACTCAACAGTAGATTTGATTGGATATCAACGACAATCCGTCATCTTCAATCCGCATGCATCAAAGTTTCGAACACGATCTGAATATCTTCACGAATCAACCAGAATGTAACCCTATCATGATCAATTTGTGATTGTTCTGTGAAATGTACATTTCAAATGCAATCAAAAGGAATATGCTGTCTACAAGGTCATTTGGGCTTTTTAAAATCTTGATGTGTGCATTAAATTTTAAGTCCATGAAACAGGCCTTTTCTATATTTAAAATATCATGACTGAAGATTACAGAATAGTTTGAAAAATAAAAATAATCTAAAGATACCGACAAAATTCAACAAAATAGATAAATTCATATTATATATATTATGATATCATTTATATTATTGAGACATACATGTAAATTTCATCAGTGAACGCTTAGCTTAGAGCAGAAGGTACTTCATTTCTCCTGTGTCGAGACATGAAATCCGTTACCTGTGTCAAATCAAATAACTACAACAACCGACGAAACTTCATTTTTGCTATCCATATCACTTCTTGGTAATCTAGAATCAGATCTGGGTCCAAGCGTGTATTCTAATTTAAATATTTGTAAGTTGAAAGGTTCAAGATGAAGGTCAAGGTGCACAGTAAACGAAATAGTCGAACATTAGGCATCATGTGCAAATTGCTTACATCGTGCTCTATATTGCTTTGGCTAGGAACATAAAAAGTTGGAAAACACCTAAAAATCTAACATTTCATGCATTCAGCACAGATGATTTCTTGACCAAATATCACGCTGAGAGTCAAGGCACATCGCTGTTTTCTCTGGTGATTATGGGAATGTAACACTTTCTAGTATATGCCAAGTTTAAATCATAACTCACATGGAATCCGTTCATTTACTCTTCTGAAGTACTATCTTACTAAATGTAAAATAAATGTTTGTCTATAACTAAATTTTTTATGTCTATAACAAACATTTTTCAATTTAATGCAGAGTAAGGGATCACGCTAGTCGCTAATAATCAAAAATCATCATTAAGACCGTCTTAAGACATTTACAATCAATTGGCAATTAACTGATTGATTAAGTCACAACTACAAGTGAAATTAATTGATCGTTGGTAATATAAGAATTAATATTTAATCTTTCAAACAATTACATGTATTTCCAATCCCTGATCTATACCATGAAGGTCAGTAGAAAATCTGTAGAGGAAATGTTCATTCGTGAGAATCGCTACAAATGACTCATGTTGATTAGATTTGTAGAAAGCGGATCCACAAGTGTTCTATGACGTCCAACTATATGCGCATGGTGACTATAGCAGCTCGGAAATCACAAATCATCTGCACCTCCTACAGTGCGCAAGAGCTGGAAACGAAAATGGGTTATGTCGCTCAAAGGTTAACAACACGTGCTGATTTTTATATCCATGATAACACGCCAAATCTGTGATTCTGTATGACACGCATCCGACTAAATGAAATGATAATTGGGATTGATACATTTGGATGTTAATAGAGCGATGACAACTTCGATCTTTTGTCACATAATCAGCATAGAAAGACCGGTGTCAGACCTAATGCAAAATGTCTTGATCATTCATTGGAAAAAATGAGATGACTGGAGAACAGGTTACGTTTGTAATCGATCGAAAATGAGTTAATGCTCGAGAGTTTAGATTATCAGTGGCTTTCTGCTTCGTTGCGTATTTATTTGACCACCGGGCAATATCATAAGACAAGTATTTCAGGTATGAAGTAAGAACAAACATTTCATATGGCAAACTCTAGGCTGATAAGTATGATAATATTTATCTGATCTATGATACTAGTATGATAATACGATAATGATGCTGACATTGAATGAATTGAGACTAAGGGCAATTATAAAAGAACTGCATGTCTCATGCTAGATTGGTGTGGGCATAACGTACCCAAAGCACATCAGGGTTGAAAGGCCCGCAGTTCCAAATTCACAATCAGAAAAATGTCGTGGAGGGGAAAGGCGAACTTTTGATTTCGGCTAGCATTGATATCTTAAAAAATTAATAAAGAATGATTAAATTACAATTATTCATTTATTAATTATATTAATCTAATACATATTACTATTTTACTAAATTTAAATACTTAATTAATTACTTTACTGAAAATAAAGTGTCGAGTCTTTTACGAGCTTTCTATGCAAGCTTTCATCTCGAAAATTAGTCACTTATCGAGAAAACGAAAACCTGTGGAGGAAATTCTTCAACCTGTTTCTTATTCCATAGTCATGTAAACAAAAGCAGTTTCAAGAAGTCATTTGATCTCTACCTTATGACGTTTTGTGGTGCGCATATAAGGGCTATCAATGTACTGTATTTTGACATCGTCATGAAAGCGGTAAAGTCGCTGGTGGATGCGATAAACCCCTTATTTATCGCTGTCACCCGCAAAATACGGTTGACTGGTGAAGCGGGTCTTCCTTTTGATTATTTTCATCGAACACTTCAATTTCCCAAATATTTGACTAATGCCTACTAAAGTATTGTGAAATGAATGTTCCCGAGATTATGCATTCCCTTTTCCTAATCATTCAATATTCATTTTAACAAATATTTCTATGTTGTCCAATGCATACTTAAGTATCACCGAGACGACATTCACAAGGAGATGAATTTTGCGTGGTAGACGTTTCTCTATGATTAATGATCATCAGTTGAAATCCTATGGTCAGATGTAGATTTGTATATAATTTTACATCACTTCATTTATGAGGAAAGCACAGTTTTCCAGGACGAAAGTTTATTATGTGCAATAAAATGTGAGGCCTCTCGGTCAGGTCATTATTTGGATACATTTTTACAACGCTGACCTAAAAACGTCCGGCCGAACTGTTCGTTCAAATGTGCATTGAGCTTAAATGGATTAGAGAATCCAAAGAAAGCAAAACCTTTTGTTATTTGACGTTTCTTTGATAGTCGTTACTTGTGGAAGGATAACAGATTAAAAACTTCAAGCAATGCATCATGGTAAACTTATATATAAACTTTAAACTTCAACGATGAACATGGAAATCATCACTGAATGCTCAAATTATGAAGTTCTGTCTCGTATTCAACCTCTCAGCTGATTTACATAGCTGCTCTCTACGATAGCATAATGGAGATTGATATTATCATCCATGTTGAAGAAAATATCGCATGCCGGTTTGAAGTCAGTGATGATTTGTGAGCATACAAATACATATATGTGCTCAAGATCGCTTTGTGGTCCAGAATCAGCAGCATTATGCAATTCATGCCAATAAATATATGCTTGCAAGTTCCTTCTGTAGGGGATGTCAAACACCTCCAAAATATTTGTCATTTCTTTACGATTCTCTTACCGTTGAAGAATTTAATGATATCTGTGAAGTCCATATTATTATCGATAATTATTTCTCGATAGACTTTCACCATTGCAAGAGCGAGGAAGAGTCCGAAGTGAGAAGAACTGACGTGCATTGCAGACCAGATTGTCTCCCACACAACGAATACGTCTTCGTAGACAAACTCTGAAAGAGAAAAGGATTGGATTAAAGTGACCGTCTGAAATTCGATCATTGAAACGTTCCAATCAAAAATGAATAGGTTTCTAACCGCCGGTCAACATAATAATGAATTGTTTATCTGAAGTTGACTAGAATAGAAATTGACTCAAGGTCGCGGCACATGCGGGGGAACTAAGTTATGGCATGAACCACCAATGAAAAGCTTAGAATTGCGCATGTGAGTGATTCTAACCCAATGATTCATTCGTTGACAAGTGCATCTAAGTAAAAATCCCTTCGATTTTTGTGTCGCTGTTGTGTATTGCATGAAGCTTTACTTCCATTTCAGAGGTTTTGTTGTTATCAATTTCTGTGCATGTCAATGTTTTCCATAAAGTGTCGAAGCAAAGGCTTATCGAAGAGGCAGCCTAGGCCAGGGACTTGTTCAGTGTAACTGTAGACTTATAGGTTGACTACCCACGTTTACAAACCTGTATAAAACCTATTCAATTACCACAAAACATATGAGATAGCATTTTCTATTCACGCATAAAAGCTCAAAAATATTTTGTGAATTAGAAAAGAGACGCCAACGTCTCCAACCAAGACACCAGCAACATGCACTAATTTGATTCTCTTCTTAATTTGTCCATTTAATTAGTTCTACTCATGTTTCATTGTCTTCTTTATTACAGTAGTTTCTACATCTATGACTCATCATATTTGGCATTGTAATTTGTTCATTTTGTTATTTTAAATTTGTTAATTTGTTTTTTTCGCTCTTAGATCTTTCTGTCGATCTTCCATTACATAATTTGTGGCAAAGTGGCTCATGTGCATACGTGATCAGCTTATTTAAAGATAGTGTTGCAGCGTCAAAAAAGAAATAATCTAAGAAACTTTTGATCTAAGAAACTCTCCATCAAAATTGACGAGATTTCCTCTAAGTATTAACAGGAGTCTATCCTGTTGCGTCTCTTTATAGGCTACATGAAGCCAAACTCACCGCGCTTGAAATCAAGCAGGAACCACCGATAGCAGAAATAGAAATGTGTGTAATCTCCGTTTTTATGCATGTGCTCGAACAGTTCAGGATCCAAGATTTGGATAAGTGATCTCATGTTGGTGAAATGAGTGTCCATCGCTCCTCCATGCGGAAAATTGAGAGTCATTCTCTCCATGAGACGTGTAAAACACGCGTGAGTCAGAGATTCGTCCTCCAGAATCACTAATAATGGAGCTAGGAGATCACACATGCCCTGCACATACCCAACGTCCAGGTGCTCCCAAACGTACCTAAAATCAAATGATAATGGATCAGTCGTAGATATGGTTCGGAAAAATTAAGAAGTCATTCCCCCCCAATTAAGAACTTAGACGCTGTTGACGTAGTCAGACTTCAGTGACACTTTTGGGGGTCTCAGCATCTTGATCAAAAGATCGCTAGGGCCAAGAACTGAACCACGGCAGATATCATACATGAGTCATTCCACGACAGCGGTCGCTTCATTCTGACTAGTTAACTAATTTTCAGCAGAGGCTTTCTTACTTAACAAATAGTTCTTTTCCCAAGATAAGCTCATACAGTGACAATTATTGCGTTATTATATTATTGGTTTTGCTACTATTTCAAGCAATCCTCCATTTAGCACAAGTGCTGACATGACACAATGAATTAACTCTCATATCATTGATGATGCAGATTAAGAGTGAGAAAAGCTCTCAAATATTTTTCCCCAGAAGCTCGTTCGACAGTTCATTTTTTGTGCTCAGAGATGTTCCAATAAAGAATCAAGCGGGAATTTCAGGAATATATTTTGATGAATCTCTTCAGTGGAACGCTTACATCAACGAAATTTGTAAAAGAGCTCCGTCAAAAATGTATGTCCTGCGTCAGTAAAGAACAATTGATTACTATCATGCAATCATAGAGTAGGCACATTTGGTAGAGTGGTAACTCCGCATTTATTAAATCCCCAATGTGCATGCGCTTTCGATTTTATTAAATGAACTCAAGGGGAATACAGGTGGTATTGTCACCAAATGCGAGATATGCAAATTTTTGCAGTTTTGAAGAAATTGCCACGAAATTCAGTGATCATGACTGTAATGCAGAAGGAGTGATGTTATTTTACAGATTCTCAGTGTCATGACAGCCTTGGAGATTTAATGTTTGCAAAAAAATTAGCAATTTGATGGGTTCCTTTTACTTTCATGCTCAACCTCAAGAGCATTTTCTTAAGCGTGATCATACCATAGGCAACCTGCCACTGGCAGAGCAAAATCACATAATCAAAGACAATGATTTCAATCAACTTTGACAGATTCAAAGGTCCACATCACTATTAAGATTCAATAAATGAAAAATGAATTTAGTGAATCATAAAATCATGCCGGTGAAAATTGAATTAAAAACTTGAAATTTCAGCCAAGAAGGCACGAATAATATCGCGACTTATTCATGAAGACTTCCATTATAGTACGGATCATGAAATTACTTTGATAATCAGCTTAATTGCCGCTTAGTTAGAATGCTTATTAACAAATATTCATTCCTTTTGATATCCAACTTGTTTCCTACTACTTATAAAATAGAGTCATCTCGGTAGTATATAAATTGGCAAAATTTTTAATTTTTTTAAACTGCTCAAATAATTTTTTGGACTACAGGAACGTAATCTCCGCAAAAAACTGAATCTTTTCATATAAAATTTTTTGCTGTATACAGATACTTTTTTAGTCGACACTCTACCTATACATTCCTACTTTTTGCTTTCAATATTGCGTCCGTAGTGATCTGGAGTTTAGTGCACATCTTTTCACGAACTTGAACATAGGATTTTGTAAAGAATTGGAAAAGATTCAAAACCGTGCTCATTTTATAATTTGTGAATCTTGGCATTGTGTATGTACCAATTTTGTGCCGTTGTTTTATCGTCGTCAACTCATTTCGTATAAGCTATTTCTGACAATCATAGACGATGAGAGTCATCCGCTTCATCATTTGCTGTATGAAAGAATGAAGTACTCTGGACATTTCAGGTTGCCACCTGTTAGATCAGCTTCGTTCGAACAGTCTTTTTTCGTGACAATGTCCAAATTGTACAACGGTGGTTTTAAAATTTGACTTTTAACTTGTTAAGAAACAGACTATTGACTTTGATGCTTTTACTTGGAATCCCACGATTTCCATTATTGAGATTTTTGTATCTTTTCTCTAAATATACGTCTTTATTATTATTATTACTAACTTTCATATCATATGTCATCATTTGAAAACTAAAAAAATGCTACAGAAACATATCTCTTACAGCACAATGAATTAAAGGGAGTAAGGGGACATTGAAGGGAATGATTTTACAAATAAAAAATATGTTGACTATGATCTTTTTAGATGTTGCATATTTTAACTGCAAAGGAAAGCTGCTCTTAAAACCTACATGAGACTGGAGTCTGTCTTCCTATGATGATTAATACATTCTGCAAATTTTATTTCTAGAGAGACAAATCATATCACTCATCTTCCCACAGGTTTTGACTTTTCACACAACGCATCTGTAAATGTGTCTGATACTTGCATTGTAAAAAAATATAAGATAATATAATAGATAAATTGCTTTGTCTCCGTGTTTCGGTCTAGAGATGACTTTCCTCAATACTATTGGTCACGGCATGTGAAAACCAATGAAACAGATTAAGTTGACAAATGACTTTAATTGAATATCTTGAATAAGTAAGAAACACCGTTGTATTCAGCACTACATTTTATTTTTGGCTGTCTATCTTTGATTTTTGGAGCCTCAACAATGCTTATCTCACAGTCTGTGTTACCTTTGTACACTATTTTAAATTGTTGATCAATTTCTGAGTTACATCTACTACAGTTATGCAAATGTTCATTAATTGCTGTCGGATTCTTTTTATGTTCATCAATTCGCTGTTGAAGTCACCGTTCAGTTTTGCCAATGTATTGGCTAATTGGACCGCCCAAGCATGAGAATTCATAAACAACACACGCCTTCATCAGCGGAATTGACTTACTTTTAAGTGAGAAATACGATTTCACTTTGCTTGTGCTAAAAACTACTTTTGCGTCTACGTTTATTTTTTATATGTTCCTTTCAAATTCTGTTTTAATTTTTCAGAAGCTGCTCCAATGTGCGGCATGACGGTGTAGATTATTCCATTATCATAACCGCTATCATTATTCTTATCTTCGACTGCTTGCATGTTAAATCTCGGCTCTGTTTTTATTTAGCAAAGAATGTAAAATACGCTCTAAGATCAATTTTCCATTGAACGCAGTGCAAATCGAAGACTGAATTCTGACAAGCCAGAGATTGACATCATCACATTAGACCGACACTGCCAGAAAATTTAGACAGTGGAGAGTCGATCGGTGTGAACAATATTTCCATTTGACGAATTCATCACGGAGGAAAGTTGAGTCAACGTTATGTACCTACTATTGTACCTACTATGACAGACCTGCCTGCAATTTGACCGTTGAGGCTCGTGGGTTCTCTGATAAGAGCTATTTCTGCAATACGCGTGCCAAAGAGAGACGAATATCTGCGTCAATTTCTATCTATGCCGTCACTGCATACAATACCTGGGATAGAATTACTAACCCACATGCAAATGAGTCTGTTTCTGTGACATGGACAAACTCTTGAATGACATCACTTCCATTATGGACGTATGTAAAAAGACTCACGTGCACATCACATTCCGGAGTTTATCAAGATTTGCCAGATTGAAGAAATGATAGTTGCGATCACAGCGTGCGACATCCTTTTCAATACGATGCAAGTTGAGAGCCATCTCCGACAACAATTCCTTCTGTAAATTTTAATGAAAGCAATCATGATTATCTCCACTAAAACTGCAATTTTCATGTATCCCTACTTACCGAGTAAACACCTCCATGTGAAGCAGGCGATGCTGGTGACATAAGGCTCTCATGAGAAGTTGATAATCGGCTAGATGTCTCTGAAAAGGTTGATTAGAACAATTAGAACAAATGGATTTTTTAAGAATTCTCTTTGAATTATTTGTCTTCTCTTAATACTGTCAAATATCTATTAGTAGTATGCTAGGAACGTTTAAAATGAAAGAGATCTTAAAATGAATGAAAAATGTCGGTCATGATGATGCATGACCTACCATCTTTGTCGTCGTCATGAGCAGTAAGGACATTCAACATCTTCTTGTCCTCAGGAGCGTTACTCATTGCACCAGGTGTTCCTCCGGTCACCTCTGACGCATTTCCACTGTCCACTGATGGATGCACTGTATGAATTCTCTTCACTCCAACCTCAGCAGGACCAGTGGGTGGAAGATTCAAGTCTGTAGTAGACGAAGAAGATGGACGATTTTCCCCTTCAAAACCTTCATCATCTCCATCATCGTTCTCCTCTCCACTGCGACCACCAGTCGTCAAATCAGTCTGGAGATGCGAATAAGCAAGATAATCACATAATCAACAAATAGATCAAAATGAGGCGTGTGACTTCAGAAAAGATGTGAATCGAGGAGATGGAAATATGAACAGCAGACGATCACACCATCAGCACATACACGCGATGCACATCAACAGCGCTGTAGAACAAACAAGAGAGTCGTAGCAGGGAGAAACCATTCCAAACAAAATGCAAATGTGTGCGTGCGGTTAAAAGTTAGGTAGCAGCAGTTTGAGCATTGATCAAAAATTCAATTGTCTGATTATGGCAGTAGAAAACAGTGGCTCGGGAGTACTTCTGACGATTATGCATTATATTCTGAAAGTCAATGTAAATTCAGATCATGGAAGACTTTTGATCGCAAAGAATTGGGAAACGTGGAATGCCAAAGAGATCTTTTTCATATCATTTGATGTCCCAGTGAAGCAGTTATTGGCAACCTCAGTTATTTTAAAGTTCGAGTGTAGTAAATGTCTGAAAGGAACATTCCAATAATAGACCATTCTGCAACTTGAAATTTTATCGGTATTCATTGTCATTTGGCTAAAGTTTCAGCATGCCCTGTTAATTCCACAATGAACTTAACACTTTTTATTTTAGGTATCTATTTTTTGAACCCTAAATTGGTGTGATCCTCCTATTGAGATAGACAGGTGTGATCGGTTCCGATAGACTTCGGAATTTATCCTAAAGGACATTCACTCGAAAAGCACTACTGAGTGTGTCTACGGCAACGGGCATGAATTACATATATATTTAACATAATACAATATTGGGCAATTGCCAATTATAATAATTATATAGATAAATATATATTATATTATATTCTTGTACCATCACCTTCCTTTCTCTGTCAATAAATTATCACAAAAATATACTCGCACTTAGCAGCAAACTATTCTACACTGTAAATAATACAGGCATTGCGCACATGTAATTCGCTGCATTTCAAATGAAAATGGTGAAAATACATGTCATCGGTGTCTTCCTGAATGGTAATATGTCGACTTTCGCTGTTTCTGGAGGTAGAGAAAACGTGTTTTTCAATTAAACTCTGTGCTGATTATACCGCATACATGTAAACATCTTTAAACAACATCATTAAAAAATGTCAAAATCCAAGTTTGTGAATTTCAGTCACCCATTTTTTAATGCGTAATACTATTCTAACAGAATTTTAAGGCAATTTATTATATTTCAGTCTGCCTCAATTTGAATAATGAAAAATGTTTTCTAAATTTTGAGATTATTCAGATTCAGAAATTAAAAATCATTGTGTGTGATTTCAAGCGTTAGTTACAAATATTAAATAGATAATTCGTGAATATACTCGTACATTACACTGCAAATTAATTCATGAATGCAGAAGCTTTTCAAAAGCAGTTAAAAGTCAAATAGCTTAAATGATAGGAATCAAATAACAGTTAACTAAATAATATTTAAAATATAAGTTAATAGAATGTTAGGAGTTAGTAGTTAAATAGATATTTTAGGAGCGATATTATGTCAATTAAGCAATCCAACTCAGAATAATTTTGAAGAAATTGGGAAAACTACTAAAACAAAATGGAAACGGCAAGCCTTGCTGAAGCAACTTGGAATTTAGAGACTTTTACGGGACATCTGAAAATTTAGAGTAATTATATGTTAGAATTTAAAATCATTTATAGTATTTGGCAATTAAGAAGCTTTGAGCGCATTTTGTAACTTGAGAATTAAATAATAAAAGAATAAATAAATAAACCTTGCTTATGCAAGGAAATACATAGATACAAAGGCTTCCATGAACTTTATTAATGGCACTCTCATTCTACAAAACGAGTACATAGCAAGAATGCCAAATATATAGACTATTTTGAAAGTCTACGGTTTCACCAAATCTTTGTTTGAACCAAGGTCGCAGAGGTGGTACTGCATCGATTCAGAAGCGTTATGAGGCAGTTGGGAATTAAAATTTAGAAGCGGCAAATTATCAGCTTGGGAATTTGGAAGCATTAGTGAAGCATCTTGGAATTTAGAGGCGCTGCACAAGCAATTTGGGAATTTAGAAGCGTTACTACAGCAATTCGTGAATTTAGAAGCGTTGCACAAGCCCTCTGGGATCTAGAAGCGTTACTGTAGCATCGGGGAATTTAGAAGCGTTACTACAGCAATTCGTGAATTTAGAAGCGTTGATCAAGCCTTTTGGGGATGTAAATCGTTAATGGGACAGTAGAATTTTCAATCGTTATTAAAGGGGTTTGGTGTGCAAGATGTTGTATAGAGACATTACTGAAGCATTTGTAGTCTGCTGCATTACTAAAGTGGATCGGGGTTTGAAGTGTAACCGAAGCAGTTTCGAGATTTTAGAATGGATTGTTTTCTAGTTCTACAAATTAATACGCAACAAAGAGGATAAAAGTTCCCACTACTAACCAAACGAGGAAATGAGAATTACCTGACTCGACCATTGACGTTTCAACTTTGCAATTAACTGCCACAGAAACTGCAACACAACGACAAGAAATACGAAACTGAAAATCACGATACACAAACACAATGATAATTCCTTCAATCACCAGTCCTTCGTAATCATGATAAGTTGGTTAAATGAAAACTGATTACCTATACCAGTGGTTCCCAACATAGGGGTAAATTACCTCACCCTAGGGGTAAATTGCCTCACAGAGGTAATCAGCCAATTTTCTCGGGGTAATCCTCTCACAATTTATGAAGATCTTTCTTAGACTACGTTTCTATTGGATGCTCACTTGTGGCGATGTGGACATGTGTACTTCTTCCCTGTTCCCTGTTGTTCCGCGTTTAGATGCGAAGATACACGATTCCATAGCATAGAGCACGATTTCTGGCTGAGCAAGCAACACGAACACACCGAGTTGTGACACTGTTTTGTTCTGTCTTGATTAAAGATAAGCACCACGGTTTCCGTTAATCCCTCCACAAGCCAGCAAAGCAGCGAAAACTCACCACAGTTTACAAGTCAATGTCAGGGTTTTTAAGGTGCAGTTGTACACAATTCGTGAAGCTGTAACTCGTTTTATTGTACTCGTTTTTATTTTTCGTTCATATTAATGAACCTGGATAGCTACTTGAAGCAAATAAATTAGTCCAATTAATCATCCAATCCTCCGATTTAAGTTGAATATTTTTGGGATATTTCAAGAGGCTGATCTATCATTGTCTCTATCAACAAGATTGAAATTATTGAAATAATTAAAAAATTGAGATTATATTGGATGCCTAATAATTTGATAGTGATGTTAGTGAGGGGCCAACGTGGGGGTAGTGAGACATTTCAAAGAATAGTATGGGTAACAAATGATACGAGGTTGGGAACCACTGACCTATACGGTTGGTTACATGAAAACCTGGTGAATTTTAAAATGAATGATAATAAATAAATATTAACTGATGTTATTGATATGGAAAGTGGTTGTCTTATTACTGATTTTCTATCAAAGGAACGTCAAGGAGTTAGGGGCCAATGCTCTCATGGTCGGAATTTCAGTCAAATCATATAAAGAACAATTATTCATGTTTCTTTCATATCATCCATGCTGTACATCACAAATATTTTTAACTCTGAAGTACAGTTGCACTTACACTTGTAAAGTACATACATATTCAAATATTCAAGCTGTTCATATAAAGGACTGGGCAGTAGTCTAAAGAATTGATTGAATGAATAGTTTAACGTCACTACTCCCCCATGATAGGGGCTTGGACGGTGCTGACACAGTCAGACTTTAATCTTAAGAGTTGTAATCTTTTAGCGCGGATGACCTTCCTGACGACTTCCAATGACATTCTCGGGGCTCGACCTCTGGACCAGAAGATCGCTATGCCAAGCACTTAGCCACTGTGCCACGGATACCCTGAAAAATTGATTACATCTCCTTTGGAATTAGACACGTAGGGTCTTCCTTCAGCAACTTTTTTCCTCCTTTGTCTTTTCGACTTCTCTTGTAAAATCATCGCCTACCGAATTGGCCCAACAGCCCCCAGCATATTACTTTTGCAAAGCAGATAGCAAATGTGACTCGCACTGATCTGAATTGTTTGCCATGTTCATTTAAGATTAATCTTTATTCTGATAATGCCATTATTATGATAGCAAATAGGCCTACAAGATGCTGGCCACTCGGAGCGCCTTGACTCTCCGAAACACATTACGTATTCATGAAAATTGATCTTTTTATCACACTGTGTACATGCAATGTATCTTTATCTGAATGATATACAGTATAGGATTTATTAAGCAGTGAATCACAGCTTTGAAAACTTCAGAATATCTTTGTTCTGCATTTCTCCCATTCCATTGTAAATTACTCATACATCCCCGCCTAAACTAATAACATCGTGGCCAAAATTGAGGAATTGGGTGTTTGCATGGGCATGAATTAATTGTTTGTCATAATCCTGATAATCATTTTATAATTCACCAGGTTTTCTAAGGCGACCTTCATTGTAAAACCTTCAATGAGAAAATGTTTATGTAGGCAGCTTTTCTACATGCAACAAAAACAGTTGAATATCCTAAATTTAATCATTCTGCAGATTCTATTGTCATTTATTTCAATGTTTTGGAAACTATTTAAATAATAATAAAGAATTCTGAAGTATGGATAACTCACTAGCGTTAGCGATCGGTGATCATATTTTCCTAAGTATTTGTCATCGCTATCGTGAAGGTCATTGTGCAACAAGGCAAATTACACAGCATGCTGCAAATACATACCCTTATACTCTGCTCTCTGACACTTTTCTACTTTCCACTTACAGTATGGCGAGACATAGATCTACTCAATTCGTTCTCATTCTCCCTTTGTCAGCAACGACTTGGCCCTCAGCTTTCTTCCCTTGTGCTGGCTCTTCCAAAGGTTCAGTAGTGATTTTATGTAATAACCAGACATACAAATCGATAAACCTTCATGCTAATAATATCTTATTTTTCAATCAACTCTTTCATGTATGAAATCCGGATACATGCATGTCACACGTAATGAATACTCAAGTACACTGAAGAAGCATTATTTTACCATCGAACTATCGATTTAGTATGTGTTAGTGGTGCAGATTCAATGACACTCATTACAAGATATAATGAAGCAAATATCAAACTGGAAAGCACAAAGCTGCTGAAAGCTCCAACGATCTTGTTAAAAGAGGAAAACCTAATAAGCTACCTTTCTCAACGCAATCTACAGCATAGACTATATAATTTTCATTGAATTATTTTTCTGTTAACTGTTTATCATATCTTCTTATTACAGTTTTGGTGGATTACAAATTAAGCTAAAGGAGGTGAATACAATGATAGGAACAATCTAAATCATGTTACATGCAACAATTCATTTCAAAAGCTGAAGTACATGATAATTAAATAAGGTACACATAATAACTAGACTCAAATTAATTTACATTTGAAAAAAGCACCATCATGGTTAACTTGCTTATTCAAAGTGGGGTTGAGTTTTTTTTATGTACATGGCTTCCAAAATATTTAGGTCATAAGTGTTGGGAGCTTGAGATAGAATTTTGAAATTGTCAACTTTACAGCTGCAACTGCAATTCAACCTATGGTCAGAAATGGCGGACATTTTTTCTCGATGTTCTTTTATTCTTAAGTTTAAGTGTCTTGTAGTTCTACCTATGTAGGTAGTGCGAGGGTCCACCTCACAAGCGAATTGGTAAATGACATTAGACCTAAGAACTTTGGGAGTATGATCTTTGTTGGAGAAACCACTTTTTAGTTTATTGCATGTGAAAACCCAACGGATAGGAAATTCTTTATCTATTCTACGGAATAGTGATTGTAGTTTCTTTTTAAAATAAACCGATTGAATGCCAAAAAATGGAATTTTGACAGTATGGAGGTATTTGGATTCATCTTTTTCTTTTGGAGCACAGAATCTTTTGTCCAGATACTGTTTGACCACTTTTTGTATAAAGTACAACGGATATCCGTTGTTTTGAAAAATTTTGGTCAATTTCCCTATTTCATCATGGAAAGTTTGCCATGACGAGCAGACGATGTAGGCTCTGTTGATCAGAGTGCTTAAAACAGAAATTTTCCATTGCATGGGGCATATGGCTCTGAAATTCAAGGTTAGACCGGTGTACGTGGGTTTTCTGTACACCTTAGTAGTTAGCGTGTTGGATGAAACATCCAGGTCAATATCTAGAAAAGGTAGCACTTTACCTCCTACCTCTGTGGTGAATTTCATATTACTATGCCACTTGTTAATATAGTTGAAGAAGGATAAGTGGTCATCATCTTCAAAGATAGCCAAGATGTCATCTACATATCTGACATAGAATTTTAGGTTTAGTTTATCATTTTGTAGGAAAGTCTGTTCTAAATGTTCATAAATAAGTTACTGAGGGTTGGGGCTAGGGGGCTACCCATGCTCAAACCATCACTTTGACGATAGAGAATGTTGTTGAACGAGAAAATGCCACCAGTGGCGAATTGAAGTAATTTTTTGAAGGTGTCTTTACTATATGGTGGTTTTGTGTTATTGGAGCTATACACCTTATCACACGCTAGATCAATGACTTCTTTGAGAGGGACGTTAGTGAAAAGACTAACAACATCAAAGCTGATGAGTTTCGAATCCGATGAGAATTTGTAGCTAGCGAGTTTGTCTAGCAGATCAGCGTTATTTTGTACTGAGTACTCCGTAGGAATTATAGGAGTAATGTACTGGTTTAGGTACTTGGCAAGGTTATATTCGGCCGTGCCATAACTGGCGACAATAGGTCTAAGAGGTACATTATTTTTATGTACCTTGGCAGAACCGTAAAGTTTGCCACTACAGGACCCACTAGGAGTAATTTTAGTGAACACTTGGGAGTCCACGTACGGTTTCACATATTTGTTCAAAAAGTATTTTAGTTCATTCTGTTGTTTTATAACAGGGTGATCGAGCATCAATTCATTTTGGTTGTGTGGGATAGCAGTAAATTTGGTAGTATCTTCAATGATAGCATTGAGCTTGTTTACATATTCATCAGCATCTAGAATAGCTATACCATTACCTTTGTCCAATGGGACAACTTTGATGTCTTTATTTAGTTTAAGGGACTTCACTGCATCTTGGTTATGTTTGGCTTGTGGCGTCTTGGTAAAGTTAAACATACGCTTATTGTAATTTTGTAACGCAAGTTTCACCTCATTGCAATCTCTCTTAGAGATTTTATTTTTCAGGCGCTCCACCACTTTTTCTAACTCGCAAGTCAGATGTTCGCTTCCATTGCCGTTAGGACTGCTAGAGTCCTGTCTTAAAAATCTCATTTTGGTCATGCGTGAGGGTCACCTTGCTCAAGTTGTGTACCGTACCGTTGGGGGTACTTAACTTGTTTTCTACATATAACTTGAGAAACTTTTTTTGATGGGTTTCTGAAATGGATTTTAAAAGGTTTTGATTTTCTCTGGTAAACAACTTTATGAAAATCATTTGGTCCAAGTAATTCAACTTAGAGAAAATAGTTTCTCGAATCTTAGCCAACTTACTACGGAGGTGCTTGACCTTAGATTTGTGTTGTGAAATTAGCCTCGAAATCTTACGTAATTGGCGATCATGAATAATGTCACGTAATTTGTCATTTAATATGAGTCTAGTTATTATGTGTACCTTATTTAATTATCATGTACTTCAGCTTTTGAAATGAATTGTTGCATGTAACATGATTTAGATTACAAATTAGTTTCAATTTTATCAGTGCTCAAGAAGAGAATAATAATAATCCTCAATAATCGGAGGAGCCGTAGCTTGTGGGCTAAATAATTGAATATATAATTTATATGCACATTATAAAAGATTTTAGAGTGCCAGTTCGCCTGGGATAGTAGTAGAGACCGAAGCGGTCAGATTTGAACTACCGTATTTCTTTGAATATGAGACGCCCTTGAATAAGGGACGCCCTCGAATAAGAGACGCATCCGTGAGAGGAAAAAATTTAATAAGAGACGCCCTTGAATAAGAGACACATGTACAAAAAATAGACTGCTACAGACATATTACATGCAGGCTATTGTAATGTGGTGGCTACATCCGCCTGAGCGATTATTAGGCCTACTTGTCTTAGTAAAATAAGTCAGTCTACTAGTAAATACCGGGTATCATGACCAATGTTGTATAATATATAAGGCTTCTTGTTGTTGTTGTACATGCAGTACATGCATGTTGTATATACGTACATGCAGGCCTACTTAATGTTACTTCATCTACCATTTAAGGAGGCATTATAAGGTAGCTTCCTTTGCATTTGGAGTCATGTACCGGTCGGTAACTTTTGCTGTAAATACTACTTGATTATCGGTATTTTCGTTTCGGTAAATTCAGATCTAGTCTACATGTATAGTGGTCAACATGTAATGGTATATGAATGTATTAGATGAGTCTACAAGATATGCTACTACAAACCATAAAACTCCTTTCATTTCCAAAATATCTGAATTATGATAAAGCGTAAATATATAAGAAAAATTACTGGCGAAATTTGCCCATGACATAGGCCTAAGTGAGGAATGCAAAGGTTACCTAAGAGAATAGCAGCAAAAAACTAAGACATCTTTTTCTAATGAAAGAATGAAAACTTGAACATTTGATAAATAAGAGACGCCCTTGAATAAGAGACGCCACTGAGTAGGAGACGCATCAATCAGGGATCTGAAAAAATAAGAGACGCGTCTCTTATTCAAAGAAATACGGTATTTAAACACAAAAACAGTCGCAACCGCTGTGTTTAGACCACCTACAAGGGCTCTTCATTTGGGCTCGGAATGGTCCCACATGGCTGATGACATCAAGAATGACTGAACAAGTTCAGGACTGCACATCAGACTGCTCTTTTCATTTATCCAGGCTTTGTCGTGAGGCTGATAATCATAAAAATTGCAGAATGTCAGTTAACTTGGGAATCAGATTGTCCTCTAACTTGAACACGCTAAAACTGCTTTAGCAGCCATAGGCGCTGCGCCTCGTCCTACAAGGATTCGCCAGTGATAAGCCAGTTTAAGCCATTCCCAGTCATCCGAGCGAGTCCCTGTTGAACGAAAATCGGCTTCAAATGCTCGATAGGATTTTTGTGATTAAATTCCTCAAGTCTCTAACCATTTTTCTATTTTGAATGTATATTGTATGATCATCTCGAAGTAGGAAAAATGTGATGAATCAATTACAATATTTCAAACAGTGACTGGTGTGCGGGGCATTTTTGGAAGGCCTAGCCGACAGGTTCCTGCCCGCTTCTCATGTGGACGTGCACACTGTTTGCCGATTTACTGACCTCAATCACTTTCACATTCTTTCTTACTATCAAAGTATACACTCTGATTTCCTAATCATTAGCGTCGGCAGCATTAAAAGCACATGCTACTTACGCCTCGCTTGCGTTCACGTGTTCTCTAAAGATAAGATAAATCAGGAAGAGCTCTTCTCCAAGAGTTGCGTGAGAAGAATACTTACCTCTCCCCCTTTTCTCTCCTCGAACACATCATTGTCGAAGCTCGCTTGACGACACAGAGGAATTTCGCCTTCTCGCGTTCCACTTTCTACGACATCTCCGTTTGTTTCCAGCTTTCGCTCGCGTTCAATTACTGCTCTCTGACATTCTTCTTGAGCTTCCTTCTGTTGTTGACGAACAATTGCTTCGACTGCCAGCCATTCTGACATGGTCGCCTCATAATGAGATCTGCTGGCCACATCCAGTGCTACACGTTCTTCTGCAGGTTGAGTCCATGTGTAGTGACCAAGGAGATATGGCCACAGCTGAAAAATCAAATATTATCTTAAATTAAATTGTCTCTTTCAATAAAATTATAACCGTACTACTTTTATCAAAATTATAGTAGCATCAAAAATAAGCGAATAAATGAAATAAAAAAGAAAATTTACAATACATGTCTACAACGCAACAAATAAAGAAGTTACTCTTTCAAATGGCTCGATAAATTATGTATAAGCAGGTGAATGAAACTGTGAGCTCAATGCATTCTTACTTCTCGTCTGATGGAAGGATGACAACCATTGAAGTAAATGGAACGATAGACTTCCACGGGATCGACTGAACCCTGAAAAACAACAATTAGAAATTAATGCACGTAATCAGAGCATTCCTACAATAGAAATTAAATGAATAATCAACTCACTGCTTTGACCTTCTCCCAGAGCTGTGGACTAAGAGCTTGACCGCCCTCAGGGCAAATACTTGGGATCTCAGTTTTCACTAGGCCACTTAGATGTGTCCTGACAGTCCTCAGATGACGGCAATAGGCGAGCCCTGAAATGAAGGTATCAACAGCTCAATGAGGATTTCTGAATGTAAGTAGATAACTATATTTGAAAAATGGCTTGAAATTACACGAAAATCAACGACAAATGTTGAAGCTGAAATTCTGTTTCACTTTGAATTAATGACAACCAAGGATGTGGAGCGGTACAATTTTACCGCTCCGTTCCGATTACACTTCGCTTTCGCTCCGCTCCTGTCATTTTTTCATACCTAGCCACTCCGCTCCGCTTAAACTAAATCCTATTAATTTACCATACCATATATAAAACGATTTCCTTGAACTTTTTAGGTTGTTTGACTACTGTAAATTATGACTGACTTCCACTCTGATAATATGCTTAACTGCAAAATATTAGCCTTATGCTTGTCGAATTTTAAATACGAATTATGGCCGATAATCATGAATGATTTTAAATAAATAATGATTATAATTGAACAATACTTCGAAAGCGGATTGCACATTAGCATTAATAGTGATTCTACACTTATCATGTGATAATAACTTAGTGACTCACCTGAAGAGTAACCGCAAATATGTGTGACAATCAGAAAATTCATTCTGTTGCAGCCTCATACTAGGTAGCAATATGATGCTATCAGGTAACGATGCTCGCTCATACTGATATAAGCATGAATAATAATTAGTAAATTGTAGTTTTCTGTAGGCAGAATTTTTCTTGTATTTTTGAAATGATAATTTTTTATCAGAAAAATGTGATAAATTTTATAAGAATAATTTTGTATAAGATGCAAGGAACGATACATCGGTACTCGGTAGTACGATAAGAACTTTGCATAGAAGAATTAATGAACATCTGAAAAACAAGACTTAATCCATCTATAACATCTCATCACATGTCAAATAACCTAGCAAAATATATCTGTGTCAATCATTCATTAACCTAACATTCCGTGAGCCAATGCACACTAAAAATTTGAACCCATCCATAGGAACGAATATGAACTGTCGGACTTCCATTTTTAACTTTCAGATTTCTTTCAATTTTAAATCATCTTTATTGGCTTTCTTATTAACGGTTTATACAACCCTTCCACTTACTGTATAACTTGAGAACGGAGTCTTATCTCCGAATAATGTTGAAAAAATAAATAATGGACTAATATCTTACGAAAAATAGTGTAATAACAATAATGTAAAAAATCATTAATTATGATAAAACTTTGTTGACTTTGTCAACATCAGGTTCTCTCCCACTCCACTCCGCTCCGCTCCAGTCAAAATTTTCTTTACCGCTCCGCTCCACATCACTGATGACAACTCAAAGTGTCATCAAGTGACAACTCAACTTTTGACACAAAATATGTTGTGATATAATGTACAATTTTAACGATGTGATTGTCATACGTTTCATTTACAACATTAGTGGTTCAACGTTCCTGCGATAAATCAGTGCCTTGTATGCTGATTGATACTCTCAGCAGTAGATGGTCTGTTGACTTTGTGGATACAGGACATGCTCAGTGGTTAGAGTATGCTACAAGAAGATATATTTCATTTTGATCATTTCACACACAACGCGCCCTGAGCAGAAGAATTAATGTCTATGTAGGCCTATTGAACAAATGAGCTGTGTTATGTATCTCTGTGTGTGTTTGTATGGAGCGACAAGAGAGGAGACCAAGTTCCCCAGATAGTATAAATATTATGCTTTATTACAGATCAGACATCCATGGGTATTCAAATTACAAATCCATACATTACATAGAAATCTAAGGATAGACGCATGCACTGTACATGACTAGGATCAGGGAAATATCTACTGACTAGGGCATGTTACAGAGTAAAATAGTAAGTTCATTATCTGACAAGCAGCTTTGATTAAATTCATATATTCGTTTCCTTTTCTCTGCTTTCATTGTTTCATTTCAAATATAAAGGCTGTTCAGGTACAATGGTCCTACGCGGCAAATTTCTATTATTCACGCAGGCCGAATCAATTTGCTCAGGAAGACTATTACGCGTGTATGTAATGAATGAAAGCACTTTTTAACACTGTATACAACAAAAATTCAATTTGCACAGCGATTTTATTTTTTCCATATTTACGCATAAATATCGCGATTTACGCAGGCCAAGAACACTGTCCAGTAATGTTTATTTTCAATCACTTTGATATCCTTTTGGATTCCTTACTCTTTCAATTGCCATTGACAATTAATTGAGTGATGCTAATCTTCAATGTATCTCCAGTTGACAATTCTTGCAAAAACCCCAAACAACTGCTTAGCCTGATATCACATTTTTGCCATTACAGAGCAGCTCTTTCCCCCGTTTTAGCATCTTTTAACTGAATGTTACCACATCTCAATTCTCTATTGATTTTCAACTGTTTATGTGAAATTTTAATGAATTTCCTCTTTTCATTCTATTTTTACTCCACTGCATAGAGTAAATATGTAGGTAGAGTGTCGACTCAAAAAAGTATCTGTATACAGTGAAAATTTATAAATGAAAAGATCCAGTTTTTTGCGGAGATTACGTTCCTGCGGTACAAAAAATTACTTGAGCACTTTTGAAAAAAGTCAAAATCTGCCAATTTATATACTACTGAGATGACTCTCCTAAATAAGTAGTGTGGAGCAAGTTGGATATCAAAGGAATGAATATTTGCTAATAAGCATCCTAACTAAGCGGAAATCATGCTGATGATCAAGGAAATCTAATGAACGGTATTATAATGGAAGTCTTCATGAAAAAGTCGCGATATTATTCGTGCATTCTTGCCTGAAATTTCAAGTTTTTAATTCAATTTTCACCAGCATGATTTTATGATTCACTAAATTTATGTTTCATTTCTTGAATCGGAATAGTGATGTTGACCCATTTTCATCTTTCAAAGTTAATTGTGGTCATTTTCTTTGATTGAGATATTTTGCTGTTTCAGTTGCAGATACAGATCACGCTTTAGAAAATACTCTTGTCAATAAGGCTGAGCATTAAAGGAACAGTTAACCATCCATCGAATTGATACTTAACAAACATTACATCTCCAAGGCTGTCATGACACGGACGATCTGTAAAATCGTGTCATTTCCTTCTGCTTTATGCTATCATGATCAGTCGATTCCGTTGTAATTTCTTCAAAACTGCATAAATGCGCATATCTCACATTTGGTAACAATACCACCTGTATCTCCTTTGAGTTCATTTAATAAAATCGAAAGTGCATACACATTGGGGATTTAATAAATGCGGAGTTACCACTCTACCTAATATACCTACTCTATGGTCGACACTGTTTGATTTTTAACCCTCGCCTCATTGGGGGGGTGTTGGGGGCGTTTTTCGCCCCTCCTGGCGAATTTCTTGAATATCTTTTAAGCCAAGCCAGCTATGGCCACCAGATTTCTAGTAGCTTACTTCCTACGTATCATGCAACTTTTAGCAGAAGGATAATAAATTTGGCACTATACTTTTGGCGTGAGAGCTATTTTAAAATTTGAATGTTTGAAATATTTTGGCTGATTTCGGCATATATTCACTTCTAATGTATATTGCGGCATCAATTCAAGATGAAATATGTTGAGATTACATAAAGGATTCTTTCTATTAATACAGAGATATTCACAGAGGGAAAATCTTTGAATTTGAAATTGTCTGCTTATTATGTATGAATGCTTGAAATTCAAATTTCAAATATGATTTTTTTATTATTTTTGGACTTTTTAGTTCTGCATCTGATCAGCAATTATTGAAATTTTTCAGAATCATGTTGTTTTTAGCCTCAGTGTCTCGATAAAAGTCACCGAACTGGGCTGCTTCTTCACCTGTACAAACTAAATACTAAAATGTGCGATTTCATTGATACTTGAGCTGAACCAAAAGTTTGAATTATTTGACTTTTGACTTCATCTAATGCAATGATGTAATCTCATAACGATTAATAATCATCGTTTTTTAATCACCTTCACAGGATCGCTCGATCAGTGTATGGTTTATTAGTTTTTGTTGTTTTTTCCACTTCAAATAGTGATCTAATGGAAATTTGTTAGAAAATGTCGGTTTTTGACCTTTGACCTTCACCTCAGCCCAGGGATGACCTTAGAAATGAAACTGATGCTGCTTTTCTGAATCCCCTTCAATGCATATTCGATTGATATGGCTTGGCAAAATTGGTGCAATAGTTTGGGAGATCAGCCCCCCCCCATTGGGGTGAAGATTAAATTATAATATTCAGTTATGTACATAGAGCAGGCATTATTCATACTAATTCTCTATGAGTTCTCTATGATTTCTATGAGTTTCACACTTCAATATAAAATCCGAATGAATGAGCATCATCACTTCAACTATCAAATGACCTATCATAGGAAGCACAGAAAGGTTATTCGAGGTCCCAGTTCAACAACTTCAAAGTGATCACGATCACTTTCTGCAATTCATGATCGATTCCTGCATTTCATCAACATTACATCTGACTTACTCAGTAAACACATGTTTGGTGCAGTTTGTTGATTTGTCAATCGACATGAAATTTTTCATTGGAATTCAAACATAGACAACAAACAGTATTGGTACTTGTTCCATCAGCTGTCACTGATAAAGCCAGCGGAGAAATAAGCACGCTATTTTGGAAATAAATTGCAATTTTCTTCAAGCACCGTAATTATTTTAAAATAGAGAACATTTATGTCAGAAGCAAAGCTAGAATCGATATTCCACATATTAACTCTTATAGCAGTTTGGTTTTGGCACGCGGAGTGCCTGCGTTAAAGCAGTGCCTTTCTGGCTAATTCATGTTATCAGCAGATGGTGCGGTGGCCTTGAGGGTAGAGGGTATGCTTGCATGACGTCTAGCTTCAACGTCGCTGGTTCGAATCCACACAAGATTAATGAGGCAGAACAGACCGAAACATGTCTCGTGGTGGATGCATCTGTTGATAACTTATATAGAGTCACAAATCTGATTTACTCTATCCACCCCGGGTCCTGAAACACATCGAGAACAGACAACGCCCGCAAAACCGCAGTGAATGTGAAAATGTCACATAAATTGGAGTTGTCTCGACTTAGGCTTGAGCGCTCATTTTCAGGACGCATAGTGAGCACTGTACCACTATAATCTCCTTTAAAGCCATCGGTTGGGATAGTAGGATTGTAAGACGCGTGTGTTGAAAGACATTGCTTGACACCCCTGCTGAAGGCTACACCGAAAATTTGGGTTTTGTAATTTTCTTTCTTTATTTTTATCTTGAATAAACGGTCGAATAAAAAAATACGGATATTTTCATTCACTCTACCACAGAGCTACTGCTTCAGCATCAATTTTCGATTCAATTCAGATCTCAATCTATCAAATAGAAATAACTGATTGCTTATGACTGTGAAATAAGCGAATATCAGAACTGCAATCATACTTACATCCGTAGAAGGCACGGGAAAGGATTTGTTTTCGCATTGTGTCACACAATTGCTTTATTGATGTTCGGTTCTGCAACGTGGCGTCCACACCATTGCTAAATCGCTCATGGACAATAGCTCCCGTAGAGTTCCAAGGGAAATGTGTTTCTTCACCCACTACAATATGAATGATTTGATAGATAATTGCCGTTTAACAGTCAAACATGTGTTGTTATCCCTCAACCCAATGTTAATCATTGATGAAAAGAAGCCATCAGAGCCTGTAAGGGTCTTACGTGATTCGATCTCTTCCCAATCGTCGTCTGAAATTGATATCAGTTCACGAATCAGTCGTATTGATATCAATTGCAAGAAACACGACGCATCAGAGAAAGTGGGAGGGTTACTCAAACCGTTACAGAAGCATGCATCAGCGATGAGAGGAGCAGTGAGTCCAAAAGGAAATGTGCATGAGATCACCACCTGATTCTGAACCACATTAGGCAGCACCAGTGATTGAGGAGAAATTGCACGCCGATAGGTCAGAGGCATTAATATGTGGAGGTAGTCATCGCAAATTTGGGGGGGGGCACAGACGTGTATCAAAAATGTCCACGAAAGCCGACATACATAATTAGCCCTGAGAGGTAGTTGATATCTTCGTATAAGAGACATGGCTGAGGACTCGAACTCGATGACTAAAGCCTACAGAGGCCGAGGGTGCAAATAATGATAGTGTGGTCCCTCAGTGTACCAATGATGATAATGTGGTCCCTCAGTGTACCAATAATGATAATGTGTTCCCTCAGTGTACCAATAATGATAGTGTGGTCCCTCAGTGTACCAATGATGATAATGTGTTCCCTCAGTGTACCAATGATGATAATGTGTTCCCTCAGTGTACCAATGATGATAGTGTGGTCCCTCAGTGTACCAATAATGATAGTGTGGTCCCTCAGTGTACCAATAATGATAATGTGGTCCCTCAGTGTACCAATAATAATAGTGTGGTCCCTCAGTGTACCAATAATGATAATGTGTTCCCTCAGTGTACCAATGATGATAGTGTGGTCCCTCAGTGTACCAATGATGATAGTGTGGTCCCTCAGTGTACCAATGATGATAATGTGGTCCCTCAGTGTACCAATAATGATAATGTGTTCCCTCAGTGTACCAATGATGATAATGTGGTCCCTCAGTGTACCAATAATGATAGTGTGGTCCCTCAGTGTACCAATAATGATGATAGTGTGGTAGCTCATATCAAATCTTATCAAATCAAAAGAAATTTAACTTTCTCTGTGAAATTCATCAGTGAAAGTCATCAGCATCGAGTTAGAGAGACAATCCCTGTTCTATGGACAATCCTCACCATGACAGCGCGCACCGCTTAGCGATGTGCACAGCAGTCGTCCAACGCTCTCACATTTGCAGGCATGGAGCTGTCAGAAGTATCTGTCCTATGCGTCAACGAATCTACTGCAAATCTATTTTTGAGAGATAAAAGGATGCTAAGAAGGAGTCCACCAATGCAGTATGTGGTTTAAATGTACTTAAAGTTGAAGAATGTATTTTGGAAAACTTAATGTGCTAAACATCAAGACCACAGGGCTTTTTAGGGACCACACTATCATCATTGCATCAGTCCGAGTTCGAAAACATCTCTGAACATCCGTCGGCTTTATGAACAATGAAGTAAGGAACTCCAGCATATGCATGACAGACATTCATGCGCAACTTGCTTAGAAAAGTAAACAGATCCTATTTTACACTTCATAAACACTGTTTTAACCCTCATAAATTTTGAACCAGGCATCTGATTGACGTCATTTTTGAAAGGCTATGAGAAATATTTGGTCTCTACAAACCATAGACCATATTTCAACTTCCTAAATTGGCCTACCTTTATTCAGAATCACCGCTTAGAAGTTTCAGTGACTAGAAGAGTTTTATAGTAGGTCACTTGCATTAAAACTCCTGACGAAAGCTTCTCTGATGTAGACTCAGGAAGTCATGAAGTTATAAACCGACTGATATATGGGACTGTCTACAATTTTGCTCTAAATAAATACATGATTCAAATTCGACTCGGACGCGACTACAAGCTGAAACTGGACTTGTTTGAAAAATTCACCCAGTCCGCAGCCATACACGAGACAAGTTGAAAAGAAAGCAGCATTAAGTAAATGGCACACTTGATGCATCCCAGTAAAGCAGATTGATGATGGGTTACGGACTCTTCAAGGGTATTTTGAATTGCATCACTATTAGCAGAAAACATTTTGAAAAGAAGCAACCGTCACTTTTGCACTTTTGGTGTAGAATGCAATGCGTTATATACTACTTCTCCAAACAAATAAATTACAATATAAGTACTATGAAACGTCACTCTTCACTATAGAAAACCATCTCGATTATAATGTGGATCGATCCGACGAGAGCATGTACTCTGCAAAGGTGAACGGTACTTAACAGAATACTTTTATGAGCATCCTGGAAATAATACAGATTGTTCAAGATGTTCCGCAGATTCAAGAATATCTTCATTTTCGTGCATCTGATCAATGGAGACTGACACATTTAAAAATCAACAATCCAAACTTTCGACGCAGTCCATCAGCGGCGTGTTTTTTACAATAAGCATGAGTATAAACCTTCTTCGCAAACGACAGAAGTTGAACGGCACAGCATCGTCACTCAATGAAGGACAGCCTTGTCGGAGGTTCGTGTGGAGAAATAGCAGAAATGATCAAGTTAAGAATTCATCCTGGGAACTTCAACACATGCATCGAGAAAATCGCGCCATTCCACAGAATAGCATGGATGAACACAAGCATGAACACTATTTCCTCCATGACATTGCGTGGCTAAGTTAGACACCAGCATCGTATTCGTGCAAGTTATAAACATTCACTACTTTCTGATGCTTTATAAATATTGTACAATTTTCTCCATTATTTCTATCACAATTTTCTCATTTTCTTCAAAAATATAATCATTTCAATGATTTACGATGAACCGCATTTTGACAAGAATCTACAAATACTACATGTGTGTCAGTGATTTGATTCATGCTATGATCTAGCAGCGTTGATATACATGACCAGTGAAGCGATAAGATATAAGTGACCACCCACCACTGATGCACCACCATTTTCTTTCTTAACTTTTAAAGAACCTTAACAGGAACAAAATAGCTGTCAATCCCAAAAAATACACTTGCATCATTATAACTTTTCTCTTGAGATTCCGAGAAATTTCCAAGATTTGATCCGATGATTTCCCAATGATTTTGGAAAAATGGTATTTTCTAATTTTCAAAGAAACTAGAAATAAGTAATGTGAATTGCAAGGTAATATAAGTTAATTTATCAGATATACAATGTAGTAAGCCATGCGTTTGCTTTTGATGAGTCATAATCGGATTGCCTGACTTATCCCCGATGTTGTATTATGAGGACGGGAGCTACTGACACTTTCTTCCTAAATTCGCGCACAAAGGATTGTGTATGGATTTGTAGATCTTGAAACGCTGAATACAAAAATCACATTCTTGAGTGTCACAGCCAGTCGGTAAGGTTATAGTATTCCCTTTGGAATCCAATGGTAAAATTCAAGAGATATCTATGGATTGTGAAACACTTGTCAATTTTCGCACATTTTCTTTTGCAGAAAAGAAACTATTTATCAGAATGCCATGAAATTTGAAACATGATTGAATTCATGACATCAAGTTCGATGTAAACACCTGATTCAGTATTTCGTCTGAGAGACTCTACTAAAATAGTAAAATAGTCAAAATATGAAATCTACTCATTTTGTAGAGGCTCTCAGACATCAAATACTGAATCATGTGACTCACTTCGACTTTCATATCGAAGTTGATGTTCTGAACTCAATCATGTTTCAAATTTCAAGGCATTCAGATAAATAGTTTCTTTTCTGCAAAAGAAAATTGTCAAGTGTTTCACAATCCATACATATCTCTTGAAATTTACCATTGAATTCCAATGGGAATCCTTTAACCTGTCCTATATCCGAAAGCGACTGGCTGTGACACTCAAGAATGTGATTTTTGTATTCAGCGTTTCAAGATCTACACATCCATGCTATTAAACCCTTTGTGCGCGAATTTAAGAAGAATGTGTGAGTAGCTCTCGGACTAGATGCTCTACAACCAAGGTTCACAAAATGATTGCGGGTAGTTGTACTATCTTCCTGCAGCCAAAAAATTTAAGTGGCCCAATCTCACCTGTAAACCGATTCTGAGCTTGCGAGTTCTGATTCTCAAACACTATTCTAAATACATAATCTGTCGGTTCTTCCGAATCTTCTTCATCATCTTGTTCCTGCATTCGATGCCGAACACGTTGATCTTCCATGCTCCGAGCTCTCTCTCCTTCTATGACTGGGGGACGCGGTCGTTTCTTGTTTGTGCTCCTACGCTTCAACTTCGGCAGAACTTTGCCTACAAAAGGAGAGAGAAAAAATGAAATGGATATTTGCGAAAATATCAATTTAAAAGAAACATCTTTCTATGTATGTTTGTACACCGACATATCCATTAGAAGGAGCAAATATATATTTAGGACAAATAAAGCGACAGTAATCGGGAGATGGAGAGAAGGGGATGACAATAATAGATAACGGACACACAAACATTTCTCATCTCTAGCCATCTGTAACGGGTGTGTCTGCGTCACTGAAGCGAGACTGGAACGCCGTGCCTGGCCTGAAGATAACAATGCTTGATACCTGGCGATTGCACAATTTGTAGCCGCTTTGAATTATGGAGCTTTAACATAACAAACGCAGCTAAGGGCATTCATGACGCTGAAATGGTTGATCTCTCTCATAGAGCTGAGATACTTTCCTGAGCTGAGTGTCCTTCCTGCCGAAATGTAACGCCATTCTCGGGGATCGACCACATGACCAAAACATCGTCAGTCTAAGTCTTTAGTCACTATGCCACACAGATTGCACAAAAAGCTTCCAAAATAAGCAAAAACTTAAGGATTAATTAAAATAGAGAGAGTATAAATTCTCGCACAACAGTGATGTACTCCTACATGTATAAAAACAAAATAGCCATAGAACCAGATCTCAAATATAGAAAAATCATGCAAGATGATAAGACAAAATACACTAATGCAAGATTTCGATTGTATCAAACCAATTCTGATCATACTGAGGACGAAATTCAAGGAGATGAGATAAATTACGAAAAACTGAACAATCAGCTTGCTCAGGAGTACTAGGTCTTTCTCAATTTCATTCACAGGGATTGAAAAGACAGCTAACTAACATTTTCACGAAGATATTGCAACTAGCCCATCAAGTGAAAGCGGTGTTGCCTCCCTAAGATATACATGCATATCAAAGTTCGTTTCGAGCAAAGAAAGGACTTTTTGACCATGATGTCATAGACACAGCATCCATTATCTTACATAACATTGACTGCTAACGCATGATAGAAGTTTGCCATGTTTGAACAGGGAAACAACGATACAACAAGATATTAACAATCAGATAACATATTATTGTACTTTGGTGCAGTGAAAAATTCTCAAGGTTCAACTGGTGGTGAATGATAAATCTAACAACATGCTATCATTGATCAGATGGTATGATAAGCATTCAAGTTCAGTCTATTGTATGTTTTAAAGCCTGACAATGACACAGAAATTTGAGATCCGCTTTCTGCGCGGCAGAGATGCATCACCGTATTGGCATAATCTTTCAAATTCAAAATTACCTCTAATTTCTCAGGAAACCATCTTTCAATAATCTTCTAGAGTACAAACGGGTTGATGTTTTCCACGCCTGACCGGCCCGTGGCGACAGGTACAACAACGAATGCTATCAAAATTCTGCACGTGTCAAGCCCATTGCAGAATAATTATGGATCAATTCGGCATTATCATCCAAATCGATATACCTCAACGTCTTTGACAAACTATGCTTTGAAGTTCAACACTTTGAACGACATGAACAACTTACCGAAGAAGTAGCTGGAGACATAGCTGATGTGAAATATCTGAACAAAGTCGGGTTTAGTCTGCTAAGAATACAAAATCAATCCCTGTTTATTCGGTGCATAGTATCCGGTTGTAAGAAGAACAGCGGCAATCATTTATCAGGCTTGTTATATATTTCGTGAACACATACTTGGGCGGCGCTAAGGTTTAGACTTATCCAGAGTCAATTTCGAGTATTAACCTGTAGCCATCGCATGATCAATTGATGTTTTAACAACCATCATTTGATTCGGTTGAAGTGTGGGAATGGCCTTGCATGATTTAGAACTGCATGGTTTATCAACCTAAGGTTGCGGTTGCACACTGATTATGAATTCGTCATCAAAGCATTGTAAATTCATGGTCCACATTTTATATTATCTATATGTGGTACGACAATACGCATGTTTTATACCTAATTCAATGAATTTGTATGTTTTTCTTTTTTGCAGTTGCGACCCTTCGGAAATGAATGGACGATCTGTCGATATTGCTTGAACACGTAAGTAAATTCAGCTTTTACACATGACTGTTTCGCAAATACGAAGTCAAATATCAAGTCATAGTTAATTTTAGAGAACAAAAATGGTGACAATTAAATAGATAATTTGGACAAGTTATCTATGTTACAAGTGCAAAAATGTCTGATACTTTTCTGCCAATCCACAGCACGAAGCCATGCTAGTAAGAGAGAGGTGGGACAGCCTTCATACCCTATCAACTGTCACCAGGTTGTGCAGAGCAACACCGGTTACTCGTGCAACCGGTTACAAGTGCAAAAATGTCTGATACTTTTCTGCCAATCCACAGCACGAAGCCATGCTAGTAAGAGAGAGGTGGGACAGCCTTCATACCCTATCAACTGTCACCAGGTTGTGCAGAGCAACACAGGTTGGATTAGAGATGGTGAGAGAGGCGGTACATCTCCAAGCGAAAAACTCGAACCTTTAACCTTCTGCAACTCTATGCCGAAAAGCGGCTATTATTTACCAACGGAGATATCGTGCCACATTTCATAAACGCTTGTTCTCCACTGAAAAGGCATCTGAAATACTACTCGTATATTAACACTTAACTCATGAGGGAGCATTAATCCTTCCTCCGGAGAGCGTTTTGTGATGAAAATCACAGCCAAACGAGCACTAGAAAACACATTAGATGCTTTGATGAAAACAGAAAGCAACAAAAACTTTTTGAAAACAACCGCACTTTTCGTAGTCAATGAATGAAAGTCGCAAGAATATTTTCTTCTTCTGAGATCTGTCTTCTTTTACTGTCACTCTTTTATTGAATGTTTGTCAAAAATGTCTCTGGATATTGATTTGTTCTAGGCGTTCACTTGATATAGTCAATATCTCTTAGTTTCTTAAATAAACCAATTTTTAGTTTATTTAACCCATTGTTTCGGTACAAAGCAGTGAAAGTCTGTGTACAAACAACTTCATGTGGGTTTCCTTGATTATGCATAAACGTTAAGATATACTTGAATCTACATGAGATTTTGGCAGAGACTTTCACAGAGTTGAATATAAATAAAATAAATTTATGTTCCTTGTTCATCCTCGGAAGCACATTCAACGACACGCCTCTCTTCCATATTGCCCGAGTTCCATTCATCCCATTCTCATTCTTTCGCGCTGAGTGTTCAGCAAGAATGCACAGTGTACCCATTTTAAAAGTCTGAGGTTTGACTCGACCTAGATTTGAACCCAGCTCTCCCGCATGCAGAGCGAACACTCTTCCACAAGGCCACTGCGTCGGTTGGGAATTGATTTGGTTTGTCCGGAACTGAATTATCGCATCTTGCACATATCAAGGAAGATTACGTGATTATCACGGTTGCAATGTATTGATTCTAAATGATGAACTTCCAAATAGTCTCCTTGTCCTTCCTGTGAATTTCCTCTGTCCTTCATTTGACCCTCATCAGATCCCTATCTAGTCGATCCCACAGACTTACATCATCAAACAACGTATACTGCGATCTAAGTAATTAGTTCTGAATATCTGCGATTATTTTTGTATCTCGCCACTCTCCAGAGAGCCGCTGATACACCGGAAATTTGTTGGAATTGAAAATCGTGGCTCAACAACGTCGTGGTTAGAAACAAAAACGTCGATAATTCTCTTCCCATCTCAAACAGCATCCCTCATTCAGCATCTCCGACTGCAGTTTCAAATATCGTTGACATTAATTCTCTTGTGACGGTTGAAGATATTTAAATTTGATTCCTCAAACAATCGTCGGTACAGAAATACTCATAGAATGCACCTAATGCTGCGAAAATTACCTATAACTCGTGCTTAATTGCTGCATTTCGCATGATGTCAAAAATTCATAGCAAATTCTAAATGGAAATCCGAAAACTTAACAGATTGAAAATGTACAATTTCTACACAACGCACATAGTTCCGAACTTAAAAATATGAGCTGATATAATGAGTTGATAAAATGTCGTTTGAGATATCTAGGAGTCGAAACTATGAGCCAAAGGAATGCGAATATAAGCAGAGATGATCTCCTTCAAATGATATACATAGCAAAATTAGACGACCTTAATAATACAATTGAGTCCTTCTGGATTGAATTGAAGGTAAGTTTGGACTGAATTATTCGATCAATTAATTGACCAAATTAAATTGCAATTATTTCTTTAACAAATTAATGCTTTCAATTCATTTGACAAACAATGTTGCGAGCGAGTAGATATTTCACTGTAATGCTTCTAGGAATGTGGAGATAATATTGTGAATTCGATATAACATGATTATTAAACCTCTTTCATCAACTCCTGAACTTTGTCAATGTCAGACTTCCATCACCAAAGGCATTTGTCGAGTAACTGCAGTTGTAAAATGACACCTTCGGGGCTCGACCACTGAACCGGAAGATCGCTAGGCCAAACACTTAACCACTGTGCCACCGAGGCCACCCAATACAATCATCGCGGCAGATTGGCCTCCTATCTGTTTAGTCAGACTTTATAGTTCGATATAGAAAGTATTTGAATCAAACATGATTTTACAAAATGCTTCTAAGACAGAGGTAAGATCAATCGACACTTCGTGACATTTTTTATCTATGAAAGCTTATATGATCATATTTGTAGTTATAAAAGTTGTTTTAGGATACAATGAATGTGTCTGTTCAGCATTGGACAGCATTGAAGTAGACAGTCTGCTTCTGATAGATAGTGTGCCGACGAGCACCTTTAAGAAAAGAAAGAATATTGAAAGTTTCAACCACACAATTTATTGACTGCAAACTTTTCTTAGTAATCATAAACGATTGGCTGTGTTGAATTATTGTTGTCTTTCTTGTCTTTCAATCAATTATTTCCAATCCCTGAATATACTCATACTATTCGAAAATACTCGCTGAAGGTTGAATATCTCAACACAAACATTCAATTTTTTTCAAAGTCATCCTTACAATACAATAAAAATTCAAGAGAGAAGTGTTGAAAAAATTCAACGTTTTTAGTTTTGATGAAGCAATTTCGCAGAAAGCGCAAAGAATTCTGCATTGAAGTCTGAATCATTCGATGAAGATGAACAGTAAAGCAAATTAGGCATCAAGCGTACATATCTTTTCAGAAGCAAAAGAAATCGACGATGTTCTACCATTGCAAGCAAACTATTCCTTCAAATCCTTTCAAATAGAATGATGAGGTTTGATCGATATTTTATCAAAAAATAATAAATCCTGAGGTATTACTTCATTTAACGACGTAAATTGCTTTTGTCAAATTTCAATGTCGTAGGGTTTCAAAAAATTATTGGTCTTGCTCAGTCATAGCACGGAATTGCATAATTTCCTTGCAAATTCTTGTAGGCAAAATCGATTAGCTTTAAATTTCAATTATTGCCACAAAAAAGTAGTGGTATCTTTGATTTTCAAATGTTGGGTTCGGTTATCAAGTCAGTGAATTGCTAGATCCACGTGCGGGCATATCATGAGATAGCGGCTGAAATTTTTTTTTTGGCAGGAATCAATCAATTAGGACTAAATATCACAAAAAAGACTGCAAGCAAAATTACTGACGTATTTAACTTGCGCTCAGAATTGGTCATCATACGGCAAAAATCTCCGTGAGGTAAAATTTTGGATTTTTGAAATATACTTCTACATGATGTTTCAATACAATAATAATTTCATAACGTCCAATGATGATGATTTGCAGTGATGACACAATTACTTGAAAAATGTATATTTATAATAGAAAATAGCTAGGCTTTTCGCAGAAATTTTGTGGACCAATCAATAGTTAACTTAGGATTAAAAAAACCTGAATCTGAAAATGTTGTAGGTGAGAGACGAGGACACAAATCGAGCAGCTACAATTATTGTATAGTTAGTATGAAATTGATGCACTATTAGCATTGCAATTGCTAAATTTAGTATGCATGAATAATTTAACCATGAAGGTCTACTGATAATGTTTATTACAGCATGCCTACAGACACCTGAAGTTTGAAACAAATACAGTAGAATTCGCATATATCGGCTTCGGCTATATCGGCGGTTCGTCTATATCGGCGCATTTTCGCTGTCCCTGACAGGAAAAAGTTCGTTTATAACGGCGGATTTCCTGGAAATCCTCAAGCGATGTGTTTTTCCTAGAAGAGTCACTAAAATGACAGTATATGTGGACGCGGATGGCTGTAGATTCTGTTAGGACTATCCGATTCTAACTATTCTAGTGGCATGTGAAAATTTAGATCTTCTACAATTCATCTCGATCATGTTTTGGGGTTTGATCAAAATTGTAGAATCTAGCAGCCGAGGAAAGATAAGTAGGCTTGCCACTGTATCTCACTGATAATTCTCACATAATTAGTCTTTCATTCGACGTGATGATTGCATTGTTAACGCCTTCACCTACGATGCTATTGTCAGACCTGACTTAGTGACTGTTGCGTCATCAAAGGAGCACAAGCCACCGTCGAAAACATTGTTGAGTTCGATGCATGTCCTCTCTCTAGACAGAAAGCGGCTCGCCACCCCATCCATCTCTATGGTTTCGCCTGCACGTGACTCTTAGCAGCGTCTTGATTTATGCATACTCTTCTTTGTTTTGTGCTTCATATAGCAGGTAAGCATGTAGGCATGAAGAAGCTTCAATCTTCTTGATTCAAAAAGCATACTCAGTTTTTGACAAACATAGTGATATCCAGTTTGTGATACTTACGTTGCAAGCATCAGTTCAGAAAGGCACAATTTTTAGATATCTATTGAATACATAGACACAATTACATGTACATGTACTGTACATGTTGGACAATAAGTCAATATGTACATGTATTTAAGTATAGCAACGCAATAATTCATGAGTCAATACACGTATATACGTTGTATGATGCATGGCATGATCTCAGAGCTCGTGTAGATTTCACAAAACTTCAAAATTCAGGGAGTTCGCATATATCGGCGGTTTTCGTATGTCCCTTGAGGCGCCGATATATGCGAATTCTACTGTATCACCATCAATAAGTGCAAAGACGGAAGATAGTAGCAGCTTTGTGCTGCGGACCTGGGCTCAACGAGCTGTTGCGGGCCCACCATCTTGAGAGATACTGAGCTTAATGGGTCAAAATCTCGACGACGAGTGGCGCTCAGGTGATGACTCAGCAGCTGTTTCACATAACTGGAGCTGTATGAATTACTCAATAATAATAAATTAAGGATTCACGCATTTATGCGGCTTTTTTCTGATATATTAATTATCATCTCAAATATTTCGTATCTACGCTCACAAGATTATTTTCTAAAAATGAACGCATTATCACATAATCTATATTATTAGAATGTTTCTAACATTATAAATCATTACTTTAATCATTATTGTCATGGTAATTTGGCTCGTTAATGGGCAAATTCACTTTATACGCATCAATAAGTCAAGGAAGAGAATGAGAACTTTTACCGGTTAGTCAATAAAAGACACCAACACTCTTGACTCCCCGATCGCACTCGTATGACACAGGAGTCGAACCGAATCGGCGGTGGAACTCGCACCTTCTTCACTAGACCACACGACGGTACAAAAGGAATGCATCTGAAGGCAGAAGTCATCTCTAAGTGATATCGACAGTTTATTCTTTATAATCCGCAGACTACGGTTCAATTCCTGGGTCAGACGAGTGTGGTCGGGGAATCAAGGGTGTTGGTGTCCTTTATTAACTTGTCAGTTGACATTCTCCTTAGATCACAGAATTAGACAGGATTAGATTCATCTGCGCGCGATTCGGTTTCCTAGTAAGGAAAAGTTATATGTAGCTTTAATATCGAAATGGCACATCACAGAATTAGACAACTTGCTCCTTCTCGTCACAGAATTAGACAGCTTCTCCTTTTCGAATGGATAATTCGTGTGTCGCTTGCTATTGGAAATGGCAAACAATAAGCTGTCAGAAAAGGACACCAGAGCCAGTGAGAGATGCGTGCGTGCCGTGATATCACTTCGCACACACCAAAACACACATCGCTTTCTTGGCTAACATTCGATTCAGTGTATGCACTATGCAGAAAGGACTGGCTGAGAAGACGATGGTGAAATCATCAGGTGAACTAATCTTCGTACGCCTGCTACTTTTTTTTCATAATGATCGGAAGGGTCAACATTATGGAGAAAACTTGTGCGCAATGATCTGAATTCTTCGAATCTGAAAGAATTTTGGCAATCGAAGCACTTTGCTTGAACTCACATTAATCCGCAAGCGATGCATGACTTTTTTTGCTATCTCTGTATGGTATTAGGAATTCCTTTTTGCTCACTTAATAGGTTCCTCAATGTGCCGTCAATTTCGTATTAATCACACTTCTAGCGAACCGAAGCAGATAAACAAAATATTTAATTCTGTGCCTTAGATATTCTATGTAATACGACAGACCTTTACTGTCAATGAAACTGTGTCATCCGTTCAAATTCTCCTGCAAAATCCTCAATTGAATTTATCAATTCGAGAATTCCTCCTTTCTTTTGAATAGAAGTGTATCTAGATTAAAGGATTCATTGAAATCAGATGAAGCGCATGAAATGAAGAATGCTAAGATTCCATCATTAGACGAAACGAAAGTGGAAAAGAAATATTAATAGAAAGAATAGAAATCTTGAACTGAATAATAAATTGAAGTAATTAATTGGCGACGACACGCAAAGACGACGTGGGGGTAGAGCATGCTGGAGGAAGAGGATAGCTACCAACCAGCAGATGAGAAGTTCGGACCTTTGCCTCTTTGTGACCACAAAGGAGGGTCGAGTCTGCCCGCTGGTTGAAGGCCGTTCTCCATGCACGAGAGGAAGGCGAGGAGGTGTCCGCCAGGCGGAAAGTGTAGCGGCGGCCGCTGAACTCCGTCCTGTCCGACCAACACGGCCATCCCACCAATCGATGCTGAAAGTTAGAGAGAGAACAGTGTTATAGCAATGTTGTACAATTTTAGACAATGTTTGTAGACAATTTGTACAATGTTTTAGACAATTTTGTATTCAATTATATTCATTTATTTCTGATACAAATCAAATCGAGCCTGACTTTATAGTCTGGGAGCTACTGACATTTTCTTCTTAAATTCGAGCACAAAGGGCTTAATAGCATGGATGTGTAGATCTTGAAACGCTGAATACAAAAATCACATTCTTGAGTGTCACAGTCAGTTGCTTTCGGTTAGAAGTAAGGTTAAAGGATTCCCATTGGAATCCAATATCTATGGATTGTGAAACACTTGACAATTTTCGTACATTTTCTTTTGCAGAAAAGAAGCTATCTATCAAAATGTCATGAAATTTGAAACATGATTGAGTTCAGAACATCAACTTCGATATAAAAATTGAAGTGAGTGACATGATTCATTATTTGATGTTTGACAGCCTCTACAAAATGAGCAAATTTCATGTTTTGACTTGATTTTGGCGTTTTTACTCATTTTGTAGAGGCTGTCAAACATCAAACAATGAATCATGTGACTCACTTCAACTTTTGTATCGAAGTTGATGCTCTGAACTCAATCATATTTTAAATATCATGGCATTCTGATAAATAGTTTCTTTTCTGCAAAAGAAAATGTACGAAAATTGTCATGTGTTTCACAATCCATAGATATTTCTTGAATTTTACCATTGGATTCCAATAGAAATCCTTTAACCTTACCTATAACCGAAAGCGACTGACTGTGACACTCAAGAATGTGATTTTTGTATTCACCGTTTCAAGATCTGCAAATCCATGCCATTAGGCTAAGCCCTTTGTGCGCGAATTTAGGAAGAAAGTGTCAGCAGCTCCCGTCCTATTAGCTTAGTCCAAAACTGTATTCAATTTATGCCTTGATGACTCTAATCAATCGCTTATTGACTTCAACGATGAACAATCACTATCAACAACAGTGCTTCAGTGAGGTCAATCACTATCAGCAGTAGTACTACTGCTTCAACGTCAAGTAATCATGCCAGCTTCAACAAAGGCCAATCACAATCCTGACTATCTCCAGGACTGATTAAACGATGAACAATCACTATCAACAACAGTGCTTCAGTGAGGTCAATCACTATCAGCAGTTGTACTACTGCTTCAACGTCAAGTAATCATGCCAGCTTCAACAAAGGCCAATCACAATCCTGACTATCTCCAGGACTGATTCAACGACGGCCAATCGCTATCAGTGAAAGTGCTTCAACAGCGTTCGTTCACAATCAGGAACTTCAACTACCGGTACCCTTGCTGCAACAATGCCAAATCATTGCCACGAACACTGTTTCAACGATGACCAATCACCATCAGTTACAACGATGGCCTATCAGTGATGCTCTTTCAATTATGGCCCATAGCTATCAGCAACATGATACAATTCTGATCATTCACGATCAGCAAAATCGTCTACTCTATTTCAGACTAATATACGTGTACATGTATGTGAATGTAACAATTCGTTGATCCTGATGAACATCTGACTATGGATTGCATTTCACACGCTCAACGCTTGAATTTCGCTATTTCCATGAACAAAATTCGTAGAAAATGCTCTTCAAAAATTATTCAGCAAAAGGTGTTTGAAAAAAAGTATTCATTGATATACATGTAGACACGACATTTCAGCTTCCGCCCTGCACAATAGTCTACAAATGTCAAAAAGCAACTTAGTGTTGGGCTCCTTGACATTCATGCACACATGAGCAAAGAAAGTGGACCCTCAAAGTCGTGTCGGGTTTAACTAATGCTTCTTTAATGCAAATACACGCTGAAGAACCTTCTGTGAAATTTCATCCTAATTTCGATGCGTGAGTTAGTTGATGCCGCACTTATGGCCGGTACGGTGCTTGGTGGAGTGGCGAATCCGCTTATTGACGCATGTATTCCAGCACATTCAAGTATAACTTGAAAACACCTCCATTTTGAAAAAGAAGAATTTAGTTACATAATTGAAAGTATGATGCTGGCTTTGAATTACTGATAACTTGCTTCAGTAGTTTAGCTTGACAGTTAATGCTATGTTGTCTTGGGGGATGAAGCTATCGGATTCTTTTACGCGGGTTCTTCAATTGAGGACTTATGTTGTACTGTTGCTCGTCGATAGCTGAGTTGGTAGAGCGTTGGCCTAGAATGCCAGAGGTCGGTGGTTTGAATTCACCAAGACGCGCAGTTATTTTCCGTCTGTTGAATTATGATAGTGGGGAATGTGATAATTTCGAGGAGCGACGCGGAACCGATTACAGGGAAGGGAAAGTTAAAAAATTATACAAAATCGATTACGTAATTGTTAACCCTTTCTGCTGTGCACCAATTCCATTGTTTCAGCGTGAGTTCCCCGTCCAACTTCAACCATGTAGAAGTCCATCACAGCATCAGCACAATGTACAGATGGGATGTTTTCATGCCATGAACTAGCTTTAAAATGGACCGTCTGTCGGAACAGATTTGTCTAGAACAAACATGAAACAGAATTGCCGAAGGAAGTACACGATCCGACAATTCGGCAGATGAGTGAATATGTCGCTACCGTCGCGACGACTGGCCGACTGTCGCCACGCTCATTTTGAAACACAGCTTATCACATCTACGACGAGTTACTGATGGAAGTTATGCATAGAAGGATAGTCTTTAACGTTAATTAACTATATCAAGCTTTGTAATACGAGTGGCTAGAATATCAGGGAGTAGAAGCTTTTCCTTAATGTTTTGCACAGCATGTGTGCGACTTCTGCTCGAGTGTGTTTTTAGTGGAAAAATATATAGATATCTTAACCTACTTTTATTTACTAAGGCCTTTCGATAACAGCAAGGTTTCCCAACCTGGGGTATGTGTATCCCTTAGGGGTACGCGAAGGAATTTTGAGGGGTACGCAGAATATGGGAAATTTATTATAATTCAATTTTACTTTCATTGCTTTCCTGTTCATGGGTAAGTTGAACCGTTAAACTTCGTGCGCATTCCGCATTGGATTGTCATCATCTGGCCTTGAAGCAACCGTTGCTAATTAGCGACCACCAACTCGACCGTAACCACATGCTTATGTGAATCCGAATTCTCCACCATAAGAATAATTAAAAGCAAACAAAGAGCTTGTTTGATGTTGGAGCATGGCTTTCGCTGCGCTTGTGTTATTACACTAGCGCGCATCAGTTGCGCCTAGTTCATTATTTGGGCTATTCAATTACGAATTTCGTATATTTCTACGCGTAATTAAATTTTAGTATGATTGAATCTTTGATATTTTTTATATGTTAAGTGAGGGTACGCGGAAAAATGAAAAATCCTATGATTTTCTACTTTGGGGGTACGCAACATGAAAAGGTTGGGAACCCCTGGATTACAGATTTCAGCACAACTATGCATGCAATACATGGCAATAGCTCATGAATGATTAGTCTGAAGTCGTACTTATAAAAATAAATTTTCATCGCTCTGACGTGTCCCGCAGCACGACCACGGAGAAGAAAATTATGATGTTGAGTTCAGTATAATGTACAGCTTTTAATATCAAACGTGTAAAATTGTGAGATGTAAAAATATGAGGCAATGCATTTACTTCTTGTTTGCTTCTTTATCAATATTTGTTTGCGTGGTTGAGCTGAGATGTCTAGCGATGTCTAAAAGAGCGATTTTGTCTAGAAACAAAATGAGATATTCAGTTAACGGCAATTGATAAGGTCGCTGACAGTGCTCTAAAGGGTTTCGACAGGGTGTACAGAATCCAGGTAACTTCTAAGTGTGGGATCGGTATGATGTAGAAGAATAGGTAAAATGGCATGAATGGAAATAACCCTCGATATTTTTCCGACATAAATAGCAAAGTCTCGTGCAAAATCACGAATGTAGCTTTGCAACACCATTTGTATATTTTATAGCGGCCTGTGTCTCACTTCCTCCTCAGGCATTGATGTAAATATTGAAACAGCTCACTCGAAGGACGTGAATCAGACAGCTGTTAGTATATTTCCGTGATGCTGCCTGCCAATTGTTTAATACGAAGAGCTTTTCATGTGTTTTTCCATAGATAGAGAGGATTAAAGTACATATTGGCTTTCTTCTGAATTCTAGTATTCAATGTTTCAAATATGATAAAATATTTCAACCGCTGATTCGGTGATTTCCGCAAATAATTAATGTTATTTCATTCGGTCAGATCTGTAGAAAAGAAATTGAAGCTCCTTTGTCTGAATCGCTCTGTTTGTGTTTTTAGTCATTACAGATGATTGTCGAATTTTACGCCAAATGACTGGCCTACTGCTAACGCTACCTGATTTTCTTACACTGCCAGGAAAAAGCGGAAAATCACAGAAAACTCCCTTAAAGTTTAGGTCGAAGACTAGTTCGTGTTAAAAGAAATCACAAAAACGGGCCCTCGACGTCCAACGTTTTCTCATGATCGATGACGACGAGATGGATGTAACTGTGTGAAGCGATTCTACAAAAGCAGCTACTCATAGCTACTCAGAAGCAGCTTCTACTTTTATGGCTGTGTTAATTTCTATGCTACACATAGACAGTGGTTTAATGTACGTGCACATGCTATACAACTTTGGCAAAAGGTCTGCTGACAATCAGAATTTTTAAATCAATTCGTTCACATTTTGCATTACATACCACGATTAGTTAATTATACACTTCTGATAGACAATGAATGTTAAGGCCACTTTTTTTGAGCTTCTCATGCTTAATCGAAGAGATAATTGTCAGACAATTCACTTCAAATTTGAATTCGATTGTGACACAATTCACGGTCGCATCTTTTATTCATTGTTCATTCATTTCATTGGAGTTTAGTGAGACAACGCGTGCCAAAGTTGTTGCTTTTTTATCATACGAGTACTCTGGCATACACCAGTGTGTCATTACCAGCTATTTATGTGTTTCAAGAAAAGCTGTGCATATTACTCTAAAACGCTTCCGAGAGACAGGTAACTTCTCATCCCGTCCCACATGTGGCAGACAAAGTGTGACCTCTCCTAAGACCGACGTCGTCTGAAACGTATGGTAACTGCTATGCCAACGTCTTCATCGAGGATTCTGTCAGTCTCCTTACCTGTTCCAACAGCACCACGGACAGTGAGACATCCGCTTCAGAAAAAGTTCAATTTTACAGTAAGAATACCTACAAAAAAGTCTTGGTGTTTATGGGTTATGTCTCCCCCAGGTTTTGGGACATGTCAATATTGTAAATATAGTCAGAGAGAGAGAGATAGATGTGCAAAACATGGAAGATAATTATGAAAATACATAGCATCTAAATAATGCTGACAATAAATTGTTTTGTTTGTATTTGTTGTTAGACTGTTGGTCGTTTATCAATTTATTGCATTTTTGTAAAGTCCTCTCTGTTTCTCTGAATAAGTGACACAATATGTACGTTAATATGTAAGTTATACGACATATGTGACATGATAACAAGGGTGGGTTCTGCCCTTTCATGCCATCATTGAATGAATGAATGGTTTAACGTCACTGCTGATTGTTTTGGAAATATTCCATTTGTTTGAAACAGTCAACAACTGGTTCGAACAGGTTCTTTTGAACATCAAATCAATATAAATTGACATTATAAATTAAATATCAATTTCAAGACATAATCATGGCCTATCATTCATTGTCTATCATAATTCTGAAGTGTTGAATACTTGTTTATTAACATTTATGGCGAATGCTCTAACTGGATGTCTCTTCCCAGTGGCGTTCCCCAAGGAAGCGTCATTGGACCCGTATTATTTGCCTTGTCCACTGACAGTCTAACCCCGGTGTGCTCGAATTCATCTGTCATACAATATGCTGATGATATTCTATTACTCCATTTTCTCAGAAATTCTGGTGATGATGATTTGCAGCTAGAGTGTGACAACATTATCAACTGGGCTAATTCTATTTCTCTGGAAATAAACTTTTCAAAATGTTTTGTTACGGATATCATAACTAAATCGTCTTTGGTAACAAACTCAGTTCGTCTCGGTGACACGATTGTTAGGAAAGCCAATTCTTTTTCTTACCTTGGTGTTATTCTTTCTGATGACCTGAAGTGGACTTTGCACTTTCAATACATTGTGAGGAAGGCTTCACAGCGCATTTTTATTATTCGCAATCTGCGTCGTGCTGGCTGTTCTGCAGCATTAATGATGAAATGTTACAAGGCTTTTATACGTTCCATCATGACGTATGCCTATGCATGCTTCTGCAATGCACCCCAGTACTTGTTGAATGACCTATTGCGTATTGAGCGTCGCGTATATCGCATTATTGGACTGTCCCATTCTGTGAACTCTTCGCTTATTCAATCTGCGAACTGTACCTGTGAGAAATTATTTGACACTATAAGTTCAGATCCATCCCACCCCCTCAGAGATTTGTTTTTGATCCGCCCAGTGAGGGAGATGTCTTCACGCAGTTGCTCGGTCTTGTGTCCACCTCTCGCTAGAACAGTACGCTTCAGCAGATCTTTTATCAGATTTTGTAAATAAGCTTTCTTGTCCTTCCTTTTTATGCACCTCATCAACCATTGGCTTCTCATTCTGTGTATTAATGTATTTTGACATCGATGTTACTGTTACTGTTCTATTGTAAGTGTCCACCGAATCATTGTAGTGGAACAATAAACGATTACTTACTTACTTACTTACTTACTTACTTACTTACATACATGAACACAAAAATAGTAATAAACCCAAATCATGAACATTAGAGAACTCAACTAAAATTTCATGAATCATTAAATTTTATGTATATATTTCAAAATGTGTCATAACGCAATCGATTGAATCATCTGCAGAAAACATCCTTTATGGATTGAAACTATTGACAGATCATAGAACACGTTATCTTCTTGCTTTATGAATTTCAGTGACACTAAACAGAATAACTTCCGGTACTGATACGCAAGTGATTGATTTCTTGAATACTCTGTCACAATCAAAGAGAAGATTAGTGGTCTAATAGTCCGAATTCCGAATCAATTCTGCCTTTGAAATAGGCAAGCAATTTAGCAACACAACGATCATTTATCAGAGGAGCGTTTATTCCCTTTCCCTTGATCTCAGGCTATTCCATTTTGCGATCTACGTCGACCTTAACGATGAAATCGATCAGCGCTGAGAATGGAATGGAAGGAATATTAACATTCCATTCAACACATTATATTTGTTTTCGCTGGAGAATATGAAGTGTCTTGATTAACAATCTTCGACAGAGCAATTTTTCACATCTGCCGCTACTTAATATGGTTTCCATACTCCAGGAGAAATGAAATGGATACTCTTAGATTTGATCAAGCAACAATGGAGCATCAGAACGTGAAAACTATTTTTATCAGCATATTTCCACCGCTGGTTTGTTAAGTATTATCCACCGAATTCATACATTTATAAAGTTGAAAAACTAGTGAATTTGAAAAATTGATGAAATATGCATTTGACCCAATTTCCGATTGCAGGTGTCATATTCGCTTTCTCTGAAAAAGTTAATTTACATTCTGACTAGACCAATCACAGCTTGAATAGAGCACACCATTTCGAAATTATCAACATCTAGCGGCTTCATAATATGCCAACTTGGTCTGACTTTATAAGTTCAAACAATGCCGTCAAGACGGGATTCCTTCTTCCCATCTTGTCCAAACTTTACCACGAGGCATGTAAAACGGTTGCATTGAGCGTGTGGTGCAACCACGATTTCCTTTTTGTATATGATTTTCAAGATCATGTAGAATAGAATGAGACTTCATTTGTCAGTCAATGTTGATGAGCACATTCAGAAATAGCATTTCGGTAGTTCAATACATTTGCATCTGAAGAACTATAAAACCTTCGAAATTAAAAACACCTCAATTAATAGAATGTAGCACAAAAGTTAAGGACTGTAATCGATTGAACTATCAGTAAAATATATGCGATATGTGAATGACGGTATGATTTGAATGTCGCTGATTTCAGGATTATCGCGGCATTGTGTGCCATAATCGTGAAGTGCTATTAGGGTTCAGGTTTTTATGATCGTGGCTACAAAATGATCAGGTCATATTAAGCAGATTTGGGTATCAGATGATTTATATCTGGGGATTTGATTCCGAGATTTGAACAAGGCCTCGATTGCTCGTTTCGACAATGACGGTGCTTCGCCCGAGCTGAGAGATAAGTTATTAAGACACGCCAGATATTCTGCAATTATGAGCTGCTACAGCAGACAGTTACTGTACTACAGTGCTGTGCTACAGCCCGCCAATATCTGGGGATATTTGAAGCAATTTGTCCCTTTTGTTCATTTGCAATTTTGCAAATGAAATTGAAAACGAATTATTGTTTCCGAACGTTTTCGGCTATTCTTGTCAAGGAATAACATGGCAATGACAGAATTATACATCATGATTTAGCTTAAGTATCAGGGAGTAGAACGCTTGGCTTCAAAATCCGCGGAAATCCAAAATAACCACTTTCTCATGCTACTTGCATTCTTTGAAACTTTATGATCTAATTTTGGTTAAGCAATTTTCTTAAGTAAGAGTTCTTCAAGAGAAAAAAATCAAAATTCAGATGCGATTTTCAATTTCTTACCTCTAAAAACACATTCAGAGTCAATTAACAATAATACGGAATTTTCTATCCATGCGTATCAGTGAAAACATTTCAGATGCATGAAGAAGTGAAGCAGTTTGCATTGTACATTGACATATACAATATGCACATGCAGTTTCTAATCCGGGTTGGGATTTTTCATCTTTTCACAATTTGATATTTTACGGAATTTTACATATTTTGCTGCTGAAACTTTTGTAAGTTTCCTAAAGCAACTTACAGTCGCAAAAATTCAAATAATAGAAAAAATTATCAGAAACTGTGAAATCTGTGTATGAAACAGCTAAAATTTTTTTGTTCTTGGTTGAGTTGTAGATATGGCCTAGTATATACAAGATGCCATGACTGCAGGAAGTCGTTTCATCAAAGTTTTGAATTTTGTTTTAATGTGTTTCTATAAATTTGTTTTATTGATTGAAGTGTTAGCTCTGTTGTGGGCGTTACGCAAAACTTGGTTAGAAAATTATGTTTCTAGCGGGTTAGAGACTGAAACTTTTCACATATTATCCTCTTCTTCGTCACATAAAATACGACACACTTCGATTTTTGAGAACATAAAAATCCCGGCTTTAGTTATGATGGATTATTTATATGAGCCTTGATGGCTTGTAAGCCTCAACGGTACCTGGTGCGTTTGATTGGGAAAAGAAATCGAGGGAAGAATAAATATGATACATTAGAATGTTTCATTTCCCCTTTAATTGTTCATGTTCAAGTTCATAATCAAAGTGGATCAATAATCTGTCGGTCTTTGAAACAATTAGCAGGAAATGTACCATTCTCTTAGGAATTCGCGTTCCGCCTGCGGTGTTTAACCAAATCCATCATTCATTCTCTCTGTTCTGAATTTCTTTTTCAATACACGCTGATGAGCAAGTCTTGCAACCTCTTCTGCCTCCTTTTTGAGTCTTATTTCTTTTGCCCGACTTTTCATGTGATTTTTATTGATTCGGAGAGCTGTTATCTTTGCTTTTTTTCTTTGTAGCGTCGAGCTGATGACGCTCAGTTATTTACTTAAGATTGAACTTTTTCTTTTTTGGCGTTTCCTTTACATTGCATCTCCACTGCCGATGAGCTTCTTGACCTCAATGCATATTTGACCGTCTGAATTGCAGAGTAGGTGTGAATGTTATTTCTGGTAGAATGAACATCGATAATTTCATCCATTATGTTGAAAGACGACTAAACAGGTAGACCATGGAAACAGCTGAAACATATCACAGCCAACTTCCGCAGAGTCGGATATTTGTGATTTTCAATGACTGAAGCCCACCAATTATCAGCGTCTTGTTGAGAATCAAGGGCAGGTAAAGAGCTGTCGACTTGATATCGCATGACTTCAAAGGATAAGCTCATCTATACACTATATGAATTACGAGCATATACTCGCAAAACGGAAAAAAGTTTTTTCATTGACAACAAATAATTTTCGAGGAGATTCTGTTGCAGTTGCGTTTTTCATTAAGAGAGAAAGGTCTGTGCAAAAGGAACACGCAATCTCGCTAAGTTTGGATTTTAACTTTATGTAGATTTTTACGTTTTGTCTTACTACTTATGCTTTGCTACTTATTTCATTCTTCAAAAGTCATATTCTTCTTGCTTCTGCATTGTAAGGTATTCGATATATCCATGCCAGTCCTGCGTACTTCTTTTGGTGATCCAAATGCTGGACATACATGAATTATCGTCAATTCTTAGACTAAATCATGATAAAATTCTGTCATGTTATTCCGTGACAAGAATGGCCGAAAAACAATTATTCGTTTTCAATTTCATTCACAAAATGTCTGCGGAGGATTTTTTCTAAAATGAAAAACCTATCCAGTCAAAATGCAAAAAATGTGCGATATCTGAACACAGCTTTGAACCAATTGAAAAAAATCATCGAATTCATCTGAAATTCTATTACCTCTGTCAGCAGTCAGTGGTTGACGAGCTTCCATACTGCTTGATCAAGAGTAACCCTATGCACTTGTGTTGACGGTGCAGGAAATTCTCACACAAATAAGAATTTATGCATCTGCCAAAGTTATTAATAATATCTGCCAATCATTCTTTATTAGTAAGTGCATTTAACGATGCAATGTGGGAAATTGTATGCAATCGATAACAAATACTTCAATTATGCTTTCTTTTATACTGTCAATTTTAATGAAGTTTCCACGGTTCTATTATGAGTTCATTTTCAACGAAATTGCATTGGGCTTAGAATTAGTACATGTCCTCATTATAGTTGAACATTTGCTGTTGAGAACAGCAAAGATATATAGGAAAATTTCTGAAATGTTTTTATGTTTGATTATTCCAAATGTAGCACTACAATGTATTTGGCAAATGAGAAGTAACGACATCAAGCTCTTTCCCAATATACTTCCAAAATGCAATTTAGACGAAACTCGTTTCCATGAAATTTGGATACTTACAAATTGCTATGGGCAAAGGTACCGGAAAGGTATTGACAAATAAGAGTAGACAAAGGTATAGACAAAGGTAAGTAGATAATTTTCATATCTTTAATACCGCAGATGTCAGAGCTGGTACACACGGTCTCTGTCAGAACAAGGATGTGAGAATAGAATATACAGCTGACCAGTTTGAGAATCAGCTGAAGCACTTCAAAGGCAAGTTCAAGAGCATCCTACTCGAAATTGCGTTAAGTGGCCCAGAAATGTAATTAAAAAATTTATTTAAATGACACGCCTTTGGCGTTCGTCAAGAGTTGAGCTTTCGCCTAGAAACTGATATCAGAGAAAGCAAAACATTTTAACTCTCTGTTTCTGACTGCCTTTTGTTTTTAGTATGAAATTGAGCAAATAGTCGGCTTCATTGCGTCTTTATTTCCTCGATTAAGAACGAGCCAGTCTTAATTTCAAGATCTGACAGATAGAAGACTCATATACCGAGTCGCATCCTTAGTTGAAAAATGGGAATGGACCTAAATATCCACCATTTCATCCAATATGAGGAATCATCAACATGATGACTAGACGTAATCTTCCTGGTTTGTATTTATAACAATAGCAACTGCTTCCAGGCGTCCTCGGATAACGTCACAATAATAGTGGAAAGCTTTGCTTGCACCTGACACGAACTCGGAGGGTGTGTTGCGCTGGTCTTGGTGATCTTCACGCTGCGTTAGCAGTTCGAGGACTGGGTTCGATTCCTAGCCTGCAAGACATTTTTCTTGGTGTCAGGAGCAAGGCTCACAGAAATATCATTTCGACCTCGTGAAAGCAAGCGGCATCCATAAATCGACTCTCCGAGGTCGCCTGGAAGCAGTTGCTATTGGAAATGGGAATTTCCATGGGAAATCCCGCTGCCACGGCAAGCCTGACAAAGACCCATATCAATCTCCACTATCTAGAAACCATCGTAGTTCAACAAAGAAAGTCGAGCATAAATTCACAAGAAGAGAATCGTGCACTTGTCAGCTTGTTCGCTCAGTATCATGTACTTTCATAGATTTTTCCTACCTGTCTCTTTGACTTATGTCAACATGAACAGAAACCACTTATACTTTTGAAATGGCTGTTATTGGTAAAAGCTTAAGGAAATATAAACAATAAAACAGCGGCAAGGTTTATTTCCTATAATCAACGCTGTCATCTTATCAGATAATCTAGATAATAATCAAAAATTACACTGAATGTATTATCTCGTCGAAGAACTTCCCTGCTCTTCTTGATCGGGAATTAAATAATATCCAACACTATTATCACGTGTAATTTGAAATAATGCAACACAAGCCATCTGCAACAAGTTTTCAAAAACATCCCTCTTCATACACTCTCAGATTAATCTCAACTCTCAATGTCTTGAGAAAATGACAGATAACTTACTCTTCTGATGACAATGGACGTAAACCACCTCTTCGATAGGAATTGTGAGCGCATAATCCCAGTATAAGCTGCAGAGAGAAAATGAGATTAGGGCGATGACATGATAAGAGCTAGAAAACTTGGCATAGAGACAAAACGCAATTTCCTGACTGTCTAATGAGCAATGTCAAACTGGATTATCGGGGCATCGAGTCCCTCGGTTACTCCAGGATAAGCGATCATTAATATCGAAATTCCTGAGAGAATAACAGACGGTTTCATTCAATTTCTGATAGTATTATAAAATAACTTTTTTCAATGCACTAAAAGCCATTTCTACTGGTGTGCCAAATGCTGTGGAACATGGATATGAAATGGCTCAAAATAATCGAGGAAACTACTCTACAAACATGTAATGCTTTCAAGTGAAGGAATTATTCAAAATTCATCAGTCGATGATTCTGACCACAGATAGCAACATTTTTTCTACCAATTAGTGCTGTGATATGCAGAGCTGGAAACGGACCACTTTTTTCGGCCCGATCCCGGCCGGCCCGGGACCGCATCAGCTACAAAATATCAGGCTTGGCCCCAGTCCGGATGAATTGTATTGTTGTGCGCACTTTGCCATCCTTAATGAAGATAACAATTACGCTAGTTTAGTGCAATCGTCTCAAGAATCATTCTAAAAATCTAATTGTTGATAACATGATTGAATTACGGTCTATGTTCCATCTGTAAGTAAATTGATAACTGTTGAGCAGTAAGATGAATTCTTAAACATTTGACATACGGTGAATTTTCATATATTGTTTTTTCCATGTTGTACATGGATAACGCGTTTGTCAATCACAAATAATTTGAATCCTATTTGATGTGCCGATAGTTGTCATCGTTGTAAGTTATGTTTAGGTTAAAGCGTGGAAAACGAATTGCACTGAAGATAGAAAAAAATGAAGTCTTTTCCTATTTGAAAAGTGAAATTATTAAGTCAAAAGTTGAACTAAATATTCAATCGACTCTTTTGACCAAAGTTTCAAAGAAACGTTATTTGCTAATCGTCTATCGATTGTTGTTTCTTGTTGAGAAAGGATATTTATGACTAATCCGTCGTCTGCAGGTGTTTATTTCATGTTGTTGTTTAAGATCCAAGTTGATATTCCACCAAATAAAAATTATCAAGTGAGAAAGATATTTCCAATTTCAAACGCGACAAATATCACCCCGGGTGCTCGCAGATTTATGCAGCATTAAGGAATGCAAGAAAGTAAATTCTCATACAAAATTATATAATTCAAAAAAATGAACTTTATAAACACATAAAAATAATGCGCAGATTAGGCATTCTGCCGTTGACACAAACAAGTCTTGAACTCGAAACTTTGAGCATTCCACTCTAATGCGTGTATAAGTTTTTACTTTTTCTTGGCATTATTCAATTTCGGAGGAGAATCGGTTTTCTTACATTCATTAATCGATTTGCATCGAATAAAGAATGAGAAATAACGTCTTCGGATACCACACTTTTAATATATTGTGCGACGCTTCGCTCACCGAGCTTAATCATGCACATCGCAGTGGTGAAAGAGCAGTGCATTGTGCAACAGTACATAATGCTTTACGAAGTAAGTAGACTAAAAGTCACAAACACAATGGCACCCAATCTCCATGCTAGTACAGGACTGGGCTAAATGCCACATTGCAAAATTTGCATCGAATTAAATATTTCGTAGTAAATTATTTCAGAAGTCTGCTAAGTCGAAAAATTATCTCTTCAACCGGCTTTTTATTTGCTTGAACTTTTAGTTTATTCATATTTCTTTAGTGTGCTGGATAATATATTCTGCGGAGTTCATCTCTCACTCTGGCATAATTTCTCTAAAAGAGCAAGTCAAAAGGTCTTCCATAAAATAGCCTGCGTTGATCTTCCTGCTGTCCTGTGCAGATAAATGCTTCATTTAAAATCTTTTGGTAACCACAAAATGATACAGTTCGAACAGTTACCGGTCTCAAATGTTCACAATGACATTTGACTGAATAGTCTGAAACTTCCCAAATTGCACTTCGAACAAAAACTTCATTCACGAAAAGTTCATGAAAATGCCAAATTACTGAGCTTCTGAACCATTTGTCTGAGATGAAAATCACTCGAACTTTACAGTCGTGGTAATATCATGTTTATATGAAAAGCTGACAATTTTGAGTGATCCTCCATCACCGCAGAACGGCTGAGGAGGATGAGCTTATCTTTCTTTCGAAATGTAATTATTTGAAAGCATGAATAGTTCATTCGCTGTATGTAAAATGAAGTTCTGAGGACTCACATTTGTGCAGTCGAATTGTTCACCGCCTAGACATGCCTATTGATATCATTCAGGTTGCACACAATTTTCGAAAATGCAGATCAGGATTGAGGCAGACCGCAAAGACACAGGCAGCTCCAATTCTGATATGCAGGTGCTGTCAGTGCGTGCACGTTTTCATCAACACTAAGAAGACATAATCTATGCACAGCATGGAATCATGGTCTATCACGGTATGGCATTAAGCTAGTAGAGTTTTTAGTCTTTGAGCAGTTTTTAATATAACTAAAACAAATGAAACATGGAAATATGGATTCATTTTATAGGGCATCACTCAACAGAATCATCAGATTGATGGATTTCGACATTTCCAAGGGCATGTTTCGGGAAAAGTTGCCTAACGCTACTTCATAAAAGGAAAGGAACGTGGAGTTCACCGCGTGATGCAAATTTAATTTGGTCTATAATCCTTAGGTGACCGCATCAGTGAATTCCACAAATGAATTTTTCCATTGATTATATTCCGTGAATTTGTCTGAGCAGTTGGATGTATTCGCATGAAGATGGCTTCCTGAACCTAAAATATTGGTTCAAAACTGCTTTAAGAAACACTGACAGCACACGCAAGCTAAATGAAGGAAGGTAGACTGCAGCATTGATTGTTTACGACACTCAAACGACTGCATAGTTACGGGAAAAAGCTAATGACAGCATTACGAGTAGGCGGGACACTTTAAATCGAGAGAACAAAAATAAGTGATGATTTACGCGTGATGTGAGAATATTCAAGCAGTTTAGTGCTTCCTCGAAAAATTTTAAGCGACTATCTTTTTGCTCAATTTATCATTTCAACATGTTCACGTGTGAAATTGGCATGCAACATGTAGTATAAGTGATTGAATCCACAATTACCGCAAATGAATTATGTGAGTCAACCACAACGAAAAAGGATGGAGCAATTACATCTCCCCGCCAATATTCGAATTTTAATTAGATGAGATGCAGGCAATGAGCGGATAAATTGTAAATTGTGTAAAGCAGTCTCCTGTCATCTAGCATGGTGAGTCGCAGTTGATCTGAAGAATACAAGTAGCCATTTTAGCCGCCAAATTTCTTATAAAATCTTTTATAATTATATTTCTGATTATAACAATTCAAGAATTACAGAAGTCGCAGATACCCTGGTACTGCTTTAAAATAAGGACAACAGTTTGCTATTCTGCTGTAACCGCATGAAAAACCTGAATTTGTGCGAACATATTTGTATCAATACAAACACACACACCACTTTATATCGACAAAAAACAACCGAATGGGACTGTGCTAAAGAAATCGGACCAACTGCATAATTGCAAGCTTAACCGATAGCTCACCACGTTTGAGAAATTTTCTACAATGGTGTGTATTCTATGCTTTGCTTTTCTGTCAGTTACAAAGGTTGAGCAATGTTCGCTGTATGACTTCTGTGATTTTCAGCGTTTCAAGTAGCGTTTCAGTTGTACTGACACTGATTGTTTTGAAGTCAATCATGTTTCAAATTTCATGGCATTCTGACAAATAGCTTCTTTCTGCAAAAGAAAATGTACGAAGTGGTTCACAATCCATAGATATTTCTTGAATTTCACCATTGGATTCTAATGGGAATCCTTTAACCTTACCTATAACCGAAAGCGACTGGCTGTGACACTCAAGAATGTGATTTTTGCATTCAGCGTTTCAAGATCTGCAAATCCATGCTATTAAGCCCTTTGTGCGCAAATTTAAGAAAAAAGTGTCAGTAGCTCCCGGACTAATAATAAACTTTCATGCTGGAAAACTGACTTTTCTCATAAACGAACAGCATCTATGTTTTTGGTTATTATTGAAAACTCATGACTACAGAATAAACAGTTGAAAAGCAGCAATGTCCTAGATATCAACAAAGCCTACAGAAGACATAGCAATCTTATCCAAGAAAGGTAATGCATGAATATGACATCTCTTGCAGCACTCAATCATATACATCAGCAGAGTTTTCATCGAAAACATCGCGTCAAGGTGAGTCTGAACATACAAAATGACAATTACTACTCACATTAACATGAAACAAAGTAAAATTAGAGGGATTTCAAACCTTCTTCTCTTGAAATGCTAAGAGATACTTTCTCAAAAATGAATAGAAGGCGATGGATATGATTTCAAAGACGGATATGAATGAATAGAAATTTGCCTGCATAAAAAGCCCCTGGATATCTTCCTCTTCCACATTATTCTTCTGTCTCTCCGAGAAATCAGCTAATGAATCATTCAAAGGAGAGAGAAACTTCAATGACTCTTGAGTCATAAAACACATTCCTTCGATATGAAATGTGCTATGAAAATGTTGCCTACGGTGCTAAACAATGATATCCGACATTTATGAGATAAAAGAATATTTCAATATCAACCATTTCGCTAAATACTGTCTTTATCACCACATGAGCCAAGATCTCTCATAATTCTAGTCGACATTCAACATAGAATTTTATGTAGTTTCATTATTTGTTTGTTGAGTTATGAAAGAACATGATGCTATTAACACCGCAGAGACAATTAAAAATATGCATACTTCCTTTATCTTAACCCGAAGAACACAATTTCTTAAAAGGTTGTAGGTTCTGAAGATTGGAGGTTCGATTAATAACTGTTTAAGTGAGGAGAATGAGTGATGAATATGGTCTCTCTAAAGTTCACCGCTTGAAGATTGTTTTAAATTTATATTGAACGCTCCGATTATCACGATTGTCTAAGACTCTTAGAATCAAGATAATTGCCTGCAGGTTCTGTCGATGAAGTTGAACTGTTTGATCAATGCTTTAGAGCAGTGTCTCTAAACCATGGTCTATATTACCTGGTCAATGTTCTGCTAGTTGGGCCAATGCCCATAAAGGGAGCTAACACAGGGACAAAGCTTGTTGGGCTTTTTGATTTATTCATATAGAATCAATGTGATGCTGTTACACAAGGAGAACACTTTAGAAATCACCCCTTTTGAGTCGATCAGTCGGCAGATTAAGGTGTAGACGAACGTAGGGCAGAGACAAGAAAAAACATCTCTATTTTTTATCTCTGACACAGGCCCTTGAGAATTTCGAGATCTCAGAGACCCTGAGAAAACAAGTAGTCACACTCAGTTTTGTCATCACGCTACTGATAGACACTTGATAAGCAGCTGTAGTACTCTCCAACAGAATCTGCAATGTTATGTAGATTAAAAATTCAAAATTAACTATTGCCTCCAAGAGCAAATTAGGACACAAGTTGTTTTGCACTTGGACTTGACTTATTCTAATTTGAAGTTAAAATGTTGTAGATTCGAAATAAGAAGGTGCAGAAAGTGGTGATTTTGAGGGCGGTCTTATTCTGTGTCACTGGTATGGTTTACGGCTAGATGCGATAACTTCGAAATTGTGAAGAATCACACAATATTTTCCAACGGTTTCTCTATCATTCACCCTAGCGTCATTTAATTGGAGTGTACAGGTGCCTGTGTTTTCTAGCGATATGGAACTACCAGAAAGCGCTGGTGTTTGATTCGAAGTCAGGCCACCTTCGACAAGCGCTTCATCCGCTCCAACCGTTTGCATCGGTTTGTGGTGTGGCACCCTCAACTAAACGCACAAATATGTTCGTGTTTGTTTTGAGGTCAAGCTCACGCATCTATGCTTTAATATCATGTAACATACCCGTACAAGTAATCTAAAGCTAATTTACATTGTAATATGTAACATCATGTCCTCTCCTTCCAGGCAATCACTTCACGTCAGCACACTCATTCGTTACATTCCATTTCAAATGCTGTTGTCTCCCTTCTTCATAGACTATGTCATCATAATTTGTAAATTTCTTCATGTCATGGAAAACATACTTTTAAGATTTCTAATAGCTGATGTGCCATACCCAAGGATGAACTTCTTTGTTGTTGATGAACCAAGTCACGATTCCAGTCAATTCATCATGCAAATTTTCTCAATACTGACCATACTTTTGAAAAATGTCGCTAAGGCTTGTAGTGGCACGTACTAAATCAAAGTTTTAACGTTAATTTACAGCAATATGATAGTGACGAAACACAGAGTTGATGAACTTATATGGGAGGGTGTTCATAGTAAGGATGAGAAAAAAATACGGTGCTCCCTTTAGTAACGGCTTGTAATAAAAAGTTGAGCTTAAAGTATTTAAACACAGAATCTACGTCCGAATATGCAAGCTTAAACACTGAACTTTGATATGCTGCTATTTTCTACACAACCTTAGAATATGTCCGTCCCACAGAATTGGACAACTTGCTCGTTCAGTCTTCATTGCCTAGAAGGAATGTGTCGCATATCGCATAATATTGGAAATGACACACATTCAAACAATAAGCTGTCAGCTTTTGGCGTGCGTAATGGGATATCATTTCGGTCACATATCACTGTCTAGCTACATTCAGTTAGGAATGCTGAGAAGAGGATGGTGAAATCATCAGGTGAGCCAATTTTCGTGCGCCTGCTATCCTCTTCAATAATGATCGGAAGGACCAGCATTATCGAGAAAACTCGTGCGCAATGATCTGAATTCTTCGAATCTGAAAGAATTGTGGCAATCGAAGCACTTTTATGAAATTTACAGCAATCCGCAAGCGACACACGACTTTTTCCTATCTCTGTACGTTACTAGGAATTCCTTTTTGCCCACTTACTAAGTTCCACCATGTGTCATCGCTCTGAATTAGTCTGCACTTCTAGTAAACTGAAAGAGTTAAACAATTAAATCCAGTGACCCATCCAATAAAGCATATCCTGGTTGGTTGGTCGGCAAGCGCAATCCTCCGAACCAATAGACGGACGGTGCCTTTATTCTACTAATAAAAGCTTCATGTCCATGCATGGATCCTAAACATAATTATAAATCTAGTCACGATATCTAAGAGTCCATGCAACTGTCATAAAGCCATTTTCATTCAGCAATGTGGCGGTATGTGACTTTCATGCATAATCATCTGTGCAATCATTCATGCAATCATCTCCGTTGACCCTATCAAAGCCGGAACTTTTGGTGTCGAGGAACCAGGATGGAGGCTTAAAGTTCATTTAGCTACATTCAAAATTTCTAATTCAGACTAAAGAAATTTCGGTCCTACATTAATCATGCTCATTCGATTTCTCTGCCGGAGGAACTGCGTTGGGGCATGGATGACTAATGAAAAACTCATAATTGCATATGTGACTGATTCTAACCCAGTGATGCAGTTGTTGACAAATGTACATATATCTACGTGAAAATGCGTGCGATGTTTGAGCCAATAATGTGTTTTGCATCAAGCTTTACTATCATGCCGGAGATTTTATTGTTATCAACCTAACTAGTTGTTATTTGCGACCAGGCAAAGCAGTAGGCCTGTAGGCAAAAATTGTTTGAAAGGATTGTGTGAGACTACTGGAGTGAAAGGTAAACAATCTTCATGCGTCTATAAATATGTACACATGTTTATATTTCTACATGTACAGGGTGATTTTTAATTGACGCAAATACATTTCTGAACACCTGAAACTGGGGAATTATGAATATCAAAGCGGTTAAAGCGTATCTATAATCTCTTACAGAGCTATCAAGTGCAAAAATAGAGATCCATTCGCTGTCACTACGATTGTGGCCGCGAAATTCCTTGTCGCATCACCCTGTATGTAACCTCATCAGCCTGCTATGTCTTCTTTTTCAAGAGTGGAAAAACATACCTTCAAAAATGATAAGAATATATGAAGAATGTTTTATCCAATGATGCAACCCGAGCGTCAAATAGAACCAGGTAAAGAGAGTCAAAGCAAAATAGAAGTCTGGGCTTGTATTAAAAGAAGCACTGCATTTGAATCAAAACTTATTTCATCTAGAATGTCAGGAGAATAGATCATTTAAAACAATGATTTGACAAATTTAAAGACAGCTTTCAAGGTTGACTTTACAGTTGGCGAAATTTAGAGGAATGACGAGCACGAGAGGCTGAGTTCTAAAAGTACGCATACAGTTCGTTTCCTGCTTCGTTATGAGAAAATGAGAAAAGGAAAACGAAATTCGAAAGGATTTCTCACTGCAAACTAAATGTTTCCATCTCTAAATCCACACTAAGAATTCTTGATGCTCGTAGCTGAGAAGTTAGAAACCTGAGAGATTTCATTAGAATTTTCATCTCACTCAAGTATTAAGTTACATGGAAGCAAGCGAACGACCAGGAGTGGTCCCGTGGAAAGCCTTTGAGGTGCGAACCTGATAATGAAGGGGACTTTGACTCGAAACGAACCCTCAATGACAGTTGGTTCCTAGCGTGTCAAAGTGGACCCCATCAATGGCTGCCGGAAATGCTGATCCCCTCAAAATTAAGCCACTCAATGACAGAAGGAGTCCATCCACTTCGAGTATGGATGGCAAGCTGACCGGAAGCGGTGGGCGCGAGTGATCGATGACAGCAAGGGGACCTTAAAGGGTTCAGTAACCTTCGGCTCCTTACGAACATAGAGTTCAGATGTCCTCTCTTGTCAACAAAGCCTGTGGACGACTTGAAAGAAAATTGTAAAAATCGATCTTGTGACGACGGATTTATGATTATTGATTTCATTTGATTTTTGGCATTCTTGTTCTTCATGATCCATTGCAAACTATCCTGAGCAGATAAAGCGATATTCCAGCATGCCTCTGAACGATTACACAGGCGATTTTCATGAATTGATAATCGTTGTGAAAGAATCTTTCAGGTTCAAGGAAGACACTAAGGTTCATATTATAAAACACCAGTTGCTTTATTGGAAGCAGTTTACAATGACATCTTGCAATGGAATGCGTGGGAATGAACGAATATCTGGCGTTCACAATTATTTGGAATTTTCTATGTTCAATTTTCTTTTTTTGACAATAAACATGCGTAAGTCAATTGTAATCTTATTATTTACAACTAAATTATAATTAAATTTATTCACTCAGTATTAATAAATAACCAATCCTATCTACATGCGCAAAGCATTTTTATAAGAGTTATAAAAGGTGCTGGACGGTGTAATACTATTATTGTATCATAATAACGAATCAGTAAAACTTTCAAACTAATGGGAGGGGTTCACTAATTTATTTGATTGAACTTGTGAGTGAAATAAATATTTGAGAAAATAGTAGACACAACTTACAACACTACAACAAAATGTAAGGATGGATAAAGATAGAAAGGCATGGTCGACAATTCAGTATGAGAATTGAGTGTGACAATAGCATTTTCGATGACTCCGATCTCGGATCAAACCATAATGACTCACAGCGATGCAGGGAACGAGTCACCACAATTCTCACTAAATTTTCAGCCGATATTTCGCCACTTCAATCTGATAATTTCTCCAAAGAGCAGACAATCATTTGAAATGAGATTTGTTTACGTGAAGATGAACATTTCCATGCCGACAAACACAGATATAAAGCAGATAGGAGTTTCCTATACCGGAAATAATGCCGCGCCAGATGAGTGTAAATTCTCAATAATTGATTTTACGAACAGTGGAATGAACGGTTCGCTCACTCTATGGGGAGAAACCAGGCAGAGCATTGAACTCAATCCATTCTCCCACTGAGTTTATTCGCTGGAGATTACATAATTTCCGTTGCCTTAAAAGCCAGAAGTTTTGGTTTCCACAGTTAAAATGAATTATTTGATGTTTTCACGCATTCTTGTTGACTTTTGTGGTCTTTTGTTGAAGCAAAATTAACGCCTGCTTAAGACTTAAATGTGATTTTGGGAATTGGGCAGGCTAGTTTTTCTCTAGAAATACTGCAGCGAAAGTTTCACAGTAAACCTTGATACTAATGTCTACTCGTACATGCATACATCTATTTATGGTCACATTATGAATAATCATTGAGGACTTATTATACACAGTGATTATACACACTTTAAATATTATCTTGAACTTTGTCATTATACTTCATTTTCCATCACCGCATTTTCGATATCATAATTAACACATAGTTCCGCATTTGCTAAACTATCTTAGATGGCATTCTGCACATCTCCAATGTAGGCAGCTAATTGATTAAAGGATGGTAACTGGATGCTTCGGCGCTGGCTTAGGCGTTTATCAATAAATAATCAATGAGAGTAGTATGACTTTATCTACATGTATCTATATCTTGATAATCCATCATACTACTCTCGTTGATTATTTATTACATACTTTCAGTGGCGACAAAGCATCCACTTGCCATCATTTGATCACATTGAGATGTCTACATACAGAGTAGTATAGGCGAGAAGTGCCGTGCATGCTAATTGCAATGCTCGCATTCCATCACATAATTGTATTAACAAGGAATCTGTAATGCATCTAAATAATTCTGGTATGACCAAACGGAAGACCTCTTTTTACATAGATCTTTATCATGCTTGATGGATGCGCACATATTGTACATATTGATTAAATGGATTTGAAAAGACGTTAACCCTTTTTCAACAACAACAATGTTTAATGGATGCATAAAAGATAAATCAATCAGAATATGGTGAAACCCAGGAAGATAATCTTGCCGCACCTTGTGCATGGCATCCCAAAATGGACCAGCTACACGGACCGTTTTCGTAGGTAAAACAACCTAATGAGCAGCAATCGAAATGATCTTTGTAACTAATGACTTTTCAAAATTGACAAAATAAGAAGAATTACACATTAATTTTTTTGTAACGCAAGGCATCTTTGAAAAATAATTGCAATCAAAGATAATCCTTAAACCTTTGTGTAAAAGCATTCATTAATTCATACATGAATTTTCTGCACTGTTTAAGTATTCAAATCCACATGTGAGTACACATACTGCTCGAGAAAGTATAGTGCTTGCTTGGGCAGACAGCTTTGGGTGATTCCAGGCCTCACATGTTGGGATCCAAATAAAACAAGCAATTCAGACAATGATCTTAATTTTTATGAATGATGATTATCATTGACAAGAGAGGATCAGCATCAAGAGTCAAAGCGAAGGATTTCGGGTAATAAGGATGCCATATTCAATTTCACAAAGCGCCTAATCAAAATCTGTTTTTGAATGACATTTTGCAAATATCGCTCCGCAAATACATGCAACTGATAACTTCGTATTTTGCAAATCTAACTTGTAGATAAGTTGCAATGGCCTAAGTTTCTCCGAGCGACTTAAGTCATTCTTTTCATGAAATGAATTCAGTTGAAAAGAATATGATTCATCTCATGAGGCCAATCTCCAGCTTCTAGATGACTAAATGAACTGCTATTGACGTAAATAATACTATTTGTATAGTTATTTACATTGACCTACATTAATTGCATCTCTTTGAAACGAAAATCATTGCGTAAAGTTCTTTAATTGTTTCGTTATCCCGTGACAAGAGTAGACATTTTGAGAAGCTACTTCGTTTTCAATTACATGTATATACAAAGCAACGATGAACAAGATTTCAACTGGTTAAAGGAACTTCTTCGTTTAGCGTAAAATGATCATGGTCAATTTTCAATTGTGAAATTGTTAAATAGTGTCATTTTCATCACGTTTCATTACGTAGTGTCACCGTGTGTAAACGTTTGTACTCGTACTACAGTCTTCTATTAGCTTTTAGAATCGCTGCTTATTGTATGCATCGAATCATATTGAGGACATTTACACATAAAACGATACAAGTTGTACTTTTATCGTCGCCATTGCTATCTCCTCATAAAAAGGAAACTTATTCATTGAGACAAAAAATATGTAGCAAAACTTATTTCAATAGAATGTATTGTATTAGAAACAGAGAAGCTTGTGTACAAAGAAACGTCTGACATAAAATACTGCGCTTGACTACAGGTGGTTTTTCAACAAATATTTCGATTTTCAATATCAAATTAAACAACCTACTGAAATAGTTCATTTCAACTTACGACCTATGAATTAGTCATAATTTACATCTGACTGGATCATTCAAATGTTCGCCACCACCACAAGTAGCTGCACGGTAAGGAGACATAACCAATTTATTTGTTATCCAAATTAATATATCTAAGATTTCCGATAATCATAAATTGACCAGTTATATTTTTGATATACCGTCAATCCTGTTACTATGCAGACTGTAGTGCCAGTGAAACGAACTGAAATCCTCTAGGTCAGTGGTGGGCAACGCGTGGCCCGCGGGCCACTGGTGGCCCGCCACCGCTTCTCATATCTATAGTGGCCCGCGGACATTATTTGAATCGATGATGCGAAAATGACTCACTCCGACTTCGACCTTATGGAGGTGCATCTAAGGGTGAGGAATCATCCGTATAATTTGCAAAACCATTAATGAACAACTAATTGAGCAATATGAAGGCACAAAAGCAAAAATTCACTTTCGAATTATCCAACCATGCTCCTTTCGTAATGAATATCTTCTCGCATAAGCACAAAATGGCCATCACCTGCGCGAGTTAATGCCAAGTTACATAGTATTCAATGCCCTGGTGAGCATGTTTCTCTACTTAATAAACCACGCCTCAATGAACCTAGAAAGATGCTATATGTAGTACTTAAACATTGTCTACGAATGGAGGAATCCAACCGCAAGATTTTGACATGACAACATTTTTTTCAAATATTCTTCCCGAATTTCATTTGTATACTACTGCACTATAATATACAAGTATTTCTTATGCTCGATTGGCATTGGCATACGACTATCATTTTTGGAGCCCATGCATGGTCTTTGAAAGTCGTCTGTTTGGATGACATATGTGCACGAATGTACATGTAGCATGATCAATAATTGTAGCAAAATCAGTTTTATCTTGTGCGGCGGCTTTCAGACGGTTGCACTGCACTCAGACCGTTGTTTTTCGATTAAACATGGCAATGTCGGTCAAATCAACAAAAAAGTCAAATTGCCGTCTAATTACACAAAAGAAGAGCTTCCATGATTTGTTATAGGCCTATTCGTTGTTCAATACTCACATGAATTGCATAAAGTTAAATTATGATTCCTTAGTATTAAACAAATTAGTTGATTACAATACTGCTACACGTATATTTACATGCAAAATTTTGTTATATAATGCGACCCCTATACATGCACGTATTGTACAGCAGCCAATATGTGCACTTAAAAGTACGGAATAAAAGAGTATTAAGCCTATACTACTGTCTTTTAAAATTGGTGGCCCGCGAGCCCTTTCGCGGGCCACTCCTTGTGTCTCGCTATCCCAACTTGGCTGCCCACCACTCCTCTAGGTGAAAGGGTTGCCGCATTTCAATTTATTCATTTGCCACATCATTACCATATTCATACAACAAATATAGACCGTCACCAAACTTAGCCCGTTTGCCATCAATTTACCGACTTAACCAAAACGTCCTTCATACAAACATAATTAATGCACCAAAATATAATGTCAAGATGAAAAACGACTGTGCTGGCGAAAAAACCGGCCAATTATTCATTTTTCCAAGGCTGCCGGTCGCTGCCCGGTTTCTAAACTAATTATTTCCGGAGGCTAGTGCTTGAAGGCTTAAAATATCGGTCAATTTCCTCTTCACTACTTATTTCTATTACAGCACTTCGATCAACATCTACTATGAGTGCCCTGCGAATAACCTACAGCTCTTGGTTAGACTAAGGAGCTGCTATTGAGCTCGAATTTCGATGTGAAGCGTGTCAATTTCATAGAACATCAAAAATCAGGTAAAACAAGTCATCAGGAAACGTCACTCGGGAGCCTACCGTCATTCTCTAAATAGCTCCTACTTATGATGGCTAATTACATAATACCTATATGATTAATAAGGATAGCATACGGACTGAGGCCCCAAAAAAAGTTAATAAACATATATACATTACAGTATTATCTAAGTTGACGGAGGGAAAACTATGGTTCGCCGATGCTGTCTATTTGGTCATAGGTTACACGTTTTGATAGTTACTTCGGTCCTGTTCACGAATCATAGTGAATCACTGAAATACCATGGTGATACGTCAGTTGGCGTGAACAGGAACGAAGTAACGGTCGAAACGTGTAGCCTATAACCAAATAGACAAAATCGTCGAAACATGGTTTTCCCTCCGTCAAATTAGACAATGCAAAAAGAAGTCACGTATTCAATCTTTACAGAATTACAGTAATAGACAAGTTTCGCACCCATTGTGGTACATCTAGTGTTTCATCATAGTTTTATCAGGGAGTAGAACGCTTGGTTTCAAAATCCGCGGAAATCCAAAATACCCACTTTTTCATACTACTTATTTTCATCGACATTTTATTATCTGATTTTGTATAAGTAATTTTCTTAAGCACGCGTTCCTCAATAGAGAAAAATCAAAATTCAAATGCGATTTTCAAATTCTGAACTTTAAAAACACATTCACAGACACTTCACAATAATGCGGAAGTTTCTATACATGCATAACAGTGAAAACATTTCAGTTACATGTAGAAGAGAAGCTGTTCATCAACATGTTTACACAGTTTCTAATCTGGTTGTTTATTTTTTCACATAATTTTACATTTTTCGGAATTTTACATACTTTGCTGTTGAAACTTTTGTAATTTGCCTAAAACATCTTACAGTCGCAAAAATCCAAATAATAGAAAAAAAATTATCCGAAACTGTGAAATTTATGTATGAAAAACTAATAGAATAACTTTTCTGAAAATGAAAAGTGAGACTTAACGAATTCATTCTCACATGACGCAAGCTGTATACACTGTATGAATTACGAGCATATACCTGCAAAGCGGTAAGTTTTTTATTGACATCTTATAATTTTCGGGTACCCTATCTCTATATTTTTGTCACCAATTTGCACGAAATGCGAAAATGACCATTTCCATTACCAAATCCGCGGAACCGTTCTACTCCATGAGTTATTGTTCTTGAGATTGTTGAAATACAAGAAATAGTATTTGTTTGACAAATTGTTTTTTTAGAAAATCGGCCCTCTAATAACTTTTTATTTTTACAAAGTACCCGGCCAAATGGCCGGTTGCTTAGTTAATTATTTGTCCTTTGAAAAATTCGCCAGTTTTCTTCACCAGTATTTAATATTGTTGAATAAAATTAATTTGAGGATTCACTATCTGCTAGTAATTCTTGTAATAAGTAACTAGAAAATCAGTGTTTTGCGTCAATTCTTTTACATTCAGACAAATAATGTCATGTCACGTCATGATGAGCACTGATCGTATAACGCCACTTATTGCACTTATTTATGCAAAATTAGAAAGGTAAATCGGCTATTATATAAGAATAATAAATTCAACGTCCGGATAAATATAGCAACTGAAGCATAAGATGATTCTGCTGGGCATTCGAAGCATTAGTGATCAAAAGCAGTGGAATTTGAAGGCTGCTATACTTTAAACATGAGAAACTCATGACAACTATCAATTAAATGCAAAGCAGCAATAGCTGATTGACATTGCTATGATAATGCATCTACATTTAAGTACATTCCCTTGGTCAATTAAGACAAAGCCAAATGGAAATGAAGCGTGAATCATACCTACAATCACAGAACAAAAATGCTTAAGCGCGTCAGACGATTCTGTGCTTGCAATTCAAGCATTTCTACATTAGAATAACGTCAAAACATGAACGTCAAGGTTGTAGCACTACTGACAACTGAATGACGAAAAAATGAGTGAAGAATAATTATACTGAATGATAAGTAGTATCGTTTGATATGGATAATGTTTTATGCAAGAAGCATAGATTATTATGGCAACTAATCTAGAACTCATTGTGTTTTATGGTGAACAACAAGAATTCTAGCATATGGGGGCGTTTGAAAATTTGTTTAAAGGTATTGGAAATTGTCAAATAAGAAAACACAGTCAATAGGGAAACAGAAGTTTCGCATATCCATTTCTAAAAACTGTTCCTATAAGCATAAGTTATGACACCATACAAAATGACTACCGATTTAATCGATTAATTGACGTCCTTCATTATTTTATTAAAAAAATCCATCATTGACAGAAATGCAATCATACCAGGGATAACAAATTTCAACACAGCAGTTTCCACAAATTATTAAGTTATTAGAAACTGTGCGTAAATTGAGCGTAATGCCTAATAACTGAATTCATTTCAATTAAACAAATGAATTTCATTCCGCAATGAATCAAAACACAACAGTGCCAATAAGGAGTGGTTTCAGGCCCCCAAGCTAATAGCTGCAGGATGACCTGCAAGATAGATGAAGCTATTAAATGTTCCTATGATAAATCACATTTCCAATTGTAAAAATTATTACATAGGCATGTGTTTGAAGCGTTATCGACATTAATATCCGCTGTATATGGATGTGTACATATCCGGATCCATCCGCCACCCTGAGAACAAGAAAAAAAGATAAAAAAAGAAAGCAGTACAATTTGTTCCTTCAGTCGGACGTATTCAGATGGTCTCTACATCTCAACAGATCCCTTTCAATACTGGTTTGTATGGTTGAACTGCTGTTTCTATCTTAATATAGTAAGAATTTACCCTACTTTAATTCCATTTCTCATCCGACCCTCAAACCTGGGAAAAGTACACTAAACGAGGAGCAAGAGTAAGTAAGCGTTGGATGTCAGATCTCCTGAAGTTTGCCTTGAACGACTAATGGTTCCTCCATGACTGCTATGCACACGCCATCTTCAGTCATTGAGCTTCATTTATTTGACGTTTTCATCTAATTATGCACTTTCATCTAGGGTTTATGTTCTCTCCCATCTCCATGACCGAAATGAGAATTTTACTTAAATCCTATATTTTGTGTGCTAGCCTCTGATGAACGTGGATAAATGTACATTAAGCCATTTACTTGTAGCGAATTTTCTGAAGGTAGACTAACTGTTAGAGTCCGTATTCTTTGTATTTTATGCTTGTATTTTATCATTTCTTGTATATTTCAAATGTCTTCGGTGAATAAGTAACAAACTTAGTCAAATGTCTGATATCTTTCCTGAACTTAATGAAACTTCTGAGTCAAAGCTACCCTACACGTAGCTTGGAAGGAGCTGACATAATCAGACCTTCACTGGAGCGATAGGATACCTTTGCCCCAGATGCTCTTCTCGCCAACTTCCAAAGACACTTTCGAGGCTTGATCGCACAATCAAAAGATCGCTAGGCCAAGCACCAGACTGCAGCGCCACGGAGACCATGCTAACCATGATAAGATACATGCATAGTTTCTACCTGCACACGTATTCGATGGACACGGAGCACATTCATGATTATTAGCATGAAAGGCCTAATTCATGTGAGTATTTCTAATTCCTTTGAGTATAAAATTTTGACCAAATTTGTAAGTGTACAATTATCAGCAGTTGTCACATTTAAGAAAATCACAAACAATTCACTCCCTTTTTTAGTTTAGCAGTCAACATCCTGGCCAAACGGTGTACCGGAAATTGTTTTTTCAGGTTCATTTAGAAAAGAAAAGCATTGCTCGCATTTTATTTCTCTATACTGCGTACACTAAAGTGGACCGAAAGGAAAGCGCAAATAGATTTGATTGTCATCATCACTCAACCATTACAGTTCAATAAAAATTTATAGAATATTCTGTTGTTGATGGCTGACAACAGCAAGGAAATTTTACGTCTGATTTTGATTGGTCTTAAGTGAGTATTTCTAGTAATGATACGCACTTGAAAACTTATACCAAGGAAAATAATTAATCTTCTGTAGCTTCATATTCAGTCCAGGAAACGTGATGACATCGCATCAATTGGAAATACATGGTATTAATGCATGGCATGAAATTGTGATAAGGGGTAGTGAATATGCTAGAGAATAACTGCGGATTTGCTTTCACGGGCCATCTGGGGGCTAAGTTGTATATATCTTCTAAACATTAAACTTTATATAAACGTAATTTCATCCAGAGGGGACACACAAGTGACATTAACATGTGTCATACATAAGCTGATGTGTCGTCAGATGAGCATGTGCGGTCTTCACATACCTTTGTGACTCTGTAATCTGTTATCTTAATAAACGATTATTGCTACAAGCATGTGGAATGAATCTTTAACGTCACTGCTCTTCCATGGGGGTTGAACGGTTCTGACATATTCAGACTGTAGCAGAGGCGATGTGACAGTGTGATACTTTCAGTCCGGATGACAAAAGATCGAAAGGCCATGTACTTAAAGCCAGTACTTAACCACTGTCTCAAGGAGACCGCGAATATGTCTTCCTATTTGAAATATCCATATCACAAAATCATTGTAGCCAACAGAGATCTTCAGCATTCCTTTCGCATTCTCTTGGTACCGTAAATAGCTAATCTCTCAATTTTTCAACAAATCCAAGCAAAGGACATCTCCAGGGGGACAGTTGGATAGCAAGGGTGGAGGATCATTGGATATATCTGCCCTAAGAAATTCCAGTCACCATCGAAGCATTAGAAAATGGCCACCGCATACTCACTATCGTCTACCGAACTTGCGAATAAGATCGGAAAATCGACTGCGGCTACAACGAGACAGTGTTACAACGGTGTGGACACATCAAAGAGAGGAGGATGAAGTACCTCTTATCCACGTTCTCATCGGTAGATGCTTCACCATGACAGCCATTCATGAGCTGATTTGGCGTCCATTTCAACGTCAGACCGCCATTGTCATGATGTAAAGAAAGATAGCCGGGAAGAGCTTCAGTGTCTTCACGCTGAAATGAAATAAACATGTTCAAAATATATTTCATCCCATCTGAACATGGCTAGTTTTTGAAAAGTTTTTAAGGACGAAAGCATAATGGATTAAAAATTCAAACATTTTGCTTTGATTTACTGATAAACATCGTCAGGTTGTTGAGTCGGGAGAGTGTATCCTGAGGCACCATTTAAGCGGCTAAGGGTCTTCAACCATATTTCAACCGGGAGACTGGGAGCTTCTCCTTATTTTGCTGCTCCCATGGTTTAATGGTGGTGTAAGTCTTCACCAACTCAGTCATCTTGCTACAATAAATATCAATTCAAAATTTGAATTCCATTTTTTTCCAAAAATTGATTTTTTAATAGGCTATTTGTTAGAAATTGATGTTGAATGACTTTAATAAACGATCTGATTTGATCAGCTAGAGCATGAAACCGTTTAAAGACAACGTAGAGAGCATGTGATTGCATTGGGAAAGTAATGAGGCCAGAAAACAACTCAAATAGAAGTCTGATAGATCTCAGTTACATATGAAGCAAGAAAAATACAATAACTCCACATATAGATAAACAAATGCATCAAAACATATTGTGATGCTGTCCATTTTTTTACTTGAGATCTACTACTTTCACCCATAATCTTCTCTTGTTCTCTTTCTTTCTACTATTTGTAACATAAAACTGACAGTATTACTTGTAGATTTACTGTGAGCAGTGTTCATATGTTCATGCTCTTATTCATATAATAATCACATAGATGCATTTGAGGATGAATGAGCATGCTAATAATAACTTCATATGTACCTTAAATTGGTCAAGATGCTCAATTTTGAAAGAAAATGGAAGGCACTTTTAAATAAAGGTCGAAGTTTTAGTGTTCCCATAAGTCAAAGTTGATACAATTTTCTCTGAACTATAGGAATATCAAATATCTCTAAATCGATGGTCAAAGTAGTGTGACAAAAGAAAACATCAATCCATTTTATCTTTAAAAAGGAGAAAAGATACTGAAAAATGTTATATTACAAAATACAATAAATGTCATTTTTGTCACTTTAACTTATTCCAATTCTAAATTTCTTTCAGCAATTTTATTCGTCAACTCAGAATTCTAAAATTCCCTAAGTTCTATCGGTTTTCCGTGTGGTCCGGGTCGCTCAACACCCTGCAGAACAGTCATTAGCTTGTTCAAGTGATATCGTAGGTATACATGCTTATATAAGAATTAGTGTATTGCAAGTCATGATGGTTTCACGTCACTGCTCCCCCATACTGGGGGCTTGGACGGTGCTGACACAGTGAGACTTTAATCTGCAGAGTTGTGATCTTTTAGTCCGCGTGCTCTTCCTGACGAATTGCACTGACGCTACCGGGGCACGACCTCTGGACCTTAAGATCGCACACCATGCAAGTCATGCTTTTCAAACTATAATCATGGATGAATGGCCTGATCAAGCACTCACAGGATGAACTAATACATTGTTCTTGCCGTAGATCAGTGTAGATTTCGTATTTTGGTGAAGAGATTCGACGTATTCCTTCGCTGACGGTGGCGCACTTCGTAGACTTTCTTCGCTGCTGGAGCTGGTGTGACGGCGAATCTGAAGAGGAAAATGTAGCTAACTCAAGCACATGTGCAGGAGAAATATTCACTATGATGAAACACAAATCCCGATTAATCGTAAATTTTTGTAATCGTTGACTAATGGCATGCAAAGATAAAACCACAACGCTAAGTTAATTAAAGAGCAACGACTCTACGATATAACTATATCGTCTGTACGGTTCTGCACTGATGACGTTGAGTGATCTATTGTGTTCGTTGAATGACGAGTTATCTTAAACTGTTGACTACAATAGTCGATCCACACACACACAGAGGCACAATGGCCTTGTGGTTGGGTGTTCGCCCTGCGTCTCAGAGATCTGCTTTCAAACCTAGGTCACATCGAATCTGAAGTAGTAAGGAAAATGAAAACTCATCTGCCGGTAGACCTATTCGTGGCCAATTTAATTGATTCCTCAAAACACGAGAAACATAAGTTTAACATTTACAATGTTCCGGTAGTTAAGTTGATGAGCTCACAATTACGAGTCAATAAAGGAAGTGAACTATTCAGTACATGCTACATTCTCAGCAACTCGACTGATCACGTTTGTCTCGTTTGGAAATTAAGTTTGACAGGTACATGATCATGAATAAATGAAACAGTAATGTACACGCGAACCCTGCACAAACTTAAACACATGTAACAAAACATATCAACACAACCAAACGCTAATTGGAATAATTATTTTAGCTCCAGTTCTCAAGTGTTATTAATCCGTACGTCTAAGTTCTACGAGGATGAATTTTCTGCAGACCTTAAAAATAGGCACTACGGAAAGTAGGCACAGAGTGATTACTGGTGAAGAGCACTCAGCGCTAAAGAAATAAAGTGGAGGTTGTATAGACGCTTTAATGACTTGTTGTAGCATTCATTATGTATGTGAAGAGATGTGTGACAGCATGGCTACGGAAAAAGAGAGACCCCTTCCCCCTAAACAAGGCCCAATGCACTACAATGGTTCAAAACTTTGATTTGAAAACTTGCGTTCAACGTCGAGGTTGGTCTCCATCAAGGGTCTGTGCTAAGCCCCGTTCTATTCGCTATAGTTATGGATATCAGCGGATTTCCGTCATGGCTGTACCTGGGAGCTACTTTATGCAGATGACCTTGTGATCATCAGCTTCGTTTCCAGTGTTGGAAGTCAAATTTGAAAGCGAAAGGTCTAAAGGTTAACATCGACAAGTCAAAAACGATTATCAGCAATCCCAACCACGTGGAGCATCAAGTGGACAAGGCCAAGTATCCATGTGGAGTTTGCATGAAAGGAGTTGGGAGAAACTGGATCCTATGCACGCACTGTGAACATTGGATTCACCAACGGTGCACATCACCATCTCCCCTCCCTTCGAAATGCTCAAAATTTCAAATGTAAAAGATGCGAAGATAATGTGACTCCATTACCAGACCTGCCATTTACCATCAACATCGGCGAAGACGAATTGGAAGCTGTGACATCATTCTGCTACCTTGGCGACATGATAGATCAAACAGGAAGATGTTTTGGTGCGACAACCACGAGAGTCAAGTCGGCTTGGAAAACATTCCGTGAGTTGCTTCCAGTGCTCACCAATCGTGGCATCTCCCTCCGGCGAAGAGGATATGTTTACCAAGCCTGTGTCCGAAGTGTGCTGCTTTACGCCTCAGAAACGTGGGCTGTAAAGACTGATGATGTGAGCCGACTGGAAAGATATGAAAATGCGATGATCCGATGGATCTGCTCCACGAAGTTAAGTGAGCGGAAATCGATGGCTGAGCTAAGGCATGCCCTAGGCATCACAAACCTTAAAAGCGTTCTGAGGTCAAGTCGCCTTCGATGGTTCGGGCACTTGGAGCGTATGCCTAACTGGCTATGGCCAAAGAAAACTGTGACCTTTGAAGTGCCTGGTCCGAACATCCGAGGAGGCCAAAGGAAAAGATGGATTCACAATGTGGACAAGGACCTCCGCGACCTGCGACTCGATCGTCGAACTGCATTCCGATTTCCCTGCATTCCATCGTTCGCATTCCGATTTTCCATAGACCTTAAGGCATAGCAAGCCAGAAACCATAACCGTGCCAGGGCAGAGATTGAACAGGATTTATTGTCAAACGCGCATCATCACCTATGACGCACCATCCTCAGTAACAATACAATAAAAAAAATATATACAAGGGAAAGTACAATCAGACGAATTTCAAACAATTTACAGTTCAAGAGAAAAGTAAATTATAAAAATAAATGTAAATACTCAGATTGAAGATTGTTGTTCATGAGGGGTGTGTGATCATTAATGTGGGATTTTATTGTGACACCTTCTCCTACACGTGCGAATTAAGCCTAGGAATCAGCCATTGTAGACGGTAACGGCTATTTTAGCTGTTTTTAACGGTGTACAGTTTACAGCTGATTCCATCACTGTGGTTCATGAATAAACTTTACTTCCATGGAACTATTGGCTTGTTTTGTTTTTTATCTGTCTCATAGAATTATTTTAGGACTAGAAGTCAATGTGTACTGATGTCTTTTCTCATTAAATAAAAACAACTTTTGCAAATTCTATTTGACATATTTTCTTACCAAATAAATCAAACTTCGCCTAACATTAAATAGCCGACAGATCTGCATGCGAGTACATATCCAAGAACTTAACTCATGGGACTTCCGAGTGTGTCTGAATTGTGTCTGAATAAATGAAACCATTACTTGCATGAGCACCAATCATATCAAAGAAAGCTTCAAGTCGCCTATTTGCCCTTCGTCAACTTAAACCTGCTTTACCAATTGATGATCTGATGTTGATTTACAATAACTGTATTCGCAGTATATTAAAATACACAGCTCCTATATTTGTTAGTCTCAATGTGATGAACAGTAATGTACTCGAAAAATTACCAACTCGTGCCCATCAAATTTTGTGTGGGACATCCCACTGTACTTGTGACAACTTTATTCCATTATAGAAGAACTATGATCGGTTTTAAGTTATTTGAATCACTTTGTAATGACTCAAATCACCCTTTGCATTGTCTTGCTCCGCAACGTCTACAGTACTCTAAATAGTTCAGTGTACCTACATGTAAGTCCGCCATGAGAAAAAATTGCTATCTTCTTTCAATGATACGACTTGTGAATGCTGGGATAAGACCATAGCCTTCAACCAGCTTTGTGTTTGTGTTACTGTTGATGCAAGACTATGATCTATGATTTATGAATTTTGTTTTCTTGTTTTTCTTGTATATTATTTCATTCTGTGTACCTTTCGTGTCCATTTTCTGGTTTTCGCCTCACGATTTCCAATATTGAGGCTTGCGTTTCCAAATAAACGTATTATTATCATTAACATTACAACAGAAAGAGGTGAAGCTATTCTAAGGTTGTGACAAACTTTCATCTCAATATTGCTCACGTAGAAAAAGAGACTACATGAAGTAGAGGTTAAAAAGATAACGTGTGTTAAGAATTGATTGAAACTATCATCCGCTGCCGATGAGTCTACCATTTATACAGCAGAAACTCAGAGGCAACAGATGTCAAAGAATCGGAAAATTTCGTCTCCTTGAAATCAGCAGTTACCGTTGACGATCAGAAGCTTCCCCGTTGTTTATATTTTCCGCCTACGAAGCATGCAAATTAATCATCCTACGTTGATCAATATTGGTGTAACACTCCCTCCGCCCTCCTATGACGTGATATGAATGTTGTGTTTGATTTGCTATTTCATTTCAAATTGCATCAAACTATTTTGTCAACCTCTTCAACTCGTGTGATATATTCATAAAGTGACAAAGTAATAATTGCTAGACAAAGGGTTTTGGGTCAACTTTGAGTTAGCAATGCAAAACATGGGTAATATTTTATCATTGATGTATAGAAACTAAAGCTGTTTAGAATGATGACCTCAGACCTGAAAAATGCAAGCACAAAATTCCTTGGCAGTCATGGTCATGGATGCTGAGTTCGTCAGTATATCTCGGAAAGGCCCAAACTTAGAATAGCTGAGCAAGCTGAATGGCAGTGAAACGAACGGACTGCTCTTTATTTATCATGGCTTTGCCGTGCGGCTCATTATCATAAAGAATACAGAGAGCCAGTTCATCTGAATAGAATAAAATAATGTCTGCCATCTTCATGACTTAGCCATTGAGAACGTCGTCTGAAGTCGAAGCGCGTCAGGTGTGTATACATATGAATCGATGGCATACTTTTATATTGCTTTAATCAATAACATGTCTGAACGCGTGCATTTACAACTTCTCTATTTTAAGATAAAGTTAATTACCTACCCCGAAGTAAAAAATATTCTTAAGTCCTTTCTTGAAACTGAAATTGTTCATTTTTTTCTTGAAAAAATTGAAATTCGCATGTTTTCTGGTCTTTAGTAAGATCTAAAATTTAACCACAACAAGTCTGAAAATCATAAAAGCTTTGCAAACATGGTCCACGTTTTCATTTCGTTATGTATAAAAGCATTAATGTCAACACCAACTTTGGCGAACTACAGTAGTGATTCAAATTCGCATTCTAATCATCGGCACAGCTAGAAGTACAGATAGCGAAAATAGCACCAGACGAGGAAATGCTTCGACAAGTCGCGCATAGACAATTCCATCTTGGCGGATGGGTCTTCTAACTTCCAAGAAACAAGTACTGATAGCCTCCGAAATTTACTCACGCATTATTTTGTTATTATACTGCTAATCAATCATCCCCGTTGCTTGTATGTCATCCAGGGTTGGAGAGTGCATGTTTGTCTGGGCATGGAATAGAAAGATATCTTCAGTCTTAAAATGGAGCTGTTGAGCAGTCCTTCCGCTCAGCTCGTTCAGCCGTTCTAGATTTCACAAGCTAGTTTGGGGCACTCAGAGCTGCACTGATCGGTAATTTTAGGACGAAGCGCAGCATTTGGAATTGCTAGGGAATTTAGTGCTTGAATTGTTCAATAGAAAGTAAACATATACAGCTAGATTTTAATAGGAATCGCGTATAGCTAATACTCAAATAATCTTTCTTGTTGGTCCATAAACTACATGTGTCGAGATTTTTTACATGCCAGCGTAATTTATGAAAAAGGTATAGGATCTGGATTAAAAATTAATTGACGATGACGTAACCCCAGCGTCGAAGCAGCTTAATTTATGATTATATTATAGCTTATCTAATGTATCATAAAGCTTTGTTTCACTTCCTAAAAGTAACTAATATTTAGCATTTTGTTGTAAATCTCAACATCGTAAGAAATAGTTTGCCACAAGAAAGACGTCAAACTTCCGTAATACCACAGCAAAGTTTCTGCGAATAATTCAATTTACTGAATTAAAACCATTCGATTCAATTTGAGTTGAATATTTGCTTCATGGATGATTGCTTTTTGTTGCTTTCTTTTTTTCTTTGATTTACGTGAATTTCGACAACAAGATCCTGAAATTACTATGATATGAAACTTTGATTTTGTAGCTGTCAGCCGGGCGTCTATCAACGGCTCTGCTTCCCATATCCGATGAACCAGCTATGTAGTAATTATTTAGCAGCGAACTTGATATGCATGAAATGAGTAAATATAGCTTCTCCATTGTCTACATTTAACGCCAAGTTTCCATTTTAGCTATGCTCCGGGTTATTTATGAAATAAAGTTGTTCAGTGAATCAACAAAAAAGTACATGTACGTTTGCTAAGTCAAAAACAATTGGCATTAGTTAAGCAAATATCATGCGATGAGCGTCTCTACGTTGTAGTATGTGACATTGACTGGTTTGGCGAATGCTGCTGATATTTGACAGAACAAGAACTAATAACACAAAGTTTTCAAGAAATTGACGCCACCTTTCTTTTATATTTGAAAAACTGATGAATATTGTACCCTTCTTTAATTTTTTTTCATCGATTTTTCCACATTATTTTGCATTATGAATTTGAACTAATAGCATGGTATCCGAATACGTTTTTTCTCGTACTTTCCACATTATGTTCTCGCATTATATTGGACCAAAATACATTTTATCTGAGTCATTTGGCCACAATTTTGAGAAAACCCCTATTTTCATGATTCATGGGGCGGATTCTAGGATAGCCTCACTTATCAGCAGAGCCTTTAATCCATGTCAATCTTGCAGTCTCTGGCCTAGAGCTATCTTAGACATTTACTCAGACCAGAATATTGCGCCCACCATTCGATGCAACTCTTTACACGAGAGTATGGAACATCCATGAACTTATGAACATTTCCGATTCAATATAGCATTTGGGAATGTCAGTGGGTGGGCATGCCACCATCAGATGATCTTGATGGTTGAAATCTTTTACAATTTCAATGTGGGTGCCAACTTTTATATTTTCGTTTTGAAGCCCAGCTGAGTTACATTGGCCAAGCATGCCAATTACTGTAAGGAGTTTGAATAAATTCTTAACAGCGCAACTTAATAATGTCTACAGGTAAAATATCTGCCAGCACAGTGTACATACTTGCGAGAAATTGAAAGTGACGTGCGAATACTGCAGAATACAGAAGATTATTAGGGGCGAATTTAAATTTCGGGAAATTATGGTTATCCTTGGTTACAGAACCACTTCTGCTCCAAGTATCAGTCATATAGTACAAGTGACTATCTAAAAACAAGTGACAACATTCCATTTTGCTATTAGTGGAGACATCCAGATGTAAATGGACGCACTAAATTGTCTCTTAACAGAATGAGATGGACTATTTCGAATTTCCGGGTTGCCGGTAGATGCCTTGTTACATTGTTGTCAGCATCGCCGGCTTTTTTTACATCCAACAGATTCTAGTGAATTTGCTTTAAAATTAATGAATGTATTAATTAGCTTAAGGTAACTAAAAAGCGCGGTCATTCATAAACAAGTGTTTTCATAAACGGTAATTGCAAACAGAATATTTGATTTAAGCAGTAATTCAGTGTTACAGATGTCATTAATTCATTGAAGTAAAATAAGACTGCTTCAAGTGATTCTAATGCGTCATATTTCCTTTATTATCAGATTAGCCAACTGAAAGTGTGTCAAAGTAGAAGGCAAATATCTGCATAATACATTAATTTGTATATCTCTTTTCCTTATCTACTTTAAGTTTTAAAGTATTGCGGAAATTCTATTGAATAACTGTTAATCCTAGCTATAAGCTACTTTCAAATGCTGTGAAATGAATAAAGCAAATGAAATGTTGGTTTCTATGAAGTGTAAGGCATTCACCTTAACTTCCTACGGTGAAAGTGAAAGAAAAAACCGTAAGTAATCAAATTAATTCAGAAAATAAAGCAAAACTAATTGAAGTGCTATTTAGGCTGAAAGTGACGACTAATTTTGCTGCGAATCACAAGCCAGGACGAAGACAAGTCACCTTCCGATGGTTCAGTGCCCCTGATCCCCTACTATGTCGCCTCCCATAAGTGATCGAGCTTATATTGAAAGAAGGAGAACCACTTGCCCTTTAATGCTCCGTGTGTCACTATGTGAAGAGACTATCTATCTATAGAATCTATTGAATAATCTATAGAATAATAGGCAGAAGTAGAATAGTTTCACTTGCTCTTTTTTACTTATTCATGGCATTTCGATTTCTACTTCTAATAGACTTGTAGATGGAGTTCAGTAATAGCAATAGAATTCTCTTAATTCTCAGTCCAATATCATCTTCATAACACCGGAAAGAGTAGGAGTTTTATCGCGCAATGACACGGTTAAACAGGAATGAAATTTGCAGACAGTATGTGAATGTGCTTGCAAATGAAACAGAAATTCGTCGAGTTGTTTAATTTAGCAATGCTGCATGAAACATTAAAATCTATTGTTTGCTTGAAGGATCCTCGTCAAATGTATTTGCCAGTCAACTTAATATTGCAGACTACGAAATCTTTCAAAGTTCTTGGTTTTCCAACAGCTAGTACAACGTTGCCATGCGGGGACAGTGACCAAACTGCGTACGGGTCACCCTGTGCTACACACCTGTTACCGCCATCGCATCGCAATCCTCCTTAATCCTGGCTTTGATGAGACCGACACAGCTGAGTATTTTATCCTCCAATGCCCAGGTCACCGACAGCTGAGACTCGAAGTGTTTGGTTGTGACAGTAACTTTATCAGTGACCCCTCCCCTATTTCGCGCGGCCATTTGACGTGGCGATTTTTGCAGACCATGTTCTCAGCCATATGTATGAGGCATAATCTCGAATGCCAGCAAAATAAGAAATACATTGACTTTAAGCTTTGTAAAGTTGGTCAAAGTTAAAAAAAATTATTTGGACTAATGTGAACAATGATAGGATTAGGAAACCACTATTAAGGACCAAACGTTCCACATACTATGGTTTTACAGAGTTTCCACCCCCAGCTTAGCTACAAGCTATGAATGAAGCTAGGGGTTACTCAGTGAGATAATCATAAATTTAGATTACGGAATTTGAAATAAAGAAGCGGAAAAATATCAGATTTTCTACAATTATTGAGTTGTTCTCAACAGAACCCTGTTCGCACACATCTTGAAAACATCGAGATTGCATTGGTCAGAGACAGTGGTCCGGGAAAACTAATTTCAAAGCTGTTCCGTGCGATCCAAACAGCTCTTCGAATGACTGACTGTGCGTGCGTGCACGAGATCTCGGGGTTTAGACATGCAACCATTTATTGCAGAACTGCTTCTACCGAAATACCATCTGTAAAATAGACTATGTGAAGTGACATGTCATCTGACGGAGAGCGACTGTACTCATCGATGGGTTTTCTTCTTCAACGGTTTACTAATTGTTCATGTTCTACGAATTCTGTGCTCACGAATATTTCTGCATGCTGTAAGTAAAAAGGACAGCTATCATTGTCATCACGGATGTCAAAAAATGTACCTTGGTAATGGTTCAAAATTTCAGTATTTCTAATACCGGTGGGTAGCAAGAAACCGCTCCTAATATCGATTTAAATCTATTCTATCAAAAAATAAATTTCAAATTAATATCCAATTCAAAAAACAAGGAATGCATTTTATGAATGCCCTACTAAATATTTTGGGAGCAAATTACATAAAATGCTGTTTTTATACATAATCGTGAACTTACCTACGTTAGTTAATTAACAAGCAAGTGCTATAATTGAATTACGACATAAGCTGCAATATCAACTTTTCTTATTTGAATATGACAATGTAATGATCTGTTCGTAAAGACGTGCTGTTTTAAGAATTGTGCCACGATATATCTAAATTAATGACTGCACTTTAAAGTATTGTGATATACATTATTTGGGTAAAAAGTTTCGTTTCTCTTTCAACCTTTATTGCCACAAAGTCAAAAAAGGACAAATTTGACCTGGTTTTAGCCCAAAGAGCGTAGGTGTTGTGCGTATTTTTAAGTTATCGTTCTTTAGTGCTAGGCCGAGGAAGCACTGAAGGACGACGCTTTTGACATCACCTGAGCAATGAAGAATCACCTCCTTTCGGCAGCCATCTTATATTGTGAGTATTAATATTCAATTAGATGTCTGTTTACGGGTTAGTGAATACGGGATTGTGAAGGATTCATGTGATTCCTCTATTCATCGTGTGAAAAAGCATAATCCGCATTCCTTATTTATCTTTACATTTAACTTAAAACAGCCTTGAACAACGCCAATCTACCTCTTTTACTTTACCCTACCATACCGGTAAGTAAGAAATATGGCAGCCTTCACACAGTACCAACTCTCACCAGGTGTGTAACCTAAAATGAGAGCGGTGGCACTGTTTTCCATCTCAGGCAGACAGACTCGAACCCTGGACCTTTCGCACCTCCGTACCGCAGCATGATCATTTACCAAAATAGCTATTCTAACACCTAAACCAGTGGGCAACGCGTAGACCGCTGACATTATTTGAATCGGTGATGTGAAAATGGCCAACTCTGACTTTGACCTTTAAAGGTACATTTTAGGTTGAGGTTGATCTTCTTTAGAATTTGCAAAACTATTGACTAATGAATTAATGGGCAATGCGATGGCACAAAAATTTTCATTCGAATGCTCAAACCATGCTCCGTCTGCAATGAATGTCTTCTCAGTATGAAGTTAAGGGACAGCCATCAACTGCGTGAGTGCTAAGTCACATGCTGTTCGATACCTTGTTGAGCATGTTTCACCACGCAATGAGCAACGTTGCAATCAACCTATAAATACATAAAGTAGACTACGCATGAAGGAATCCAACCACATAAGGATATGTGATTTTTATAAGTCAAGTATTCTTTCTGGATTTTATTTGTATACTGCACCAATTTTGCACTAGAATGGCATTATCGCACGAGCATCGTTAGGAGCCTATACGCAGTTTTCGAAAGCCGCTTATGTTTGGGTGACGTTTTAGACCCATGTACACTTAGGTACCTGTAGTTGAAACAGTTTTTATTTATTCTACTTCATATTGTACGTCATGTATGCGAATAAATGTACTTTATAGTTCAAGACCGTAATTTTTCGATGAGAAAAGGTCACAATTTTATATTTTCTAATAAGGTCATTTTACCATCATTTAATAACACAAAAAAGCTTCCGCAATTAGTTTAGCCTGCTTTGCCATTATTCATATAGAATTTAGAATGTAAAATACAGTTCCGTAAAAGACAGTAGTTTACTTGAATACATTGCTGGTGCATTAATTTGCAAGTACAATTATGACCTATGCAACCACAATGTATGTGCAGCAGTTCTTAAAATTACGCTCAAAAATGCGCAATAAAAGAATTTGAACATATTTCTGCCTTTCGAAATTGGTGGCCCATGAGCTCTCTATCCGAACTTGGTTGCCCATCACTGACCTAAACGCTAATTTTCATATCACGACTAAAGGATATGCGGCAATGTGTGACATGGAGAAATGATATGAAATGGAAAAAATATTCATCGCAAAGCTATCTAGTGAGTGAAACCAATGAGTAACACAGATTACTGACTCTCACAAATGGTATGACACATGCCTTTGATGCTATTGCTTATTATCAGTAAGTGAATTTCACAACTAGTCATTCTATGAATTAAGAAATGAAAATTTTGAATGCCGCTATTTGGTGCACTCTGTTATTGACATCTCTAATTATGATAAAAATGCATACAATAACAAGCATGCATCAAAGCACGACCAAGTCTCCCTGCAGCCTATTGTACAATATAAAATCTTCGCTAAATTCCCAAACTGAAAGGAACTGAAATTATTTGCTTTATATCCCTTCGTGAAATCTAAGCCCAAAGGCAATTTTGCTTTAAATTATAATTCATTTTTAGTTCATAGCTGAAATCGTTCATCAAATCATCCGACCAAGAGATTGTTATAGGACACTCAATCCAAAACAAATTCAATCTAAGTCATCATGAAAGTTATAGTGCAAACCAAAAAGCACGTGACAGCTTTCTCTTGAAGAATCAGTCCTTCTTGAAAGCCTCTAAGTAGGTCAGCACCTCCAGGTTCCACTTCATTTGACTTAATGTAATGGACAAGACTGAAGTGGCCATCCATTGTTTCAATGCCGCATACTCTTCTGTCAGTGTCAAAAGACTGATGTTAAAACAATACATGGATGATGTTTCTTTCTAGCAACTGCACGGTCGACGCCTATCAAGATCCATGAGATTCCATTGATATTGATCTATGATAATGAGAAGGGTGCGTGGGAGGAGACAGATGATGAAAGTTTTAGATGCTTCAAAATCACGACTCTACGACCTGTGAGTTGGATGTTGTCAGATATCACATGATAACTGTAATCGCACAGTCCAGCACAGGGATTCTCAACATATGACTCACGAACCTAACAGGACACTATATTGTAGTTGGTCATTTTTTGAAGTTCATCATTTACCTGAAGCTTTTATTTTACGTCACTGATCCCCATACTTGGGGCTTGGACGGTACTGACATAGTCAGACTTATGGAGCGTTGTAGCACTTTTAGTCCGGATACCCTTCCTGCCGACTTCCAAAAACACCTTCGGGGCTCGACCTCTGGACCAAAAGATCGCTAGGCCAAGCACTTAACCACTTAGCCACGGAGACCAACTGTACCTGACCAAATGTAAATAACTGGCAAATGTATGAGTACTTGTGGACAGCGGTATAGGGTGTAATTGTAAATTATGAGTTAATTCAAAGGAAATAATTAATGCTTTGAAAGTTAGTATCATTTACTCATTTGGGCATAAAGAAATACTAATTGACAAAAATTGATTGCCCAAGTTCTCTGGTTCTATTCACGTGAATTTATATTGGGTTGATATTTTCTCTTTTAATTAATTGTGCTTCACAAAGCATAATGCTTGAAATGTCTCTTTCGCAAAACAAAATATTATCTTCTTGTTTTGATACTCTTAACTTAAGTGTTTAAAAAAAACGAATGATGCTTTTTGTCTCGCGTGTTCTGACATTCAAAGTTCTTGGACCAATGCAGTTAATAAAGTTTCAATGCCCGCATAACATCATTTGCATTTGAGAAATATTGTTTGTGCATATAGTTGTGCTTTTTCTGAATTCTCAAATCAAGATATTCGTTGCATTAGAATTAGCCGATAGTTATATCTCTAACTAACGCATACACACAATTTCAATCCTGTAAATTGTATTGTATGTGAATAGTATTTGCAAATTCCTCTTTTTTCAGTTGAAGTGATCGATGTTAAGAGAGTTAAAGGGTTTTAGCGGGATTGCATGAATTGCAATTAATTATGATATTTGCAAATTAGTGAAATTTCGACGGACATTCATTAAATATCTTTTTAAATACAGCAACTGACAAATCGCCTAAGTTAGTGCGCCTGCAATAACTAACAAATACTGCTTTTTGCAAACACAATGTAAATGGACTTATTAAATATTGAGTTGCAAACTCAGTTGAAAAATGGAAACAGACATGAATAGCTGCTATTTCATCCAATATCAGGAATCATCAGCAGTCCTGGTTTACTTCTCTCAAAATTGATACAACTCGCTATTGCAGCCATGCCTGGGTCAATTTGAGATTTGCAATTAGCAAGTTAAAGAAATTTCGACGGGCATTCATTAGATATTACTTTAAACACACTACTGGCAAATCGCTTAAAGTAGTGCGCCTGCAGTAACTAATAAGCTTACATCTCTCAACATCGATACAACTCCCTATTTAAAGTTGCAGCCATGCCCGGGTCTGTAACTTTAAATAAGGAGTTGTGTGATGTTGAGAGATGTAAACTAGCTGATGATTCCAGATATTGGATGAAATGACAGCTATTCAGGTCTGTTTCCATTTTTCAACTGAGGATGGAACTCAATACTCAATTATTCTATTTGCAGTTAATTATGATCTGAGTGACGCAAGCGTTGTAGGAACGCTTCGGTCTACTCATGGTGAGTTTAAACAATGAAAACACCACACTTACTCGCTAATTTTAAATTTGTCTCCGAAAATGAGGTGCTCTCGCGTTTTCAATTATTTGTTTGCTGATTCCCCCTAGAGACAATCATCCGTCAGCTGTGTCAAACAATAGGTCGAATTGGACTAGCAGAGTAAAGGAGATAGAGAGTAAAAGGTGATCACCAACAGAAAATTTCACCTGTTCACTTAATGTGATCAAACTGTAATCAGGCAATGATCGAGGTTAATTCAGACAAAGAATGACACCAGCTGTGTTTTATAAAATAGTTAACAGCAGTCAGAATGCTAACGATGCATATTACAGTATTTTCAAGGAAAATTAGACGGTTATTCAGTGAATATCTTGCGTATTATTACCGACCGCGAGTGATGACATCGTATAGGAAACTGACCCAATGCATATATCAAAGTTAGGAACCCGTGTGTTTGTAAAATGCTATTTTTTTGCTTTAAACCTTTATATTTTTCGACAGGAAGGATTTCACAGGGATACATAATTCAAAATTCATACATGGGGAGTAGCATAGAGAGATCAACAAAATGATATCTCTATGCAAATGATGGAAATCATGGAGTTCCAATGAAAGGAAGGAAACACAGAACAGAGATAATATAACCCCACATATTTCCTTTCTCGAATTCTATGAATTTCATCATATAATGCATGATTTTGTAAGGCTTTCTATGTCCACAGGTTAATAAGTTCCTCGAAGCAGGTAATTATTTTCCTGATTGGAAATTATTAACCTGGTGCAGACTTCTATGCAAAAAGTCATGCATTACAACAGACAATACATAGATTTCTTCGTTCATTATTTGTCATTATAACCTCGAGCCTTCGGCTCTCGGTAATTATAGCAAATAATGACCTCAAATCTATGCATTATCTATTACACATTGTAGAACAAAGGAATATCATTTTGTTTATCTCACTGTGATACCCCCCATACATGACTTTTGAATTATGTATCCCTATAAGATCCTTCCTTCTGATGATGAGCAAAGAGCTGGTCGAAAACGTTTAAAACAAAAAAATTACATTTTACGAATACTCGGGTTCCTAACTGTGATATAAAAAAATGACCCAAGGCCTTTTCATATACATAACCCAATACATGTCAGTCACAACGAACAATACAACAAATGCAAATAGTGTCCACGAACGACATTAATGGACTGGTTGGAATTAACAAACACAGCATTGTGAGGTTGAAAAGATTTCTTTCAACTGTGAGTTGTTGGCTACATTTTGATTACATTTGGTTGCATGTGAGTTGTGAGTTGTACTTTGCCGATATTGCTTCATCTGCCAAATATAGGTTTTTATTAACATTATCTCTTCAAATCGCTTCGTGGTTCCATTGAATATGTGAAAATAAAAAGTGTTTGAAATCATCGTCATGTCATTGTTTAGATGGCGATTTACTTCTCATCTTCCTGATAAAAAACATCGTAGAAGATTTAAAATTACTGTGCATATCTGAAAATTTCTACTACTCAGCTAAAGCATAAAATTAACTAATATTTGATGGCGAGATTCTAAACATTCGTAGTAGAAACTAAGAATTCGTACTCAAAGATTCCTATAAATCTCATAGAAACCCACACACGTTAGTGCTTTATCATGTATTTATGATGAATTGAACAATGAGTTCCAGTATTTATCAAGTATAGTATCCGCGTTTTCTTAATCTACAGTTCCAATATCTTATTGAAATCATTGCTTAAAATGACATCGCTGTTGAAAATCAAATAACACAATTAAACAAAATGTTTGCATTTCGAAAGCTCTCCAGTCTCATCTCAACGTTCAGAGAAGCAAAATATGCGGTTGGTAAATTCATTTAAATCAGGGAACCTTTATGACCTCTCACAATCCCTGACGCCAGAAAAGTCAGCAAGACCAGGATCCATGTAGTTTGACTATTCAGCATTGTCTCGTTCATCTTCTTCATTAGGCTAGAGAAATTAAAATGATTTCCTGAGCCGCATAGCACTTGTTGTCGAAAATTACACCACCTGACAACATGCTGTTTGAAAGCATGATAAGCATAATAAAAATGAATCTTCAATGCTCCCTCAATGCGCGTTAACAAAATGAGACTTTCGCTGGAGTCAGTTTACTTTTAGTCTGAATGACTTTCCGACCGACTTTTGCACTCTCGAAGCTCTATCTCACAACAAAATTCTTGTAAAGCACTCTCTCCCATGGTCAACCAGATAATTGTATGAAATTTGCAGGAAATCTCCCATCAGTATCACGATTATCTTCATACTTTAACGTACGTGCATTTCACCAACCATCTTCAAAGTTTCTACACAAACAACGTGTACCATTCCAAATACAAGCTATTCCATTACTTATGTATCAAAGTAGATGTCGTCAATAAATACACGGTCATAATCTTGTGAATATCTTGACTATCGCATAAGGTTGCCTTCTATGCCTGACGATGATCTTCATTAGAATTGATGAACTTCATTGCTAAATATATATTTACAAAAAACATCAATATTTATCTTGACTCTTCCCAGCCAATAACTTGAAAAACAATCATGATCGCTACAAACCATGTTTCAAAGAATTTGCATTTCCAATTGCTTAGACCTACGAGTACATGTGTAGCAATGAAAGAATCGATAAAAATACTTACTTATTCAATATTAATTATCTAGCAGTTCAGAAAGCATTGATACTGAAAATGCCTCAGTTAGGGAGTGAAGCGGTGAACCGGTTAATTCATGATTAAACGCTTGACTCCCTAACCATAGTTAAAATGCTCTGAAATACCTTCAAAATATGAAGGTACGCTACATACATTATATCAATCATGCCTACATTTTGAAAGCTTCAATGGTCATTATAGCCGAGGCCTTAAGGCGGCCGAGGCTGTAGGGATCATTGATGCTTGAAAAAGCTAGGCATGATTACTATTTCAGTGAATGCGTGCTATGATTCATGCACATGTAGAAGTCTGTGGAAGTTTCTGGCTACATACATTTAGATAGGTTCTTTAATTCAGGAGCTGGCAACAACGACGATTGCTGCAGGCTCTAAGACAATGAAATGATGCTACATAATAATAGTGGTCTTTATTTTTTTAGCATTCACTCCAATAAGTATTGTAGTGAATGCTATCCGGCATTGTTTCATTGATGCCGTCCCAGAGAGGGCAACAGTCGTCATTGTTATCGGCTTCTGAATTAAAGATACTATCTACATGTATGTAGCAGAAACTTCCACAGACTTCTACATGTACATGAATCATAGCACGCGTTCACTACAATAGTAATCATGGCTAGCTTTTCAAGCATCAATGATCCTTACAGCCTCGGCCCCCTTGCGGCCTCGGCTGTAGGACTCATTGATGCTTTCAAAATCTAGGCATGACTGATATATTGGCACCTTATCAAATAAAGGAGTAGGGATGAAATCACCAATTACAAAACACTTTGAAGAAAATATCCCTTCCCAAAGAGCGTCTGTAAAGCACTAGGACTATGAAGACGACAAAGCCATCACCGATAACACACACACAGACCCGTCACCAAACAATGCGTCCATCTTTTCAAGCCTATTAAAAGCACAATTATTAACCTCTTGTGAAGAAATCATCCAAGCTCGCCGCTTCAGCACCCGAACATCTCTCTGCAAAATGTGGAATGTCCAGACGTTCAGTGCTTATATGATCACTAATAATGATATTATTCAACTTTTTTTAATGTGTTATAAATAAATAATAAAGAAACGTTTATTTTGTCAATAATGGAAATCATGCATTTCAATACGAAGTCAAAAACAAAGTTAAGAAGAATACATCAAATAAGTGACGTTCTTGCAAACTGTCTGATATAAAGTACGGAACATCGAGGAATGAAAGATGATGACCGACGTGATGTCGCACAGGCCTGCAGTTGAACGTGACCACTTCTTAGCAGTGCAGTAAGAAAAATAGAGTGAATGGAATTTTCGGATTTCGAAGCTGGTTGAAGCGTCTGTTTTCAAGCGCAGGAAACAAATTACACGTGCAAGTTACAGAGCAGATAATTCTGTGGCAACGTATGCGGATTTTCTCAAGCTTGGAAGAATTCCCTTTGTTCATTCCTAGAGGTAGAGGTGAGTTATATTCGAGAATTGAAAGTATGTGTGCCTTATAGACCTGCATTACTTCGTTTCTAGTTACAGCTGGCATACGTCGCAATTTCTTCAAAAAGTAGACTTTCTGACTGGCGAACTTGTATCTCAGTAACGTGCTCGTCCCATTTTAGATTACTTTAGAAGATAACTCCAAGAAATTTCATGGCTTCTATTTGCAGAATGAAGGTAAATTACTCGATCTTAATTGTTGCTTGTCTTTTTCCGAAATATCAAAATTTTTGTCTTTTTGCGATCCAATAATAGACCTATTTCTTCGCTCCACTTCGCAATGTTTTCAATTTCATTTTAAATCGCAGTTTTCAAAAGGATTCATACTATGATGCAATGGAAAAACTTGTGTTAGGCAGTAACTCCTCAGTTTTCTGCAGCATTGGGCCACAAATTCAGATTCACTTAACCACAGTTTTACCATTCATTCTAATTATTACTTGGACATAAATAGTTAAGTGAAAAATTCCTGAATGTGAATTTTTCAAGGCAATGGTACTCGTAATGGCATTTTACTCTGTGTTCTTAAACATCTGATCGCTATGACGCAAGGTAAAAATGAAAGTCAAAAATACGCACGTTGGCGGTATGCCTGTCCTATTTAGTGGACATCTGATCTTAGGCTGCTATACATGAAATAGCCAAGACATTATGATACACACCATGGAGTGAACTAAATGACTACATCGTATAAAACTAATGGGCATAAATAAATTGCCATTAACGAGATGCCACTATCATATAAGCTTATATAACCAATGAGTCATATATTTTGCATTAACATCAAAACAATGTGTAGAATGGAATCATCAAACAGAGAGACGCATAATGACTTCATGATAAGTATATTCATGCACTGTTACAGATATAAATTCATTCTTGTTACTTCGTAAAAAGAATTCTCGATATCGACGATGTTTTTGACTGGTGAAACCTACAGAAGCAATAGATTTCTCCTAATGCTGCAATGGCATTATTATGAAACTATTAGTAACTTTGATTTCACAGTGCAAATCAATAAACCACTTCTAGCCTCCTGCTTAGCAAAACTACATGGTTCGACATTTTTGAAAACTTGGGTTTCAGACTGTGGTTTCAAACAATTTTTCAGTCATATTTCAATTGCATTCTATTTCGCAACTTCATATCAAGAAAGAGCGATTTTCATAAAAATTATTTAATTTTTAATGATATTTGACCAGTCGATGTACATCGCCTTGAAGTCAAGCGCAAAATCAAAGAAAAAAAATTCTCAAAGTTTTGATATAAAATTATTCAAGGTTGAAAACATAAGGCACTTCACAGTTCTGTGTAGACGGTCCTCCAGAGTCAAGCGGTCGATGGTTAGAAGCATGGTCACCATGACTACAAATTTGAATCTCAATTTATCAAATCTCAGCAGACGTAATACCTCTGGAGAGGTTTCAGCTTATTGGGCTTCACTAGTCAGCAGGTTTGAACTAGCGACGTTGGAACTTGAGGATATTATACCAGCTCACAGCGCCAAAGTCGCAGGGTTAAACGTGCTTTCGAGTAATGAAACCCACTGGACGAAACCTTTCTCGTGGTGGCTGTCGCTTCTATATCAATTTATCAATAGCAAGATTACTTCTCAAAATATCGGAACTTTAGTTCTGACTCAAGTTTTATGGAACTTGTGATATCTTCACATAATGCATGGTATTATGGAGCATGCTTTTATCAATTACATAGGATTTAAATTACTTTTCAAATTCAGCAATAGGATATTTATGACATCCATTCAATTCATCATTAACATCACATTCAAATACTCACCATCAGACTAGGCTTCCGAGGACTATTGGGAGAATAATGGGCTGTACTGGAATGAATTCGATGTCTTTGAACTAACTCATCAGCTGAAGGATCCGTCCAAAGGTGATCGCAGGTCTTCATTCGGGTATAATCTAGTGCGCATGGTCCAACTGTAAAGAAGAATGTCTGACATTCATACGTTGACATAGTTCGACAATTAGAATTTAGATACATAAAGCTTGTAATTGAGTAGTTTCGAAGGAAGAACTCTTCCAAGTCGTTTGAGACCCTTGTCACACAGAAGATAATCACGATCAATTGACCACTCTTTATCCTGGACATGCGGTGGTGCCCAGTTTTGTGACAATCTCGCCTAATCCTCCAATTATCAATCTAACAGCAGCTATGCAACACCCTTGTGATAGGAATACAAGAGCACTCTTAAACCAACAAGGGGCATCGCTCTGTTTTGGAAGTCTCTCCACTGAACGCTTCTCACGTGTATCATAAAATTATTCGTCTGCATTTGAGTACTGTTGATTTCAGGAAACAATATCCTGTCAGTAATCTTCCATATTATCAGGGATATGCACGAGCGGTGATTATGAACTCCAAAGGACTTATTGGCAGCCAAAAGGAGGGAGTCTCGAGTCACATGCACTAGGCGAGAAACCCATTCCACACAGTATGACAGACCAGCAGGATTTCTAGTAAGTTATCGAAAATTTTTTCCCTCTTTTTCTGCTCATATATACACGGGATACCTACTATTTGAATATTATTAGCATTTATATTTATGTTTTATTCTTATTTTTCACGGTGGTTTTGCTTACTGCATGGTTTATTTGTCATTTAAATATTAACCGTGTTTCGCCTAAGTTTAGCCCCTGTTAACTTGACCATTAGGACACTAAGCAGTCAAATCAAACCATCGATACCCCAGAAGCGGTCATCAAGAGCGGGAGAAGTATATTTTGAATGGAGTAAACAGAAGTGACAAAGCAGTTGTAACACGTCCGTGCCGCAGTCGGAAATATTATGAAAAATGATCTTTAGTTTGAAACTCTAGTTGTGCTTTATAGTTCATTGCGGCGCGCTAGAGGCTGTTTTTATTTTTCACCACTGAGGATCAGAAAGCAGCTTCCTACTATTTCAGTAAAAGCTTATTGTGACATTAATCAATAATTAAAAATATTGTTAACCTGACGTTTCTACCGAGACGACCTTTGTAAAGGTTATACACTGTACACAGTGAAATCATCATGGCTTGTATGGCAATACATCTATGCATACAACAGTCCACACTAGAAGGACTTTTCATCTAATCAGATTTGACTTGATTATTCTTCATTCTTAATTAGTATTATGAGGTTCGGCGATACTGTACAATGTACAGTGAACTGAAGATATTTTTGTAAACATTGACGCATGGTGAATGAATAATGAGGTAAATACTAGAATGAATACTAGGGTAAATGTGTATGGTATAACGAGCTCTTAGACTGACTGTGTGCGCGATTACTGGTTACCATGGCACGTTCTACGCTAGCCCTAGCATTTGAGCGCTTTTTCAGTTGGTGAAGAAGTTGGGCTTCGACACTTAACTTGCATGCACTCACTTACTTCGCAAATTTCTTTGGCGAAATCGAGTAGGGAAATAGACTACGTGAAGCATAGATGAACATCTCATTTTGTGAGCCCATATGGGAAATCACCTCATCCAATAGGACATTCAGTAGAGCGTGCAGCACACACGCACACACATGACCCACTTAATTAAACCGACTCCTCATGGCATAATGTTGTTCTTAAATTGCTGCTCCTTACCCATCACTAGCAACAAAAACAGTTGCATGCACTGATTCTTCAACAAGTGACATAGTTAGGTTTTACTATTTGCCTGACCATCGCTCAAGAATCTTAATTATGACATTTGATTTATATGTCACAAGTTCACATCGCTAAGATATCATGCTTGTAAAGAAAATCAGATCAAAGCATCCATCATTCCAAATCGCGGTTATAGACCTGCTTAGATATTCATTCCTAAGCTTGAAATAGACATTCTGATAAAAAATAAATTAACAAATTAACGTATGAAAATGAGCGCTCTGTAGGATTCGAAGTCTCGAAAAACTTAACTGACTACAGCAGTTGCTGCATCAACGGCTCCACGAATGCAAGCACGAAGAGGAATGGCGTAATTTTAGTAATCTCACGTTCTGAATGAAAATTTTATAAAGCAAAGATAGTCATTGAATGCATGGTCACATTTAACGTCCATCAGTGAGTGATAGATTTTTTTACAATGAGATAAAATTAACGTACAGAGCGTGAGAGGATACGCTCCAACGCGATTGACGTAAAAGAAACATAGATAGAGAGAGAGAGTAATGTAATTGGCACTGATGATGAAGATTCAGTGAAGGAAATAGTATTAAACCCTTGCTTCCATTTTATGATTCTGATTTTTATTCTTTTTCAATGTTATCAAGTACAGCCTCTCAGTTTTAAATAGATGCAGTAAAAAGATTAAATAATGTTACAAAAATAATATTATCAAGCAATGTGGAACCATTATGTTAATCCAAAAATAGCACCTACTTAGCTTGCTAGCGCACTGATGTGAAGTTGTGAAGATCAAGGGGACACCACTAACTATATTGAAGCATTGTGGAGCAATTCATAAATAAAACTGAAAAAATATGCGTCACAAATATTGCCACGACAAATTGATACCTTCACGTGGAAGCGGCAGTGCGAAAGATCGTTCTAAAACATTCTTCTGTTTAACAGCGAAAGATATCCAATTTGAGGTGAGTCATGTATAATGAAAACGTTTTTGGTGAATGAAGAATACAACATCTGCTGTTACAAGTTGCGAATATTTTAAAACTTTTAGGCGGCCGTACTCTCAATGCAAGGTGGTTAAATGCTTGACCAAGCGATCTTTTGGTCTAGAGGTCGAGCCCTCACTTTTCATCCTTGTGTACACTTAACAGTGCATTACTGAAGAGCACAAATAGTCTGAATTGTCTTAGTTTATTAATTTAAGGTTGGATTCATTTTTTAACCTTATCCTTCAACTTTGAGAACTTTAGCATTCGTGCTGGACAACCAGGGGGCAGTGCAAAGAATCGCGGAAGGTCACTTAGCCCAAAAGGATAACACTGGATATCAAATTTGGTCGAACCTACTTAAACTGTTCGAACAGGGAAACAATATAATAGTAAAATAGATACCCGGACACGTCGGAGTCGATGGCAATGAAGAAGTAGATGTTCTGGCAAAGACGGCAACAAAACTAGACCAAAGTGAAGAACGAATTAGCCTGGAGGTGGTCAAAACGGTACTGAAGAGGAAAATGAAAGAGAACAACATCAAAGAAAGAACTGATTATCGCTATGAAAAATGGAAAATTGACAAGGAAGCGGAAAAGAAGCTATCCAGATGTGAACGCACATGTCTTGCTCAAATAAGATCCCACCACACAACGCTAGTTCGTAGCTATCAACATCGAATCGGCAAGACAAACGACCCCAGCTGCACCGATTGCGATCTTGAAGAAAAAACCATTATCTATCATCTTATCGAATGTCCGAGATGGCACCAACAGTAAAATTATTCTATAATCCCATCCCAAGTCCCGACAGCATGACAGCAATAGCGATATTGGAATTTTTGAGAAGAACTGGTCGTCTAGGACAGCGCTCATGAGCCTCGTCTCGCGAGGTGGAAATCAACAACAACAATCTTTCAACTGGACCACTACATCTTGAGGAGGCAATTTTACCGAAATATTGTCCTAAAATACGTATATTAAAATCATCAAACTGCAGTAGCTCATAGTCTTTATAATTTGTTTCACTGATACTAAAACATAAAATTTAGCTGCTTAAGGTGAATTACATTTTAATGAGAATAAATTGAATATAGAATTATAGCAAGCTCGCTCTCTTTTCGGTTACATCGTCTTTGAATCGGTTGTTACACTTTTGTTACCAATTCGCATAGAAAGATAAAAATATTGTTATGAATTTTTCTACCGATACGCTTCGTTTTGATATTCTCTAAGGCACGCGTTTATACATTTATTTTGCAGCATCTTGTTCTATGTCTGTAATACAATAGTAAGATAATAATGCCTGAAAAGTGATCAACTGAGTGTACAATATATCTAATCCAAGCATCACAATTCTATTATATTCGCATCAATCTAAGCAGAACAGGCAGTTTTTAAAGAAGAGTTTCAGTTTGATAGCAAAATAGAAATTTTGTAGAGTAGTATGAGATTGTCGGCACACTACAAAGCAGGCGATTTTTCATTCCCAGATTTTTGCTGACAATTCAAAAAGCACTACTCTGCTACGACATGAAAGCCGGCTGGCCTTGTTCGCCCATTGTTAGATAATGTGGAATTGAATATGTGATTTATTATAGGAAAAACTAGGTGACTGCAAGTGAACTATCTTAGGGAAAAGCATTGATAAAATTTGATTTGATGACAATCAGATAAAATTTTGAATTTATTGTCTTGGCTATTTTTCATGTTTTGAATGTAATTGGAAAGAACCAATATTGAAAGATTGTGGTTTTACTTTCTTTATTGTCATTTTTATAATTAATTTCACTTAACATCCGTTCACCATCTTCAGTAAAAAGGAAGGAAATTATGGTCTAGTGTAAAATTTAAAATTCACACCGAGTCAGGTCATCATTAAGATGCTATTGGCACTATGTAACCCAATACTATCTGTTCCATAGCCCTTCCCCTTTTTGTATTCAGTCTATATGTTATATTGACATAGACTTCTGTACATAGACGTCGGAGTGAATTTTAAATTTTACACTAGACCATAATTTCCTTCCTTTTTACCTGAAGATAGTTAACGGATGTTAATTGAAATTAACTGCAAAAAATAACAAAAAAAGAAAATTTAACCATCATCTTTCAATATTGGCTCTTTCCAATTAAATTCAAAGCTAACAGTTAAGAGTCTCCTGTTCTCTATGAATAATTTGAATTTATCTGTTAGCATGTTTCAGTAATGTGGTTTACCTATCATCATCAGAGCACAAAACTCAAAAATGACGAACAAATTCTATATTCGCCGTAGGTCGCACATTGCTTTATGGCAAATTTGAGATAACGCATCACTCGAAATTATGACTGTTTTATGACTTCTAAGAATACAATTGAGTTGTGAGCTGCCAACCCTATTGCACTGCTTGCATATATGTATATCTTTTATCACAGGTCGCATCTCAAAAGTATATAATTTATCATCGATTACATGCATTGATTGTTAAAGAAATTTGTCTTTACAGAACTGAGAAAATCAGAATTTTACCATTTTGTGATGAGATATGTACCTTACATAGTTGAGCTTATAAGTAAAACTTCTAGTTTCATCTTCGATAATTTAAAGTACTTGCCTTTACTTCTGTTTGTTTATAAGATGTACTTACGTACACCCACACATAAGTACATGGTTACAGGTTCACACACTTGTTTACATTATAACAATGGCAAATGTTTTAAGAAAGGCATTGACTTCGCTGATGAAGCTGAAGATCAATACATTTAGCCATCTATAAGGTCATTTCGTCAGAGCAAAATTCCCTGGGTAGAAATGTTGCGAGGTTTCTGAGGCATTTAAAGCGCAAGGGGTCTCTGAAGAACAAACCCCTTCGGCAGTGATTTTTCACTGAACAATACAGAAGTTCGTCAAAGAGAAGTCATATTTCATTTAAGGCTCAGATGAAATGAAATGATACATCGATTGGGGGGAAACACAAGTCAAAGAAATGTCCTAAAATCAGGTCGATTGGTGACAAATACATGCATGCACGATGCTATATGATGATATGATGAAAATGATGTCATATGACGATATATTGCACTAAATGTATATAGTAGGCCTACGTACTTCTCATAGCACGCCTATTTATTAAATTTTGCACGAATCAGCACGAACATGCCACATGTACAAGTTCTATTATATTTTCTGTGTTCACTGTGATTACACATATCATACAATTAGCATAGTTATTCTTTGACAACGAGTCTACAATAGAAAATCGCCATTTTTAAGGATGTCTCATGCATGATTTTATCCTTTTATATGCGCGTGAGCATGTTATCCAGCATACTGCTGACGGATAATAGAATCGGAGACCGGTAATTGACATGCTTCGGAACTCAAAGTGACATCATTCAACTTTTTTATTGAACTATACGACATATTCGTAAAAGCAAGCTTGATCACTTCCAGTAAAATATTTCTGAATTACCGCAGACGTTGATTTCCGTCCTACAAGCACTCACTATTGTGGCTTGAAAAGGTACAAACCAGCTTATGATATTTCTAATGGAAGAGCAAACTGATGGACCTGCCCAAAACATGTATCACAAATCCTCAATTCGCCACCTGATAATCAATGCGGTATCTGTTTTATCTAAATGTACTTTTCAACATTAAAAATTGTCAATTTTGAATACGTCGGATGCAACAAGCATCGGTTACAACCACAAAATGTTTGCGGTCCCTTTCACGAACATGTGAAATCCGTGGCACAGGGGTTAATTGTTTGGTCTGACGGTCTTCTGGACTACAGATCGAACCCGTAGGTGTCATTGGAAGTCGGCTGGAAGAACATCCAGACTTAAAGCATCACACCGCTCAGACGTACGTACCGTTCAAACATCCAGTGGGGGAGCAGTGAAGGGATCAGTGGAGGGGCATTGAAAGGGGTCGTGGGGAAGTTGCTTCATTTTTAAGCATGCAATGATTACTGGTTTAACGTCATTACTGCTCCACTGGGGACTGGGACGGCTCTGAAATAGTCAGACTTTTATTTGAAGCGTTGTGATCTTTTAGTCCGGATGCCCTTCCTGACGACTTCCGATAACACTGTCGGGAATCGACCTCTGCACCAAGAGATCACTAAGCCAAGCACTTAACCAGGGAGACCACAACATGCATACATGTGCCTATCTACTTCACCACTAAATCCTTGAAATTGGCATTTGAAGATCATGCAAGGATCATCAATTGGTGGGAAAGTTCGGTGGCTAGTGCATCATGACCGAAGAATGCCCACCGTGCTATCAATGGATTAAATATTTGTTTTGAATCGTAATATCTTCACAATATCCAACTTCAACGCAAAAACATGTTCGTCCAAGTAGAAAAAATTACCGTGTAAACAACAAATAGCCGATGCTTCTGGTGCATAAACCGTAAGAAAATGTTTCACCTGTCGATGACCCATATCAACAAACATCAGGTTACTGAAACCGCCATCTCGTGAGTCATAATGATAGACTATTCTAAGTTGTCTCTCCGCAGTAGTATTTATAGAATGGATCATTTAAGAAAACTGAGTGAGATGAATAAGTAAAAATATTCTGAAATTCAGGCATAATCTTGAGATAAAATGAAGCCTGAATGCACAGCAAACAGCCAATATGTTGAGAAATTTATTTCGAATTTTAGCAATGTTTTTCAAGTTGGTGGTCCTATCTTCGGTGGTAGTACAGATTGTATGGATCACCTTAAAACAACCTTAAAAAAATGTTGGTCTACTTAATCATCGCGCCTGCGAAATGAAGTGTCTTTCTCCGCCAAACTTTATTTGCTTATTCTCTCAAGCTGGAAAATAATGAATTTTGAATATTGAATATCATTCTTGAAAATTTAAAAAGCATGAATCTGAGTTGTATTCCCTTTTTAGATAAAAATACATAATATAACTTGTTCTCATTTAAAAATGTTACAAAAATACATAAGTTGTCTATAAAAATTACATTGTTTCTTTCAATCGCAAAAAACAAAATAAAACATCAAAAATCAAAATCAACATAAGTATCGCAATATGATTCTAATGCCAGTATATACATATCTGTAATCAACACTTGGTTAACTGCTACTGAGACTAGCTGATTGCTTGTCCATTTCTCTGACTTCGGTGCGTGATGCAGCACACTCCTTATTGCTTTCAGAAAGAAATCGATCTCCCACCAATAAAACAATACAAAGCACAAATAAACAATAAAGAGATCGCCTTCACAAAAGGCAAAGTTCAGCCTTTGCAGGGCTTGCATTTGGGACTCCAAGGCCGCTGCAGGAACCATAAAGCAAGGAACCATGAATTCTGAACGCTATGTGAATGAATGACGAAATGAACTTGTTGACCAAACTGAGATCAACCTTGGTGATCCATCGACTTGGTTATTATAGGATGGATAATGCTACTAGTCAAGGGAGTAGTCAGTCAACTTATGCAAGTCTCATTATTAGGGCCACATTATCTTCCTGATCTGATGAATGATCTGATCCCCATAGAAAATTATGGAGTATTCTAAAACGTAACGTTCGTCGTACACATCAACAGGCGTATCACAACTTACGTCACTACTAAAAAAGAAAAACTAGAGTTAGAGAGAGTAGTCAAATCAAAAATCTTCAATATCATTCGAATCACGAACTAACGAATGGATAATGTGTAAAGGTGACAGGTAGGGCCACAAAATATTAGCTTCTTAAGAACCGTTACTGTATCATAGCTTATCAGATTATATAAGGACATTTAAATATATTAGGGACATGAAATAACATGAAAAAATTTTTCTGTATCATACTTATGTTTTATTTAGTCAAATTTTAGGATGATCCATTTTTTATGAAACGGACTGTATAATCTACAGCTTATCGTTACTTTGACATTCGCTGCATAAACAATCGATTCTATTAATGCAATGCATGTCTGATTTCTGTTCAGCCTGTTTGCGCCCGAATGACTCGGTTGTGAATCATTTTCTCTGAACATGATACACAGAACGCACCAAAAGTGCACAGAATAAAGGTGCCCTTGCACATCACTCTGAATGCATTTGTAGAAGTAACGAGAAATTATGAAAACTAGGTGGCAAAGTGCTTCACATGTCACATAGCTAACGAGTTGTCAGAGATAATTGATCTCTGTGAACTCTGATTTGATTTCTATGTATATTTTGGTAGGCAAGTCGAAACCCTGCCTCTTTGCTACTGAGTGACTTTACAAAGACGAAGAGTGTGTGATTTATGATGACTTCTGAACAAATTAAGTGTCAGTTTCGGACAATCCTATGAACACCTGTGGAATTTAAAATCAAAAGACTATCATAACGTCACCCGAAAAAATCAAAGCAGGAGGATAATCGATGAAACAGTAGGTCTTCATGTTCACGACCTAAGTAAGAAATAAGATGTCGTTCGTACAGAGAGATACTTGGTACTGGTGCTGACTTAAGAATCACTACCAGCTAGCATTCTCAATACAAGACACAATCTCTCTCTTGATCAAACGGCAGACGATGTGTCTTCTTCATGCTCACTACACATGCAGGACTTCGCAAACATTCAAACTTTGCTTTTGTCTTCCGGAAGAAAAAATGTGTCGTTGTCTTCTATCAAGTAAGCGATTTTTACTCGATAATCTGCTCGGCACAATCTTTGTTAGAGAACTTTCTCATATACGTCTTCCCGTTCCGTCGCTGTAGATTTAGGCGAATAAGCAGAAGAAATTCTAGGCTGCTTTTTTCGGTTGAATTCATTGTGAAACTTCTCTATAGAACAAAGCAAGTAAACATAAATGCATCAGGCTACAGAGAAAATCGATCGTGCTATGATAAATGAAGATATCTGTTGAGCTGACCGAGTTGCTCTGCAGATCGTACATTAGTGAACTTAGTGATCGTACATTAGTTCTTCCGAGTGAATCCCAAACGCACCTTAAACTGCTGCTTTTGTTTTCACTTCCCAACAACGGGCCTGGGGATTTCCTCTAAAATAATAATGAAAACAACCAATATCAGACGAATTATGGAATTCAAAGGAGTGTGTTCGTCTTTTGAATGCGTCTTGCTACTTACCGTATATACTCGCATATAAGCCGATCTCGCATATAAGCCGACCATCTAAAATTGCTTTAGAATTACCAGTTTTTGCAAAAACCCGCATATAAGCCGGTACTCAACTTATCTAATTTTACACTATATTTTTGGTTCATAGAAATTTGTTACTGTAAAGATGATAAATGCTTACTTTTATGTTACATACTAAAAGAAATAGAAGAAATTTTTTTATTTCTAAGAAACCAAACCGTGTACCAATGACGTCGGCTTCATCATTACCTCTAGCTTGGTTACGGCTCGCCACTGGTGACACACAACCAAATAAAAAGGCAGATAGCGATGAAAACGTGTAGCTGGAAAATTGGCATTAGTATCTGTCCTTGTGTTCATTTTGTTTTATACGCATATAAGCCGACCCCCTGATTTCAGCATTGTATTTTATACTTCTAAACTCGGCTTATATGCGAGTATATACGGTATTAGTCAAGACTTATTGAAGAATGTTTCAATTGTGCTTCTATTTGGAGCTGTGCATAATCTGACTATAGCATAAGTCAGAAAAATACATCGAAATAGGAGCAAGGAGTTAGCCGAAATGATAGGAAAACAAGAAGCTTTAGCATATACGCAGAAAATGAGAAATAAGGCAAAACATATTGCGAGTTCGAAGTTTACGTTTATATATTCTTCAGTTGATAAACGACCACCAATTTCATCAATCATGTTCTAAACAGAACTCTGCACTTCAAAATGCTTGTGACAATCTTGCAATTGAAGCTAAAGAAGCAGAAAAATACAAACACACTGCTTATTTCACAACGTAATAGATTTTACTTCCACACAATGCGCTGATGTGAGTTATCATAGACTACTACTAAGTGCACTCCTCAATATTCATTAGCATTAAATTTTATTTCAACTTCCTTGTCGGTCATAGCTCGAAGACAGAAACCTCTATTTATCTGTTCATGCACTCTATTCTCTCAGAGAACTGTCATTGCAAGTGTTATCCAGCGAAGTGTTCCTGTCTTTGATCTATTCACATACATCACGCAAAGCAATGACAACGGAGTAAAACCTCACTTCATGAATAAATACAAATGACTTATGTCAAACACGAAAATGAAGCGCAATACTACTTGACGAATGAGCTATCGCCTTATGATTGCCATAAGACAACTTGTTTCTGATAGACTTGACGTAAAGTTACATATAACAACTAACAGGAACTACGAAGACCAATAGATCTTTATTACGGTGTCTACAAATTTGCGAAGAAAAAATCACTCAAATCTGCTTAAACAACTCGTAAAAAGAGACTTAAAAATATATTACACTATTTTTAGATAAAAAGGTCTTTAAATTTTTGAGACAGGAAGCATATTAAGCTTAGATCTCACCATTCCGATGATTTATTGGCGATTAGAAATGCTCTCACTACATAGATAATCGCAACACGAAGAAAATGGAGAGAAAAGAAAATGCGAAATTCCGATAATCATTTAAAAAATAGTCTCCTTCATAGAAAACAAAACGACGGAATATCAACACATGTGAAAAGGTGCACAATTAAGTATAGAGAATGTTTTACCCCTGTAAGAGCTGCTGAATACAGAGCGACTATCATTTTCTTCGTTTACTTAACTTTATTCTGAATTATCATGATTTTGACACTATAATTAGTGAGCACAAAGATATTTGTTTGTTTCAAGGCCGGTCCCATATGTGACGTGTTGGCACTTCTTCATGTCTCTTTGCAATGTTATCTGAGTAAATCAGACTTTCATTTAACGATGAAAGCCTCCTTCTTTTTGTGATTGTCATGGAGGCACTTTCTCGCAAATTTCGAACATGTTTTCCGCATGAACTCGTGTATGCAGATGACTTGGCTATTTCGGCGGATTCACTGGAGTGCCTAGAGCAAAGATTAACTGCCTGGAAAGATGATCTTAGGTCACACGATCTTCGGGTTAACTTGAGAAGACCAAGGTCATGCACTGCGAATAGCAGGATGATCGAGCACCAGAGGACACTGTCAGATTTCCGTGTAGTGCATGCAGACGGGGGTGGGGAGAAACTCGATCTACTCTGTCGGCTGCAAGAGATGAATCCATCACAAATGCTGAGAGATTGCGGGAGCATTGAGAGCTGATCCCAACTTCAAATGTAGAAAATCCTGTGGTGATCTCACTCCCCCGCCAGTAACAACTGCCCATGATCAGTATGAACTTACTCCACAGCTTTGTTATATCGGAGACATGCTTGGTCAAGCGGGTGGCTGCAGTGACGCTGTGACGACGAGAATTATGTGTGCATGGAAGAATTTTCGAGAGCTCCTTCCCATTCTTACAAACAGCAGCATTTCCTTCCGAAGTCGAGGTCATGTTTTCATCATGTGTGTGCGACGTGTGATGATTTATGCCACTGAAACGTGGCCAATCACTATGGAGGACCTCAAATCGTTTGAGCCACAGCGACAATACGATGATCAGGTGGATCTGTTCAAAACGGTTAGCTGATCGGGTTTTTACTGAGGATCTCAGGAGACGGTTTGGCATCCATCCATTGGAAGCTGTCATTCGATGGGGACGACACCGCTGGTAGGGTCATGTGCAAAGAATGCAAGAGGAGTCCTGGCCAAAGAAAGTGATGGATCTGGAGGTAGAAGGACGCAAGCCAAGGGGACGACCGAAGAAGAGGTGTTGCGACAATGTACGAGCATCAACTTCAAGGCGCTAAACCTTGGGCGTATCGACGTTCAAGATCGGAATGCGTGGATTCGGAGTCCCGGAGTCCTATCATTTTTGCTGGAGTCGGAGTCCTACCAACTGATAGGACTCTGGCCTATAAGTAGACCCGAAATATAATACAAACACATTATTTGTCCTTGTGCATATCTGTCACTGTCTGGATGTCAACTTTCTCCGTCAAACAAAAGTACAGAAACACTGCTACACGTAAAACTTGTAATAGTTAAGGGAATGAACCGTGATAGTGAAAGAGGATTATCGTTTCACTCGGTGATTTAATAGAGAAAACAAGCCTTCCTAGCCTCGATCACACATACGCACCGAAGGTCACATCAGAGACAAAAATGAAATACTAGTTTGTTGGAGAACATTACCTCTTACCCTAACGTTAACCGTTTGTGATGGCTCCTCCAAAGCGCATATTAAAATCGAAAGTGTACTCATAATTTTTTGGAGAAGGATGGTGGATTTTGGAGGATTTTCCTGCCTGGTGGAGACTGCAGAAAAACCGTGTGAAGCACACATCAACAAGATGGGGGGAGCCGAGTCGCATGCATTCAACTTAAAGCGACATTTGATAAACTTTCATCGGAAATGATTGATAATTGATACAACAATGATCATTAAAAAACAGGTTAAGGTAAGCCTGTAGTGATCTATGATGTAGGTTGACAGTTTTTTAAAAAGACTAGGCTTTATATAATTGCCACTTGGAGTCGGAGTCCTATCAACCCCCGAGTCGGACTCGGAGTTGGAGTCCTATCAAAATAATAGGACTCCGCATTCCTGGTTTGCAGACGTGCATCACTCGAAACACCGGGGAAAATGGACGATAAATCGTGGAGTGAGTGATTGAGTGATAAAACCAGCCGATTGAAATCATTCTCAAAAGCAGACAATAACATAGATTTCCATATAACAGACGTCCACTGAGACCTGTTTAGTAATTGATATTAATGTTGAATTCATTCAAACAGACGGGTGAATATCAATTTCATTCATCACTCAAAATATGAATGCGTTTCTGACTTCATTAACGCCATTGATTGGAATGTGCGTAGGTTGAGATGACATTTACTATTCGTCTGAAATATTTTCTAAATGAGGTCGAGTAATTATTTCATCAATGCAGAAAGCTTTTTACCATTTGCCTCTTGCGTTATTGAAACCAATGGTGACGAAATAAATTAAATTGCTTTTAAGTAATTTTCCACGCATACGATGTGAAAATAATCAAATCACAGAAACGATGATATATATCGAGGATTAAATGTGTTTACGTTTGGTATTCTGCGGTTAACGCACTAATTCAATTCGGAAAATACTGTTGGGCATTTAATATAACAGCTAATGAGTAATTTAAACATCTATAGATTTTTAAGCATTAATTTCTGATAAATAGATACAATATTTGAATGATACATTTAGGCGAATTAAAATTTAAATTATAAATAATTTAAATCATATTTAAACTTCGTATATCTAAAACACTGAACTTGTGTAGCATAATAGATCAGTGGTGGAAACGTTGAAGAAGGGGACAATGGCATATGCAGTCCTGATTAATGAATGTAATTAGCAGGTTAGTGAAATTTCTCAACTTTCCCGAGTATGGCTGCAACTTTAAATATGGAGTTGTGTCGATGTTGAGAGATGTAAGCTATGCTTGCTGATGATTCCTGATATTGGATGAAATGGCAGCTATTCAGGTCTGTTTCCATTTTTCAACTGATGATGCAACTCAGTATTTAATTATTCTACTTACATAATGAATTTCAGAAAATATAGATCGTTCACATCAGGCTTAACTTGAAACACATAAACATATTGATAATTAAGACATCATTTTATGTACTTTTTTAAGTAATGTAAAATATAAAGTATTTAAGTCAGATCATTTTCAGTCGCTCAGTTAGTTGTAATTTTGTGCTAACTTAATGTCATGATGAGACAGATCAGACAGATCGTCGATTGAATCACATTGATGGAAGCTTAGAGGCGGAAATTTTTCCGATGTGATCATTCTGAGAGCAGAAAAATTAAAAATACAAGTATAGCATTCGGTGTTGACACCAGCAGTGTACTAGTGAAAAACCTGGGTGAACGCTGACGAAACTTCCTATGCATGTGTGCCAATACTCTACTTCATGTTTTAGACTCATGCAAAAACCGAACTGTTCAACAAATGATTTAACTATTTATATAGATTAATGTAAACATCATATCTACACTTTGAATCAACTGATTAATTCAAGCACAGTTCACTACACATCTAAAACAAAATTCAATTGTTTATGTTGTTTACACTTGCAGATCTATGGGTTCGCAGCCACGCCGTGATATATTCTTCAGTGGAAGATTGATTTTGTTGGAAGTCCCTGTATATTAACACACGATTGAACATTGGCGCTACTGTATTTTTGATAATGAGTGGAAGCAATAGGTCATGACGACATAATTTTTATGCGGTTAGATCCCATCTCATTATTAAGGTTGCGAGAGGCTATCTCTATACGAGGTTGCAGTCTTTGTAAGTCGATCAAGGTTGTCAACAAAGTCATCGAAACACCTATCATGTTCTGCCATCAACATGTGAAAAATAGTAAAGTTGATAATGTAAATTTCATCATCATGTTTCATAAGTAGAAATATTCATATTTTTAAATCGAAATTATTAAATTAATAATATGATTTCCAAACATCATTTTTTTGTTTATAAGTTGAAATTATTGAAATAATTTTTTTTCTTCAGTCTTTCTACGAACGAAAATTAATGTAATTTGTCAAAATTTATTTCGCCGATCTCTGGCCTTGTCAATTTCAATAGAAAGAAATCCTAAGCCAAAAATTTTTGGAAATCAAATGCTACATCATTTGAAATCTCTACACTATTTATTATTAGTGATATAATATAAGCAGTTATAATAATTATCAATTTGTCATTATCGATATCTAGCAAGTATACACATATACCACAGTTCATTGATACTCGTACACCCAACTGTTGTATATGTGTATATTTGATAGATATCGACAATGACAGTGATAATTTGTAATTCAGTGTAGAGATTTCAAATGATGTAGCATTTGATTTCCAAAAATTTTTGACTTAGGATTTCTTTCTATCGAAATTGACAAGGCCAGATCGGCGAAATGTACTTTGACATACTACATTAATTTTTGTTCGTAGAAAGACTGAAGGGAAAAAAATATTATTTCAACAATTTCAACAATTTCAACTTATAAACAAAAAAATGATATCAAAGTTTTTCTTTATCAGATCAATAGAAATAAGAAACTAATTTCAAACAGACGATTCTTTGACACCTGAATCAGTAATCATAAAACTGCTTGTGAAAGAAACATCACACGCGAGCGACTAAAAAAATTTATGGGAGCGCTTTCATGGTCCTCGCCATTAGAAGCAACTATCCCCTATCTAACAAGTGTCTTGAACATGTCATTATGCCTCATTTTGTATCTCAACAGTGTCTGATATTACAATCAGCACGATGACTACATTTGGGATGTGCAGAAAGCCATCCATGCACGGTTTATGGATAAATGCGCAGCAGCAAAGGCGTACTACGAACAAAATTATTTAAGATTAGTACAAGGAAATACTAATTCCAATTTCTTCCTTTTCTTTCGAGTATGCATTCCACAGTATTCAGATGAAGAAATTGAGCACATTTGAAAATATCTTTACAATTTGGCCTATCTTGATAAATTTCGAAGAGGGCTTTGTCTAGTGCTAAACAGGCATTTTTTCGTCCAGAAGTTCGTGGTGTTGTTAATGATAAAGTTAATATTTGTCTGGCCCGAATATTCCCTTTCTTGACCATTTTTGTGACCGTCGGTTAGGCCATGTTAATGATTGCACACTTGTTTACAATTATCTTAATAGTACTCTCTGTCTCTCATTTAACCAGGATTTGTAAGAATAATGTCTCACGAGGAGTGTATCGTATAAAGTGATTTGTGATCAATTTTATATTGTTGAAATAGGCGCAATTTTAAACATCATATTGATGAACGTAGACGGGCTTTACGTACTTGCTATTCAAAGTGTTTTTGTCCTTCATTGCAAGATGAAAATTTTGATCTTTCATTTGAAATGTCTCAGATAACGTCGTGTTTTCGAGTTTCAGTTAGCAAAATCGATGAGAGCAAACGAAAGAATATTGACAATAGTTTTATTCCTATGAGCTTATTGACTTCTGAGCCATTGATTCATTAAGTGACAAAAAGCGATTGTGCCACACATGTCTAAAGTTTCTAACTTGTCTCGACAATGACAATATTCTTTTTTTTTGAGTAAATGTGAATTTGTAACTTTATGTGCTGACTGCACATATAAATGATTGATTTGTAACTTTTGATTTCTATTTTGATGAAAATATACACTTCTATTATTATTAAAAGACTGTATGTGACTATTACAATCAGTCATTCATTGTATCACTTGACGAAGGACACAGTAGGTTGTGAAAAGAAGCCTTGACCTGTCACGCTATTCAATTTTTCAGAATGATCATGTCTTGTGTGTCCGAAGCCTAACTCTCTTTTTAATTTTCATTAACGATTTGTTGTCCAATCTTTCTTCCTGAGTACACTCTTACGCTGATGATACCACTATTCATTGCTCCTCATTATTTCGAAATCAGGGAGAGAGTAGAACGAGCATTTCTCAAAGTTGTAGGGATATGTGCGAACGTCTTTCGGAAGACATCAATACAATTATGCAAATATAGGTTCTGACAACCTTGTAGATTTCAACTCATCTAAAACGCAACATCTCGCAATTTCCACTAAGTAATCTAAGAGTTCCCTTCTGTTGCTATGGGCTGCAATGCCTCAGTAAATAGCTCCACTGTATCGATTATTGGTCTTTGTATCTCATTGCATCTCGCGTGGAATGACCACATTAACGCTATTACCAAAAGGGATTCTCAAAAACATGGTTATCTTTTTCGTGCCAGAGCATTCTTCTCTCCCAGAGATCTATTTCTTCTGCAGAAAGCTCAAGTCAGGCTTCCTCTCATATCTGGGGTGATGCCCCTGTTACTAGTTTGAAAATCCTCGTCAAAGTCCAAGCAAGGGTTATTCAGCTTATTAATGATGTCAAATTAGCCTCTCATCTCCAACTATTGTCTCATCGTCGAGCAGTTGTCAGCTTAAGTCTTTTCTACCGCTACTTTTTTTCCTACTACTTTTCCTCAGAATTTCGGGTTGTGTTCCTCCTCCACTCACGTTGACTGCCAACAGTGTCTCAAGGCAGACTACATCAGTGCCTACTTGTAGAGCTGCCATGGGCAAACAGGCTTTCTTCATGCGCACTGCTCTACTTTGGAATACACTCCCGTCAACTTGCTTTCCAGCATTGTATGACTTGCAAAAGTTCAAACAGGCGATTAACAAGCAGTCACTTACGAACATTTAAAGTTTTACTTTGTATACTTCAAATCTTACTTGTTACCTTAACTTCGTCTTGTTAGCAGTTGCCTCTATTCGCATTTTACTTTGTATGTTGCCAATGTTTGTAGTTGATTTAGTTAATCCTTTTATATGATTGAGAGACATTGCTTGTTAGTTATATGAGTGAGTTCACTTTGTTATTTTTATTTTTAACAGCTTGCCTGTAGTAAAGGTTCCCAAACTTCCTCACAGCTGGGCCCTTCCGGGTATAGGTTCCGTCCTTTCCTAGTCTGTTTCATAAAAAAAAGTTGACAAGTAAAAATACGTTCAAGCCGCGATATTTCGCGCTACACTACAGAGCATCATCAGACGGAAAGGCCTAACGACATCAATTTCAAAATACCGTAAACCTGTAACAGACCGCCACTTCCTATATTTTGACAGTATAATCAGTAAACACGAAAATATTTGTTTGAGCAAGACCTGTCCCATATGTGACATTTTATTAAAACTTTTTCACGTCTCTTTGAGTTTTCTGAATGTGTCTTTGCTGCTTCATTATTAACAATTGATTCAAATTGATCACTCAGTGTCTGTAATGCTAATCACGATTTGTGCTGCTGGTCATCATGTTTTCTTTATAGGTTGTCAACTTGTGTACATAGCGCTACATGCAGATGGATGCAGTATACCATCTCGTTACGTGCTGAGCCTTCAGTACTAGCATACTTACAGCTAGTATGATTATTACTAGAATGAATTAGACCAAAATGATTCTGTCAATAATAATGTTAATCTTCATTCATAAAATAATTAGTCATACTGATACGCCGAAATGTGAATAATTTCGTAATAGATCTGGTACTTGGTAAAGCATCTAACTATATGTGAGTTTTATAGTTGAACACATGCACGTACACATAAGCTTTATTGAAGCGATATTTCTTAATACTTCAATACTCGGAGATGTTGAAAAATTGACCGTCATGGCGGTAATTACAGTTTTTACAGAAATTTCAGTGGTAAGTAAGAATGTGACAGCATAAAAGCCTAGAAATACATAAAGGCATCATGGAGGAGAATCCTCTTAAAAAGAAAGTTGTCAAGTTAATTGAGCTCTTCTCCGTTGCTAATTATAGGCTAACAGTGCATACTTATATTTCCAGAATTGACTAGGGCACAGCAGGTTGTCCGAAGCGTAGTGGATTTAATTCACGACTTCAATTCTCTTCAATAAACAGTGATTTCGAAATTTTGACTTTTGAATAAAGTGATATTATAAGGACGGCGTCTTTTAGATGGTTCGGGTATGCTTTCCGGAAACTAGATAATTGGGTCAGGAAGGCATGTGGTATGGACCAACAGTGGCTAACACCGAAGATGTGGAGCGATACGGTGCTTCCTGGTTGCAGGGACCTTGGCTTGACAGAGTGAAGCTGCCAACCGCAAATTGTGGAGAATGTTCATTAGGAAAACCCGTCGACAAAGAATGGATAATGAAAGTAAAACTAAAAACTGAAAGTAAGCAAAGTAAAGGCGAACATCCGCTTCAGTCGAATAAATCCTTGATTATTGGATCTAAAGCCATGCAGATCTAATTAAATAACCAGTCATGATCGTGCAGTTCACAATTCACTGCAGGATTTTCACTATATTACCAATCCATCAAAAATTCCCACAGGCATAGGGGTTCGCCGTCCATACAAATCACTTAATTCCGCATTTCCTATGAGGATCGGATAAAATAATTCACGTGTCATATCCAGTTATCGGACAGGCAATTTAAGAACGTGGATTTACCGAAACCGAGGGTCTTAAATAAACTGTGATTCAATTATCGCTTCTAAACAACCCGTTCGAAAAGATGACATGCTTCACCTTAAAAAAGAGGAGAGAACTTTTTTGTTCTGAAGAATATTACACGGAATCCTGATAGCAGCTCACGCGGAAAACACGAGCTCCGGGAGGCAATTGTAAAATGCCAATTAATATCGATAATTTCATGATGCACACAACCTAAGAATAAAAATTTAACAGCAAAGTAATAAATCATCATTTTTCTCGCTTAAAAGATTCATACCGAAAATTTCTTTAATGTCTAGGGTACATCGGACAGAACAAGTAATGAAGACAAATCTCATTGGAAGAGTTGCTGTCTTAATTATCAAAATCTCTCGGTGATGTTATTTTTATCATGTCAAGAGAAATTCATGAAGACAAAGAAAAGTGTTACGTCCATAATGCAGCACAAGGACAAAATATAGAGAATGAAAACTGAACTTCAAGCATGACTTCAAGAGAGTTGCTGACGTCAATGAGAAAAACGGATTTCTCTCTACCTATCTACGAATCAATGTCGCAACATTCTCATTTCTTTTACAAATCTACTTCAGTCGAAAGGAAATGATTTAGCTGAAGAAAATCTATTCGGGCACGAAATGTTCACTAGGGAAGCAAGTTATTCTGATAAAACTCCAAATATGATGGAGAATTTCAGAATTCGTTCTAATTTTTGTTGATATATCAAATAAGACTTACTTAGTGTGAGCGTGTTGTATTTCTAATTCTCTATTGTTCACTGTCTTAGGACATAGCAATCCGACTCTCGACCGCATGCCTGACATCCTATTATCAAGTGTTCTGGTGACGTTTCATGATAATAACATTTCATTATTGTGCATGTTTCGTGAGTTGTTTTATGCCATTGTTATACAGGTATAAATATCCACGTCTGCAAATAAAGTGCGTCTTTGCTATTTGGAATTCGCGTTTTTACTTACAAGCTATCACGGCCGTTTGTCTTGCTGAACATGAGCGGCTCGTTAAAGTTGGTCGATATCGTGAAGAGATTCAAGGGTGAGCGTGATGAAAATATTGATCAATGGTTCAGACGATACGAGACAGCGGTGTCTATAGTAACCGCCCCAAAGGATTTAGAGGCTGAGATGGCTCGAATGATGCCTCTATTTTTGGATGGTCCTGCTTTCGCGACCTGGGATCAATTGGAGCCAACAGATAAAAATGACTTTAAAGTTGTGATGAAGGCTTTGAAGAGAGTTTATGGACTTAACAAGGCAAGTGCCTGGCTAAAACTCAAATCCTCCGTTTGTGGCCTGGCGAACAGATCGACATCATCGCAGATGATGCAAAGACATTGTTGAAGGTTATCACTGGCAAAGATCCTGATGAGGAGCTGGTATCGTTAGCTGTGATCGATGCGTTACCAGCTGATGTAAAGGAGAAGGTGTATATCCAAGACGGCGAAGATATGAAGCTCCAAGATGTTCTGTCTACGGCGAAGGCGCTTTTGGCAACTCGAGATGCCTTACCCACCGCAGTCGCTGCGACGATGGGTCCGCAAAACAGCCAAATGAAAGTCTCCAAGCAAATGGTTCGCTGTCAAGGCTGTCGCCGCTTTGGCCATGAGAAGGCCAGCTGTATTATCACCTGTTTCTTTTGTAACGAGAAAGGGCATATTCAGCGATTTTGCCCACACCGTCAACAACAGGCAAGTGCGAGCATGGCTGCGGCGACGGAAATCACCGGTGCACAAATCTCACGTCCAATGAATGTCAATGGGCAAAGGATGAACGCGCTGATCGACACTGGATCTGTGACTTCTGTCATTGGTGAGCATGTGGTTGGGAATGAGAGTCGGTCTAGGTCCTACATTAGTCTTCAATCTTTTGGTAGGCATAATGTATGTGCGTATACGTATGTTGTTTTGAGTAGTGTGATAACTGATAATAATGAAGAGCTGGGACCCATTAATGCATATGTAGTCTTAGAAACTGATCTACCTACTGGTATTGATATCATTTTGGGTTCGAATGTATTTGAGAGAACGGGTTTAATATTACATCCACGCGTACGTCCAGGTACTGAGCTAAAAGTAGATTTTCCCTATAGTAAAGGGCCTGTAGTTTCGGTATTGCATAGTGATGATATTCATGATAAGGATTTTGTTGCTACTTTTAATGGAAGTAGATGGTGCGTAAGGTGGAATTGGAGACAAAATTTAGAACCAGGATCCGATTGTAAGATACCGTATAATATTATCGATGAGCAGGATAAATCACCGTGTGATGCTGAAATAAATGACTGGATTAATGAGGGCATATTAGTAAGGCATGACGTAAGTTTCCATGGGAAAATAAAAAGGTACTTACCGATTATTGCTGTGCGTCAGCAGAAGGGCGATACCGTTAAAGTTCGCCCTGTCTTGGACTATAGAAGTTTAAACGAATCCATTGAGTCTCATACTGCTGAAGCTACTCCTACTTGTGCTGACACGTTGCGTCAGTGGCGGCAACTGGGGCCTAAGTGTTCTATTATTGATTTGAAGCGTGCCTATCTACAGGTAGAAATTGATCCGAGTTTATGGGCATACCAAGCTGTTAGGTGGAAAGGAAGTGACTTTCTGTTGACGAGGCTTGGTTTCGGCTTGGCCTCAGCCCCAAAAATAATGACAGCTATAGTTACACGAGTATTGCAGGGTGACCAGAAAATCAAGGAAGGTACTTCTAGTTACATTGACGATATATATGTCTCTGAATCGGTTGTCTCATGCGAAAAGGTCAGGTCCCATCTGAATAATTGGGGCCTTATAACAAAAGAGTCACAAAAAGTTGGTAAAGGAGACGTTAGATTACTGGGACTATGTGTGGACTCAGGGTTGAGATGGCGCAGAGACGGTTCTCTGCCCTTAATAGCTAACATTCTTACGCGGCGTGAAGCACATAAGTACATAGGAGAATGTTTAGGACATTACCCCGTGGCGGGATGGCTTCGAGTCGCCTGCGCGTTTGTACAGCGGTGCACTGCCGAAGATCATACTAGGTGGGATGACCCAGTTTCGGAAAAAATAATGAGTTTGATTCGAGAAATAGATGTTCGACTGAAAGTGTCTGACCCTGTCGGAGGCATGTGGGAGGTTGATCCTAAAGCTCCAATCACGGTCTGGACTGACTCCAGTTCTCTAGCCTACGGGGTTTATTTAGAGGTTGAAGGTCAGGTGGTCGAGGATGCGGCTTGGCTGCGCCCGAAGGATGATGCTACGCATATAAACCGGTCTGAATTAGACGCAGCTATCAAAGGCCTGAATCTTGCCTTAAAATGGGGTAAGAGGGACATTACGATCAAAACTGACTCCATCTCAGTTTATAGATGGTTGCAATCTGTTATTCATAAGACAAGAAATGTTAAGACTCGTGCACTCGCAGAAGTTTTGATTAAGCGTAGACTTAATATTATTTCAGACATTATCCGTGAGGAACAGTTGGCAGTACAGGTCGTTTGGATTGAGTCAAGTTTAAACAAAGCAGATTCATTGACTAGAGTGCCTAATTCATGGGTCAGGGAGAAACTAGATAGCGTTGATTACGCTGACATCAAGTTTGTTCATGAAATCAACCATTTTGGCACGAATCGAACATATGAATTATGTAAAGAGCGGTATAAAAATAAATCCGTTTCAAAATCTGATATTAAGGCCGTCATTGGCGATTGTGCAACTTGTACCCGCATAGACCCTTCGAATCGCTTTAGTTGGGACAAAGGATCGATATCCGCGAATAATGTTTGGGAAGTTTTAGGCACTGATGTAACTCATGTAGACGGTAGACCTTATTTATCCGTTATCGATACTGCTTCCAGATTTACAATCTGGCGTAGCTTAAGAAATGAATCCTCCACTGAGATAGCTTTCAACATTGAACAGATCTTCGCAGAATTTGGTCCCCCAGCGTACATAATGAGTGATAACGGGACAGTTTTCCGTAGCCGCGAGTTTAATGAGCTGTTAGATAAGTGGAAAGTTCAACAGGTCTTGACTTCCGCTTATAGGCCCCAGGGAAACTCGGTGGTTGAGCGGGTTCATCGTACCGTTAAGAGAACCGTAAAGCGTACAGGAAAATCCCTCGCAGAGGCCGTTTTCTGGGTTAACAATACAAAAGGTAAAAACGATTCAACACCTTACGAATTAGTTTTCTGTGCGAAGTCTAGAAAGCCGGATGTTACAGCTGATCGCATTGAGATAGAACGACCCAAATTGAATTACGAGGTAAACGATAATTACTTTGATAAAGACCGTAATCCTTTTCTTGTTGGCGATAAAGTTTTTCTTAAGCCTCCTTCCTCCCGATGTGATGACGTTTGGAGCGGTCCACACGTCGTGACAAAAATCATTTCGAGTGTTTCAGTTGAGTTAGATGATATAAATGTCTCTCGTCATGTATCGCATTTAAGACTGGTACCTTATTGCAGGGAATCTACCGAAGTCGACTTAGAAACGAAATACTGCTCTTTGACGAATGATAGCGATGTCGAAATTGATTCTGAGGCGGTACCCCGAAGGAGTAGTCGCGTGACTAAAAGACCTATTTTTCAAGGTGACCATGTCGTTGATTACAGATAGCAGACCTTATATTGTTTCGTATATAATATATACTTTTGTATATTAGTTTCTTAAGAAACTAGGGAGCGTGTGAGCGTGTTGTATTTCTAATTCTCTATTGTTCACTGTCTTAGGACATAGCAATCCGACTCTCGACCGCATGCCTGACATCCTATTATCAAGTGTTCTGGTGACGTTTCATGATAATAACATTTCATTATTGTGCATGTTTCGTGAGTTGTTTTATGCCATTGTTATACAGGTATAAATATCCACGTCTGCAAATAAAGTGCGTCTTTGCTATTTGGAATTCGCGTTTTTACTTACACTTAGGAAACGCCGAATGAGAACTCAGCTTTATATCGTCACAACCAAATGAAATATTCTTCATTGATTGCGATGGACATGCGACTGCAGTATGTTTTACTAGATCTCTCCGGTTATTTGCTCGTACAGTGTCAAGGAGGGTCAAATTGGTCTCCATGGTGCAGTGGTTAAGTGCTTGGCCTAGTGATCATTCGGTCCAGAGGTCGAGCCCCGAGAGTGTCAGTGGAAGTTGACAGGAAGGGCATCGCATCCGGGCTAAAAGATCACAACGCTCCAGATATACGTCTAACTGTGTCATAACCATAGAAACCCCCAGTATGGAAGATTAGTGACATTAAACCATCGGTGTCAAGGAGAGTATTTCTTGGCCTTAAGAGAGTGGGGGCCCAGTGGACACATTCTTCGGAGTCATATTCTTGCCTTCACTTTTTTAAGTGATGATATATCAATCGCTCATGCCCATGCAATTTCAGTTGAACTGCTAGAAGTATGCTACAAGTAGATAGCCAAACTTCCTCCCCTCAGACTTCCGGGGGTGTGGAAATTTTTTTCAAAAAACCCTTAGTACCTTATTTCCTCTAATAAACGCCTCTGATATCAAGAAAATTAGGAAAGAATGCCTATATAAAGTACATGCATCATTTGTTGATCTGAAAAAACAAGGAAAGAGTTTTCAAAACGTCACCGGAATGCTTGACGATATGCTTAAGCAGCTAGCATCAAGCATTCTATGTTATGATAAAAGAAGTCACAATATAAGCGTCAACCACACACTCTTCATCTATCTGATCTTATATCGTTATTGACATGTACATCATGCATGGGAACGATTCTTGTTGGAAGAGATGGCACAACCCCTTTACTAATTAGTAACCTAGCCTACAAGTTGCATGTTTCTCATGGTGGCTCCTGTCTCTGGCTATCGCTATACTGTAAGGTCGAGCACCGAGTCATCACACTCAAGTGTAGTGCAAGCCCCCTCTTCAAGTGACTATCGGAAAGAAGCAGCAAATACAAGTACTTCATCGGTAATTCCAAGAATTAATGCCATGGTCAATCAGCGTCGAAATCACTACACCTTGACGACAATGAATAAATCGGTAGAGCAGTAAGAAGCATGTTAGATGAGTTTTCAGCTCTTTGATGCTTTCCGTGAATGTCATATTTCTGCAATTATTGTTGCTATTCAATTTGAATAAATACTTGGATACAAGTGAAAAATCGTGCGTTTTAATAAACGCCAGCCACTAATAATCGCTGCGCTTAGAAGTAGGCGATTATAAATAAAAGCCGTGGAGTTTATTAGAGGAAATGCGATGCTACGTGGAAAATGATCTTGTGCATGTTTATGATGGTGCACTCTGCATGAGATTCATTCACATATTACTTGCAATATGCTCGTGAATGTGCATTGCGTCAAAATAGCCCGGCAGCCAGAACGAGTTTCTGCAGGGAACGAGGCCGAAAACGACACTCACGGAATGATGTACATCTTCTGCCTACTGCTAATCGGTGCGCCTGCCGAGTTATTGTCATTTCCTCTTCTTGTCAGACACGACCAAAGAAAAGCACATGTAAATCTAATGGGACGCAGATTGCAATTTTTGGCTAAAATGAAATTTTCTGTTTTTTCTGATTAAACGAAAAGTACTGAGCCCAGAGTCATAATTTTCGGCATGGAATGTCTTCAGGTCATTTCCTTTCATGTTCATGCACCCCTGTCTATAAGCCTAAACACATTTAGTTTTTTACATTTAGTTTTTCCTAAACACAAAACTTTTTCCACATTCAACCACATTCTCACATACATTGCCGATTAGATGCATAAATGATGAAGTTGCTCAAAATGTTTGTGTTTGCCGACATTAAGAGGCTCGCCAAATCTAAATGTGTTTGGGCTTATTATAGACAGGGGTGCATGCCCATAATAGGAAATGAACTGGAGACTTTCCATGCCGAAAATTATGACTCTAGACTTGATACTTTCCAGGTGACAAGCGAAAACATACAAAATTTCATTTTAGCCAAAAACTGCAATCTGCGTCCCATTGAATTTACATGTGTTTTTCTTTGATCCTGTCTGACAAGAGGAACTTACTAGAACTCAGCAGACGTGCAGCCTCGTAGTAGGCAAAGGGTGTACATCATTCTGTGAAAGTCTCCTTTTCGGCCTCGTTCCCTGCAGATACTCGTTCTGGCTGCCGGACTAAAAGACTGAAAAAATGAGATTGTTGCTTTCGCACATCTTGGCACGTTGATCTATATGGACAACTAGGCAGAGATCAATGACCAAGATGGAATTTATCATACATTCATGGTTCTACGACAAATGTAGATTGTTGAACAAGTTTTCACAACAGTATTTGATGAATTTGATATCCCTCAGCTGTTTTAAGAATCGAGGACTATGATAGTTATGGATGCGGCAGACCTACGAGTATTTCCGAAAGGAGTGAATGAAGCCACAAATACTGAACATGTGCATTCTCCAACATGAAACTAATCAAGTTCAATAAAATGAAGTACTTGAGGCTTTTTAGCAAATTTCAAAAAACTTCCTCCAAATACAACTGATCTTGTGAGAAATTGTCTTTGACATATACAAAACACTATTATCGTATATGTTTACTAAAAAGGCTGAAGGACAATCAAAATATCAAAAGTATCGTTCAGCCTTAAATATATTGATAAACATCATTGTTTCACTAAAAATTAGCTCCCTGTTTTGACAGTGATTCAAAGAGTAAAGCTAGGAATTTATAAAAGGGTCCATAGACCACTCTGAGGTCTTGAGGGTAAGAAAATCTCAGATAGGTCTGTAATGACAAAAGTCCAGACAAAAAAATGTTTGAATGCTTACCGAGCAAGGAGGCCAGAAGTGGACCATCACAAGCGTCTGCCATTATTGATTCTTTTTCGTAGAACCGTCTGAAGATGCAGTAGGGAATTAATTCAACATCTTTCTAACATACTCAGAGAACTTACTGTGCATTTTCCACAAGGAATTCTACAATTTTTGCCAATTCTTTTTCTAACAAGGCTATTCGTATCCAGAGATACTTCGCTTGGTGACTGGGCCGAGGCTTCAAGCTGCTACGACTGTCGAAATGACGCCTGAAAAACATCAAATTTATTAAATGAAACTGCATTATTGGTGGCAGCATGTGCTGAAGCTGGTCTGCAACTTTTAAATATGAAATATTTATTCCATTATTGTAGGTATTCATGAATAGCAATTGCATATTTCAGAGAAAGGCGGAGGGACAATTATTTTCTACAATATTTGTAATGAATTCGCAATAAACAGAGTGAATAATAAAATTCAAACAACAATATTGTAGAAATAATTTCGAATCATTATTTTCTGTAGCGTCTCTAAAATGAAGTTGATAACTGATGAAAGCTGATCTACGTATTTCGACATAATTTCAATGTTTAAGATAACAAAGGCAAAGTGATACACAAAATTAAAAACTCTATACAAAATACTTTGAAATACATGGAGAGGATGTATTATAGAAATGTTAATAAATATCTACACTATCTAAATACACTTGGATTAGTACTACGAGGGCAAATGCTCAAATATTGTGCATAAAAAAGCTTTTCCTCTCATAATAGCGAATCTCAAAGAATTCTCATACGATGATGAACATCATCCCAGCAGCCATTTATAATATCGATTATTACAATCGAAGTGTCATAGTAGCGAATATCAAAACAGCGAAGTGTCATTGCAGCGAATATCAAAACAGCAAAGTGTCATTGCAGCGAAGTCATATAATAGCGAAGTGTCATATCAGCGAAGTCTTATGATAGAGAAGTCTCATAATAGCAAAGTATCATAGCAGCGAAGTCTCATAATAGCGAATCTTAAAACAGCGCAGTGTCATAGCAGCGAAGTGTCAAAGCAGCGAAGTCTCATAACAGCGAAGTCTCATAATAGCGAATCTCAAAACAGCGCAGTGTCATAGCAGCGAAGTCTCATGATAGCCAAGTCTTATAGCAGCGAAGTCTCATAACAGCGAATCTCAAAACAGCGAAGTGTCATAATAGTGATTCTCAAAGAAGTGAAGTGTCATAGCAGTTAACAACAATGAAATAGAATAAAAAATAGATCAAATTGCTGTGCGAACGATATGCGGCTGTTAGGATTCGAACCTATGACCAAGGTTAACTAGACCTGTGCTCTACCAACTGAGCTAGTGAATCTCAAAACAGCGAAATAGTACATAATCTCAGACTTCGTGACAAAAGCTTTTCATAGCATGACTTGTACCCTTGACGGACAGGATCAAAGCACATGTAAGCACACAATGGGAAGAAGACTTAAGGTTTTTGGCTACACGATAATTGTCTGTTTCATCTGATTAAGTGAGAAGCACAAAGTTAAGAGTCATACTTTTTGGCATGGAATGTCTTCAGGTAATCTTCTATGTATGTGATCTGTGTATGTGATCGGAAATGCATGCGATGAAGTTTCAGCTAAAATTTAATCAACATTCAGATGTTAAAATGCTTGCTAAATCTAGACGTGCTTCGTGTCATAGACAAAGGAACATAAAAGGCACATAATTGTGGGACATTTCATCCCAAAAATAATTGCTCCAGACTCAGTACTTATCACTAAAACAGATTAAGCACAGGAAAATGTAATTTCTCGGAAAACTGCAGTCAGATTTGCATAGGATTTACTCTGCTTCTGTCTGACAAGAGCAGAAACCGGGTGGAACCAGATCCACAGATTAGTCATAGAGTGCGCATCATTCTGTGACACTTTCATTTCCGGCCTCATTCCATGCAGAAACTCGCTCTGGTGGCCACACTATTGTCAGTAATGCTATGCAATCGCTATCAAGAAATATTCTCATAAATGTTCTGTAGTGACTTTTATCGATGTCAAGTTGATTTCTTGATGACATCGTGATCTATGGGTAAGATATACATACAATCGCATATATAGGCCCACATATATCATCATGCAAAGATTTTTGCTATATAGACTGATTACATGCATGTTCATGTAGAATACATGTACTTCCTGAATAAAATGTCTAATGTCTTGTAATCTTAGGCTATCACTTGAGTTCTAGCTTATCGCTTCTGTAGAATGACATACTCGCATACTCATCACGATTGCCTCAATTTGTTTGCACTGTTTCATATGCACATAATTTATCATGTAATTGATGTCTTATTTTGAGTATTAAAATGTTCATTTATTGCAGTAAATGACAGAATTTTCATCAACATGCAACGATAACTATAAAATCATGATGACAATTCCTTTCTCAGCCCAATGATTTACAGTTCACCTTAACTGTTCACACAATATCTATTTATAATGGCGATTTTATCGTTCTAACTACATAATTTTATGAGGTTTGTGATTTACCATTCTGAGGGTTTCCAAATTTCAGAGAAATTCAGAGAAACCCATCGCATGGTATCTTCAGTTCTCGGCATCATTTTGTATGTGACTGACACCCGCTGTCATGAAATACTTTGCTTCCCACATGCAGAATTGCACTCAGCATTGAGTGCTACATCAGTCAATTCTTATCGCTTTAATACAATAGCGAATTTATTGAAGAAATAAATAGACAAATGCTTAAAACATCTCATTGCATAATGATTCAATCGAATTTAAAGAATTCTTAATTTAATGACAAATAATTTTTCATAATGCACTTTATGAAGAGTTGTGTCATATTCGTAGAGATGCAACAAAATGGGATAATAACGACTGACGTCAGCGGCGTTTGTGGTTGGATCAGAGGATCACATATCACATTAGAACATGTATTTTGATCACCAACAAATGCTTGTTATGACGCTGACATCTAAAATAGAGTTAGCAATCATACCATATTCGACGACTTATTCCATAGTCCAAGAAAGACGTTGTGGAAAACCATTCGATTTCCAAGAAGACGATTTATCGTTGAGAAAATCGGTATATTGTAAACAGCAACTGTAGTACATTAACCCCCACCCAAGAAACCTCTATTTCAATATCATCAGCGTGGCATAATGAAGAAGGCGCGAGCTCGTCTACACCGCCGACTTCGCTTCGATTCCTGGGTCAGGCGAGTGCGGTCGGGGAATCAAGGGTGTTGGTGTCTTTTATCGCTATAACATTATAGTTCTATACTGTCTAATGTGAAGGCATATTTATTCTTTAAACCTTTGTTAGTAAATCATCGCCCATCGCTTACTTTAGATCGTTACCATTTCGTTGCGCCATGGATAACTGAGTGGAATTAAGAGATGAGTTCAGTAACGGAGCAGAGCCTCCTCCCATTGGCTGTTCTTCCAACAGTCTTTCCAACACGACTGAAGCTGCATCACATTCCCGGACTATTTTCTGCAGCAAGGCTGTTGTTGACCCCTCTCTGAACAGACCCAGGGCGCGCCGGCGCAATCCATACCTCAAACAAGCTTCCACAGCACCTGTAGATGGAGAAATAATCAAGTATTTAAACGAAATATTCATTCATAGATACCAGAGCTCGGTTCAGAGATGTGAGAAGATTTATTGTAAGTGATCACAAACAGCGGGTGCAGGTCCCTGCCAGATGAAGTGCTTCGATAAACATAGCCCGCTAGACAACTGCACACGCGTCGTCAATCATAACCGAACTTGCAAATTCAAAGCGAAAAGTGACATGCATATTAGCAGTGCGTCCTCATTCCCGCAGCGAATGGGTTGACCTGTATATGTGCTTCATCAAAACCGAAAACCCATGTTCAGGGAATGCCAAGAGGCTATGATTTCCATTCTTTTAAATTCATTTCATTTCCGTAGTCATAGGCGTGGCGCACTCGAATGTATATTATGTATATTATGAATTGTATCTTATGATCTTTGATGTTTGTAAAGCCTAATTTGGTTCATTTGTACGTGACCAAGACTTCCGAAACGACGTGTAATTAAAAATTTTATACCAATTTTGAGGCGTTTTTCGCAAAAAAAGAAAAATATATATATTCACACATCACAATAATGATTTACAGATGATTAAAAGGACAATGCCATTAATAAAATCATGAAAATGAATCTTGCTATCCTGAGCATCGAGATCGTACATTATTGAATGTTGATGACTAAAATATATTGATGAAATAGCATTACAACTACAACCTGCGCCGCAGAAGGCCGCGGGAAATCTCTGGTACTTAGCATATCTGGTCAAAGCACTTCGCTGATTCAATTAAAATGCAACGTCTAATACGACAGTCTCTCATTTTTTTGAATTTTTGTGTACAACTCATCTTGCACTAAAACTTATAAATTTCGAAGACAACGTTTACTCCGATGTTTCCTGTATGATATACCTCAGTATTAGTCCGCATACAAGAAGTTCTCACGAAATAGTTTGTCCCAGGTGTTAAGGGATTCTATTTTCATGTCGTGAGAGCTAATATGGCGCAGTTGGAAATCTGCGTAGGCGGTGACAAAAAATATTTGCTCTTGAAGCGCTATAGCTGAAGAGCTCATTTAATTAGAAATGTCAAATAGTTATTTTATCATTTATTTTAATATCTTACTTTCTTGCAGAGTAATGGCAAATTGTAATCGCTCTAATTTCATTCAATATAACTTATGTTTCGATTAAATCACATTTTTGTGATGATGATTCTAATTCGAAAAGCATTGATAGCTTCCATGTGATGACGTAACAATTTAGGCAAGTTATCGTGTGAAGTCCACAGAAAAATAAAAGAGTAAATTTTCATAATATTATTGTCATCTAGCAGATCATCTCTGATATAAGATAAATGAGCCAATTAATTATTAATGTTAATCAATAAATGAATCTATATTTTACCTCTTCCATACCGACTATTCAAATAATTTTATGTGAACATCTTGTTCAACGATATGACGTAAATGTTAGGTAAGAACTAAGTTTGACCGCACATATACATGAGAAAATATCATGAACTGTGTTCGGGTTGCATGATTCGAAATCCCATGTACAAAGCAATAAAATTTCCTTCAGTCACTGCAACAGGTCATTTGGCATCATCAGAGGCGATGATCACAACCGGAGCAAAGCATTTCAATTACCGTGTTCAAAGACTGTGTTCAAAAGAAGACAGAAACAAAGGAAGACTTATAGGCAAAGGGAAGTCAACAAAGGAATATTGCTGACGTGAACTTCTAACCAAGTCCTCGTAACAAACTGGAATCGATTCGATTCCTGGATATACAAGTCTCTGAATAAACCAACTTTCTAAAACGATGTCTCCCGATAGCAGAATTCCTGCACGATTACTTGTGAATTTCAGCAGTCACTGTGATAGGTCTCTCACCTAATCATATAGTACAAAAACCATTTTCAAAGTTTTTACAAATAATGCAATTAACGCTATCCAAATATACCCATCCTCTTGCTATAACGATTTTCACCGCCTGATATCATTACTGACTGAGAATTCCTCAAAGGCCTGTCTCACCAAATTTTAATTTCATTGAATAATATTTCCTTCAAAGGGGCGTCGCCCCACCTAGATTATATCAATATCACAGTCAAAAGACAGATATTTACAATCTTGTATCGTCTGACTTTTCAAACTTTGCTTTATGTTAGTCTACGCGGAATAATCTTGCGACCAGAGTAAGTTATCAAACAATGCATATCAGTATTTTCCGAACTTTTCTGTTTTTGAGCGTTTATGCCTTACAGGTTTCTCCTGCTAAGATCTTGTTAGATGCGCATGACAGATACAGAAGACATGACTTACGCATGTACTCTTGGTACGTGAAGTAGTCAGATTTACGTTTGAAATGCACATACTGCTTGCAAAAATTATAAGTAGGGATGACGGTGATTCTATTTCACTTAATTTTCATTAATGCAGGCATTATTTTCTAGTAAGTAAATGCTCTCTTTTTAGAAATGTGAATTGGTCGGATTGTCATGTCTTTGTTGCATTTGATCTGCCTTTCGTATGTTAAAGTGATGAGTTAATGATACTAAAGTTGGTGCAACCAATATTTCGAACTGCTTACCGCACAGTGAGGTGATGCTGCTACTTTCTTCATGGATGAGCTTCCGCGTAACAGCTTCCTCCATTATCTGCTTCACCTGAAAAGGGCAGAATGACGAACCTTAGAGGAGTACTGCTGATCCATGACGATCAATTTTCAACTTACTTCTTTCTTAACATTTCTAAGCAGCATCTGGCGATATTCTGAGCCTTCATTCACTGAAATGTAAATAAAAAACATGAATATGCTTTTTCAAATTCCATCTTCTACAGGCATCAAACTCGAAAATAAATATATCATATATTTACCTAATTGTTCGATAATATGTAAAATAGATATTATACCTAACATCGTCATCCGCACAGAACCGGGACCTATCCTGCTAGATTTTCATAGTATCAGTTTGCGAATAAGCAGATTCTGAAGTTCTCAGCATAATATCTACAAAATGTCAAATCAATATTTTTCAAGATTTATTTTGCTGGCACAGAATTACTGAAGTCAGCATCACCGTATAGTTTGACATGAAAATTGAGATTGGTATTCAAAATGAAGAAGTGCTGCGCTGAACTCTTATTTCATCTAATTTCTGGTCAACAGTCTCGGAATGCTAATTTATGAAAATAATAATTGATTTTTTTAATATTATTTATGACGCACTTATATCATGTTTGTGACACAGAATGTTGATGATGCGCTTTGCTTAATTAGTTGTTTGTTTTGGCGAGTTGCACTACTTCACATTCGTGCAATTTTTAACTTTCAAACAAACTTGTCTCCATGAATAATATATTACGTGGCATGCTATTATAGAGCGCTAAAGGCTTGTTTCCACCATTTGTCAATTATTATTAATACTCCCCAAGATAAAAAATCTCTTATTTTTCCACCATTCTTGAAATTTTCTAAAAAAAGATGCGTTGCACTAACTTCACAGCGCAACACATTCAGATTTAAAATCATTTTTTCATATAATTTGCCTTTAGAGGTTAAGTTATTTAAATCTGAAGTGCAGCACGTAATTGGCGAACTTTTTTTCTATTTTGCATAGCCTTTAGGAGTGGCACATGCAAAATAAATTCGTTGCACTGACTCACACACGTGTACTGAAAATGATGAGATGGGCACCATAATGTGATTTGCGTTCGTTTTTCTTCTAATAAACATTAATAACACATCACTCCATGCACCCGAAATCATTGATTAAAAATAGCTCACACTAATTTGGATTTCCAGATTTAGATATCTCTTTCTACATGCAGATCAGTCCAATTATTTTCACTGTTAATTATTGTGTATTAACCTTCTCATAAATATTTTCATCAATAGAGGAAATTGTCAGAATATGAATCTAGGTTATTTTCATGCTAGTTCCTTCTGAGAAATCATATCTTAATGTCCGTAAATCAGCAGTGCATAAAGATACGATTCCACTTTCTTAGTATTTGGAGAACAGCCACTTCCTGATGCATTATTTAGTTCAAAATATATCACATCAAAATAAATGAACACGACACAAATGCGCTACATTGAGAATATCATTGACAGGAAAATGTTTAACTATCTACACAGGACTGTCTGTGAATTCAAGCGTCTCACACGACAGAGATAAATTATGTAAAAAATTATTAAACGAACCCTGTCTACAATAACACAGGCTCACTCACACGGTGGAGCATAGCACCCAATGCATCACGAATCGTCTCAATTCTGACAAACCGGAACATTTACAGCACCGAAACTGTACAGCAGCACTGAAGGTAATTTGGAATCGATTGATGTAAATAATTTTTCCATTTATTTTTTCACAGCGAAATATTGTAGTTGACTCAAATACTTCCACCTCTCGCAAATCTGCCTGTAATAAATGATAGCATGGCTCTGACAATATTATTTTCTATGCTGACTGCACGCTCTGACCAATCACGCGAGCGGAACGGAGATGAATGTCAGCATTTGCTTCTGCCGTTCTGATACAATTCTCACCGATGAATACGTTCAATGCAATATTTGAAAAAGGGCACTCTTCAATATTTTATGATTGTTTGAAAGAGGCCCTGACTGCAAATATCATTTTCAAACTAATCATTTAAACTCTCTACTAACATCAATAGATTCTTTTGTACCTGAAGATGATTGCCGGATAGCAGTCGAAAAATGTTGTACACATTTGCAATTATAATAATAACATCATAAAATACTCCTTACTCTTTCCAACTATAAATCTAAATATTTTATGATTATCAGCCACACGGCAAAGGCAGGAAACAAAACACAGAGAAGCCTATTGTGCAGTCTTTCTAGATGTCATCAGCAAGTTTGGGCCATTTTGAATCGCACTGACGAGTCCTTCTCAGACAAAACGACCGCAAAAGAGTTAAGTGCTTAAATTGTAGAAGTCCAAGGATATCTTTCTGCACTTCAATAAAATTATCATGTAGCGTGCGCAAATCAAAAATTACCATCATTGTGTCATTTCACCGACGGAAAGAAACTGCGCGTTTTGGTGGATTTCAGTCATAATGCAGTATATGCTTTTATCTAGGCTTTATTTCCGCATGTTTATAGTCATGAAACACTAAGTGGGGAGAAAATGTTAAGCTAAGAAGTAGTTCACAGATATCAAAAATATCAACATTCATTCACTTAATATCTGGCATTTAACTCCATCCATGCGAGGGGGTGTCGCATATTTTCTGTGGTCCTAGCAAAACTAGGGCAACTAATACGGTTTTGAGACTTTTAGTTTCAGCGTATATTCAAACTTTTCACCAAAAATCGTTGAAATAACAGACCTGGAAGGTCAAATGGATGAACTATTTTGAAAATTACTTTTTTGTAGATCTGAAAATTGTCACATTTTGACAGAGCACATCAGTTTTCGATGTGAATGAAGCACTTTACAAATGCAAGTCACATCATGATCATTTTCTGCATCATAAACATCCAACATTGAAAATTCAGATGTTATGTAAATACTACTTATTTAAAATTGTAGCAGTGGCACATATAAGTAGTATTTTTTGTGTATTTCTCTATAATTTGGGTATCTTTTGAAGGAAGATCATCCACATTTCATATACGCCTACTCGCACGTGCACTTAAGTTGCTTTCTTAGCCATTTCTTAGTGCATTTAGCCACCTTAGCATAGTAAATGGCAATAATCATGGAGATTTGCAGTCAAAGTTTGGCAAAATTCAAACAAAATTATAAATGTGTCAAAATCGGTGATTCTTAATTTTGAATTGCTATGATCGTGGGCAACATTAAAATGCCTATCTTCTTAATAGCAAACAGGAAGTCTTGGCATGCATTCTTCCATGGTTTGAAGCCATAATACATTTATCGATGGATCTGATGATCGATATGCTTTTCTAGGATTTATTCTAGATGAGAACTTCATTAAATGTTATTGGAGTATTCATTTCAAGACAAAAAAACGATGCACATCCATCATTCAGTAAACCACCTCAGCATCTTAGTTCAATCTTCATCTACACGAGTGCAACTGACAAAGACGTGGTGTGCCCGTTCTGTAGGTCCCATTGCATTAATCCAGCCAATCGTTTAAGCAGTCGATTTCATTCCCCCATTTACCAAGTTAAATATAGACCACATTTGATGGACGTCTCTTTTGAAAAAGAGGAGTAACAGAAGTTTTAAAATGCACTTATAAATAACTTAATCTGCAAACAATTTGAGTGGGTCTCAATAGCCTAAAAGAATAAGGAAAAGCTGTGTCTGTACTATTCTCAATGTTTCATTGTGCATTTGAAACGATAATACTGAAGTTGATCTGGTAAAGAGCAGCAGTTTCCGCATTCATACCGACAAAAATGCACATGAAACGGCAATGACGACAATTCTTTTCAACTACTGCACTTTGAAATAGCATTGTCAATCTTGAAGGGCAAAACTCGTTCTTGACGAGTCGAACTTGCAGCAGACAAAAGCCTGGGTATTTTAATGAAATTTAGATATCTGTGCTTGCTTCTTCTGTCTCCACTATTGGCTGCAGCTGTGAAATGACTCAGCCAGGCTTTCAATTCGTCGATTTTACAGCGGAATGAATAAAGCAGCCTCAGACCTTTGCAATCATGGAAATAAATTGTTTATCTGAAGTTGACTAGAATGGAAATTGGCTCAAGGTCGCGGCACATCCGGGGGAACTAATTTGGGGCACGAATCACCAATGAAAATCTTCGAATTGCACATGTGACTGATTCTAACCCAATGATTAAACCGTTGACAAGTATCTCTGAGTGAAAATCCATGTGATTTTTGTGGTACTGTTCTGTGTTACACGAAGCTTTACTCCCATTCTAGAGGTTTTATCATCATCAATTTCTATGTTTGCAATAGACATTATGATCCACTGATTGAAGGATATTGTATGTATTGCAATGACTTAAACAAGCTTGCTTGGCATTGCAAAGCTCGAATGCTGAATGCAACTCGAATTCAAAATTCTGTATTTTGCTTCACAGAGGCGGTGAACGCATTGAAAAATTCTATGCATATTTACACATGATAAAATATTAATCCAAGTATAAAGAGAGTGCACAGATCAGTCATTTACAATATTTACTAAGAGAATTTAAAAAACGCTTAGTCTTGGCCTTAGGTCGTTTCAATGCACATTGATTTCTACACATCACTGCAGTTCGTTCATAAAGAAAATTCTCAACGGATGTTCCTCAAACTTCAACACTTCTGTGAGCAAATTAGTAAACTGCTTGTCGCCAACTTCTAATAAAGGCCAGAGACCGAGTCACCAATAATATTAAAGACTCTTCTCTCAAGTCGAAGAGGCTTGTTGCACAGATAGTCAGGAATATTGCAAAATATCGGGTAAGTATAAAGGAGAACAGATCTTATGTAAGCGCAATAAGCTTTGTAGATGATGTCTCCGTTGCACCCAAACAGTTTCATGTTCAAAGTAAGAAAAATTCGTTTCGAAGCTTTGCTAACTATATAGTTGATGTTTTTTTTCCATTTTAGATCACATGAAAATTGACATCCAAGAATTTTCACATCAACAGCGCTTTTCATGGGAATGCCGTCCGATAATCTGACAGGCACAGTAGATACAGACTTCTTTGTGACCACATCCATCACACTACTCTTGCTAAGATTGACATTAAGCTGAAGTTTGTCAGTCCAGTGGAGGACACTATCAATTTCATTCTGGAGATGGTCATCGGATTGTGCACACACATAATGAAGGACTTCGAGATCATCGGCGTATTTGCAAAAACACGAATTACTTTGTACGGGCGATAGATTTGCAAGACTGAATGGTCGAGTTTTGTTTTCAAGACAATCGCACTGCCCTAATTAGGGCCAACAAGTTTTGATCTTCATATTCAATATTACTTAATGTCGAAATCTTAGATCTTGGAGAAGATCATCATTAAAAAATGAGTTCCTACATGATCAGACAATAAAAATATCAATGATTTGAAATCCACTTCTTATTGTGTCAATTACATTAAACAAAGCAATCGTCATCATCACTTAACGTCGAAAAACCGTTTCTTTATAATGGAACGACAGAGAAGTTCACACAGTGTACTTGAGAATCACTTATTTCGCCAATTTTTGTCTCCAAAATCTAATCAACACATCTGATTTATCGTTAAGATTATCAGACCATGTGTTTGATCTAGAGTCGAAAAATGTTCGTGATAAAATTAGCTCAAATTTTAGATTAGATGATTTTTTTTAGTTTTGCGTGTTGAACTATTTTTGTCCAAACTAATCCTCCCTTCACACATTGCTAATTTTGCTTCTCTGTTTGTTGATAACTATAGAGTCAAACAAAGAAGCGGTCGTGTAGGCGTCACATGATGAAATCGTTTTGTCTGAATACAACAAACAAGTTAATAAGGGGCATGATAGAGTCATTTCAGAGCAAGTACTCGTAGATGTTTAGACTGTCTTCTGCTTGAAAAGACGCTACTAAAAACTAAAATCCTCATATTTAGTTGATGACTAATGATAGAGGTATTATATAGAAAGATGTCCTCAGACTTTGACAATTTAGGCACTAAATTCCTTAATTTTTCTCTTACAGTATCGTACTATATCGTTTGCATAGGCCTATTTGACTCTGTTGATTTGATTTATTCTTCCGAGGTTGTTCAGATATTGATCCACATCGCAAAATGATTCTATTGTACTATAGTTCAGCAAGTCCTTCGTTAACTGACTAAGGTCTCACGAATTGAAGCGAATTAGTTTGACTAAAGTGCGAGATCACAAATCAAATTCAATACCGATTATTTCAAACGCCAAATTCCTTCGAAGTGATAGACACTAAATTTCGTCCTACAAGGCTCCTCTGGGCCGCACTGTCTCTTGTATGGCGAAACGTAGCGTCTACAGCTGATAAGGAATTTGGTGGTTGAATTGTACAAGTTGAAGAACATCTTTCCATCATATTCACAGGAGAAATAGCACTCTGCAATCTATTTTTATTGAACTATCTGCCGCACGATGAGCCCAGGATAAATATTCGCAGGTGAGTCTGATAAAAATTCCAACTGACATGTCCTGCTTTGAACGTAAGGGGTAAGGGAAGTGTCGCGGGCAGAATAGCGAGAAATATTTCGTTAGAAAAAACAAGTATTCGTGAATTACAGAAGATTATTCGATTACTTGTAACTGAATGTGCAAGCGTACAAGTACATATGCATGAACAAGGGTTTCAAAGCATCTGTTAATGCGAAATCAGTTATCATTGATAAAAATCATTTTAATTTTCAGAATAGTCATTCAGATTCACCTAAATTGATTAAATCGCCGTCATGCTTGTTTTGGTCTTCACATTGGTGCTGTTTTCGTCTGATTTTCTTTAAAACATTTCAATAGCTTTCATCTATGTGTCATTCTTGATTGATTAAAATTGATTGACGCATGGATTCCTGGCATGCTCTAGAGAATTAATGAATAGCATGAATCCTGATCTTGCAGAAATACTATTCGTCGAATAGGTCGAATGCACATTCGGTACTCTTTCACATACATTGCTATGATATTTATGCATAGACCTCGTAACCAGATGGCTTAATACTCGTACAGTGTTTCTCGATGTGTTCAAAGTGGACGCCATGATTTTGAAAATGTACTCGGTAAGTGAGTGGAAACGTAATCAAATTGGATCATTGGATAGCTATAGCTATCGCAATGAATAGCTGAATAGCTGAATAGCAATAGGAAATGCTGAAAAGCAAACTTTAATGCGGTAGAAACATCTCAACATGCTAATCCAACATAGCTGTTCTTACATTCAATCAGGTCCATTTCATAAAAGCATCTGAAGTTTTCTTAGCACTTCGAAGGATTTGCAATATCACTGTGATTTAGAATAATCGACAGCTTTTGTAAAAACCACTGCTTTTTGATATTAAGCTAACCTCAGCTCAATATTTACTTTTCGTGAAGTTTCAGCAAAAAATAGTTTAATTGATGTTGCTTTCTGATGGATCTGCTTCATTTGCCATCATATGCTGGACATAGACAGAAATGCTTGAGATATTTTATATCTAAATCTAACCTTGGTTCAGCAGTATATCAAAATTAATCATCAAATCAATGTGTCGTTCCAAAACCCGCTAAAGAGCGAACTAAATTATTTCCTCTTGTTCATTGGAATAACTCTGGTTGAATAACACTGTTGAAATCGACGACCAGAGAACTGTAAAGGCATTCAGTGACGCTATCATACCCGTATCGTTGAGACAGTTGAGGAGATTTGTCACAAGATAGTTATCCTTAAATAACATGACAGAGGGAATAGTTCACATCATCCGTAAGAGCTGCATCACGAGGGGTACCCCACCAACAGAAGAAGCATAAAGAGGTTTCATTAACATATTAACATGGTAACCGATGAGGAGTTGCACCAGTCATTTTTAGTACTCCATTAGATTGAGCAATCAATTTATCTAAAATACTGTTGCTTGATCGAGGAGAAACCAATTTATTGTAGCCCAGATAAAGACTAGAGAAGCAAGCTGTACACTTTTCATTTCTATTCAAGAATCAAAGAGATGCACTTCTCTATTCTCAGCTATATTCCAGTTCAAAACATTTTTTGGATTGACATCAACACTAAATTCATTGAAATATTAACCGAGTATTAGCATCATTCATATCTGGGAATATCTCAATTATATTTCAAAAAAACATCAATCATAATTCCAAAACTGCACTTAGTATTTCAGAAGAGATCATTGGGAGACCTTGGTTCAAATCTTGGTCGGGTAAAACATAGGACTTTCAAAATAGGTACTCTCTGCATTCTTGCTAAACACACAGAAAAGAGAGTGGGATAAATGACAACTCAGCTACATGGAAGAAAGGCTCCGTGGCCAATGTGCCTCCGAGTATAAACAAGGTTCATTTATTTAATTTTTTTTATTTATTTATTTTGAATCTTTTACATCTTAAAAATCCAGCAAAGACAGTGCACAATGTACATTTAAGAATGTGCTATTTTCATTTCAGATCTTTTATATTTGGGAATCAGTGAATCAGTTGTTCCAAATTGGAATGATAATGTAGCTGTAATTGAAATGTCGCTGTTCTTGCTGTGAAAACCAACTATGGAAGCATGATTGTGCAGCTTATCTTTTAGTAGCATTCACACCGGTCCGATCGACCCTACGGCAGGACCGAGCTTGACCCTGTAGATTCCCGATAAAACGGATTAGGGGCGGCCAGAAGAATTCTGGCCCATTTATAGGTCTAAACCCACGCAATTTCCATAAATGAAATGAGTGACTTTATCAATTATACAGAATGCTGAGTAGTTTTACTATACAGCTTGTTTAGACTATATTGACAGCTACCATTGACAACTCATACTTTCGCAAATGTACTTCACCTAAATTCAATAATGATCGATTGTTGATCAGTGGTTCAGCAATTTTTGAAAATGGCAGCAATCTAACCATCGGCCGATTGAACTTTTCGAATGAACTGCCTGTGACTCATAGTTCAACCATCAACAAGTATTAGGTGTTTTCTCAGAAGCCATGGATAACAAATCATCGATGGAAACCAAGGCAGCTTCAAATCTGTACCAAATAATGTGTAAAGCAAGAAGTGTGAATAGATAGAATAATGAGAATATCATGTGATGAAATTGAAGAAGTCAAAGTCGGGCTGTCAGAACTGCTTTAGTAACATTGTCATTCACATTTGAATCAAGGACACACAACAAAATTCTCTGATTATTTCAACTTTCATATATAGCGTCAGTGTTTCACTAATGATTTTTACATATTATACAATTCAGTGTGATACGAAAATATCAATTTGGCAATGCGCCAGGTGAGGTTTGAGTGCAGTTTCAATTTCAACAAGCCAACTTCACTATTTGAATATATTTCTGGACTCACATTTCAAGAGAAAGTCTCCATGAAACTTCCATTATTTCTGTGGTGAAAAAGGCAATATGTCGTCAATTGCGTATATTGCATAATATCTCTGCAATGTCATTGGAGGAAAATAAAAGTTGTTTGTTTTGATTGCACAAGACAGTCACGAATTTTGACTTTCACGTTAGTGCTTTTAAAACTGTATGCGCAATAATCTTGACAAGAATGAAATTTGTTCACCGTTCATGTCAAATGGATAATTCATTTTCACTTAAATGAGAGTAGAGTCAATTTCCATCTCCTCAAACCTGACTGCTCATGTCATTTCTTCTTATTTTGATCTCCAGTAAAATTCTGTCGAGAAGTATTCTTTCTGGTTTCCAGTTACAGTTACATGTGACGCAGTCAGACTTAAGATGGAGCGCTGTGATACTTCTTGTCCGGAGGCCCTTCCTTCCGACTTCCAATGGCACTTTCGGTGCACGACCTCTAGACCAAAGGATCTCTCGGGTGAACCACTTAACCATTGTCCCACGGAGATCAAATCATTGTTACTGTCGTTAATCAGAGCTTAGAGCAAGTAGGCCATACACAGCTCAAAACGGCTACGCTGGTGAAGTTGCAGATAATTCAATTTTATGTACGTGTATATGCAATGTCCTTGTTCAGAAAGTGTTCGTCAGTGTCAATGGAATTGTTAAGGAAATTTTGCGAATTTCATGCTCTCAAGTGTAAAGAAGTAAAATCAAGAATCTTCACTCCATTTCATCAGCGAAAAAGTGGGTCAATGACCGTCTGCAGGGCACGAGAAGAGTTGATGTTTTTGGATGACTACACCAGGAAATAACGCGTTGAATCCTTACCTAGGAGCGAAAGGCTTGACCATTTCCACCAGGTCCTAAGCACCAATGCCTATTCCTCCCAGCCCGCAAGGGACTACATTTGAGGGCTTTCTTCAAGCCTTGAGCGTCTTCTTCTTTGATGTGAAGCTTACATATGTCGTTCTGTATGGCGCCAGGACTTCAATGGTTGTCCCCCTCAACTTTCATCTCAAACACCTTCCTGGTCCACTTCATTCGGACCCTTACCCAAACCACGTTCCCGAACTACCGTAGAGGTCCCTCTTTATGACTTTCGCCGAATAAGTTCCATTCCCCGTTTAAGTTCTTTATTAGAGCTTCTGTCGGCCACCTTCGTACCTGGTATCCACCTTATCATTTCCATGTCGGTTCTCTAGAATAAGATCTCATCATCTGTACGCCTCAGATCAGTAGGCTATACTTTGTCTAACGCGGTCAAGGTATCCTTTCCATATAATGTCGATGATTTTGCTCCAGCTTCATGGTCAACTGTGATCCCTTGAACTCATTGATTCGATCTATCGACGATCTTTCCTTGAAAAATACATCATGTGAAATCATCATAAAGACGGGCACTTTGAGTTTTTAAAAGTCATGGATCATCACATCATCATTTTATGCTTGTTATATTTGTATACAATGTCTGTGATCAGCTAACTTGACCTTTATTGTCATAGTATTCAGCCAATATAGCGATTAACTATCAAAATCTTTCTATCTTCCAAGTTGGCTATCAGATAGAACAGATCCTTCAATTGAAAGGTGATCCACTGATTTCGCTGTTCGAGGGAGGTTCAATTTAGGCGAGTGCTTTCAGACGGTCATCCACTACCATAGTCAAACTTGGTGAAAAATGTTGCATTTTAGGTAATATTGTGTCGCCAGAATTGAATAATCAATGCTGATGTAAATGACAATAGTTGATATGAGTCCATTTGATTGCTTCATGCAACATCTGTGAATTACAATTCGATCGGTCGGGCGTCGGCCACATCATACACATGATCGTAAGAATATGCATGCATGATAGCATTTGTATATTGAAGATTATACTACCACAAAACTGTTACAGGAAAAGTTCACAAAGAAAGCCTCCACGGATTTAACTTCATAATTAAAATAAAGTTGCGCAGCATTACCTTTCGATGTACTATAAAAAATTGTCAAAGTTATCTGTGAATCTTGTATCCAACTTTTAGAATAACATTTGTAAGTGTTGATATATTATTTGATCTTTTTACTATTATCTATTTAAGTAATTGCAGCATTATCTGTCCTTTGAACACATGTCAATCATATGGTTTTTATTGAGATAATGAGGTGCTCAAAATGTCTAATAGCAATAACTGTGCGGTCTAGAGTACACAATCTTGATAGTACAAGCAATGTTTCTAAATACAATCTTAAGATTTCGAATGTACTTTCTGAGTACCTTTATTTCTATCCGTTGCACCATGTGGGTAAAGAGCAAATATCCACTAGAACATCCACTTGCTACCAACAACTAGAAAAATGACGTGTGACTTAACCATCAACCCATTAGTTTATTAACCTACGCCGTGGCACAACGGCTACGTGTTTGGCTTTGCGGTCCCTTGATTGTGTGTTCGAGACCTGAGGGAGCATAATTGGCAGTCGGCAGGAAGGACATTCAGACTAAACTTATCACATCGCTCTTGAGATGGTCTGATTATATCAGATCCATCCAAGAGTCCATGAGCAGTGCTACTAAAGCTTCAAAAAAAGGGCTCAGAGTATTTTGATCAAACGAAAGAAGCCCTACAAAAAAACCTGATGAAGAAAGAATTAAAGCCTGGCGAATCATATGTGCTGAGTTTGGTCAATAAAACATGATGGACAGGAAAGACGTTGACAGGCAACGTACAAGCGGAGAGAGATGGTGAGAAGTGGAAGAAACCTTTACCACATGTTGCTGCATCGTTGGCAGCAGTGACGGAGGAACTGAATTGATGAATAAATAAGCATATTCAACGCGCCATAGAAAAATTTAGAAGTTAGTTATTGAATTGTCACGAAGAATTTAAAGAATCTAATGAAACAAGTAGGATTTAATCCCGATATCGCCGGGGAGCCGGTTTTACCGAAAAATCGAGAATACCTCTATAAGTAGCACTGATTCTGATACCGGTACCGAATTGTGTTACATCAGAATTAAAACTTCAAAACCATGTTTATGACATAGAAATGATGATTCAAGTGTGAGAACTTACTCAGATACCGTCATTATTTTCCCATGGACCTCAAAAATAAATCTCTTCAGACTCCAACAGACCTAGATGCCTAGACCCACTTTGCCTGCTTGGTAAAAGTTAGATTTAAGTGCGAGAATCATGTGAACCTTTTCGGCTTCAATGAACAAACCTCATCACAGTCTGCGTTCTTCTATCTACAGTAGCTCAGTCTCCTATCTAGAAAATTCTTCAAAATCAATTGCTGATTGTAAGGTCAACATTGATAGGACGCTTTTCTCAACTACTGGAAATTCCGTCGGAAGATCAAGAATAAGTTATCAAGAATTTTGTGGTCTTAAAACAAAACATCATCTGAGTGATGAATGACTATATTCTTGGGTCACAGAAACAATCATTTGTGAGTCCTCTTCTGATAATTTGTGAGGTTTTTGTTAATTGTAGCATGCTGTATAACCAATCAAATAATTTTTACGAGGAAAAAATCACATGTATTCTATGTAAACTTTACAATTAATGATGTGACAATAACGTTTTCAATACAGATCTTTCGTGGTATTGTACGGGAGGTTCATTATGTAATTTTCCACAAGGTAAGAAAAATAATGTATCGCTCCTTCAATTTAAAGACGATTTTTATCTTTCGAAATAAAGTTCCCCGACGCGTTTCGGCACGTTGGACAGTCTCAAAGGAGTCATCACTCCCACTTATTTTCATATTTAATTATTTACTCACTCCTTGACAGTCTATCGTGACGAACCGCTTCGGGAAGCTTTGCATCGAAAACTAAAAATCGTCTTTAAATTGAGGGGTGATACTTTTTTTCTTACTTTGTAGAAGATAACGTTTTCAATACTTACGTGGTCAATAACGGGCATGCCAGCCAGGCTACAGACAATAATTTGCCACGAAATCTGGTTATTATTTCTTTCAAAATAACGCTACTGGAATCGGTTCTTTGAAATTCGAGAATATATTGAACCCCATGCACGAGGTGGTGGTGAAAATGAAACCAAACTTACCCGTGTCCAAAGAGTCAGGTCGGACGCTGGTGAATTTCTGCTTGGCCTCCTCGGTCTCCATTTCCGCACTGCCGTTGACATTGTCACCGCCACGAAGAAGTTGCGTCATAGAGGCCACTTCCAACTTGAGCACTTCGATGGGATCAATGTCAAGCTGAAGGAAAAATAACACGGCTAAGCCGGCGCCCAAGATTCGAACATTTCTACTCTACACTGCTCCCAGAGAGAGAAGAAGAAGGAAGAACGGGGAGAAGGGGTCCATCGATCGGTTGGGACAACGATGGGGAAGCTGGGAAGACGTGAGAGCGTGCGTCCACATGTAAGAGAGATCGCGAGGCAGTGATCGAAGAGTTAGTGAATGAACTGGCGGAGCATTGTTTTCGACAAATTCCTGAACAGTCCTATAAATGGAAATATTGATAGGATTATTGATTCCGTTATCCTTACTAGCGCAAAGCAGTGTATTTGATATGCATTCATGACGGACCACTGAGTTACAAGAATTAACTTGGGACACATTTTATCCTCTCATATGGTTGTTGAATTGGAGAAGTTTTAATAGAGAATACAACTTTTTACCAAACAAGAACCGTCGAATTTTAGAAAGTCGTCGGAATTGATAGTATTATACACCGCATGTATGCGACCGAAATCAAGATTGAATGAAAAAACAGCTAGATCATTGTTCGTTGATTAAAATTCTTTTTTGCTCTAAAAAAATAGAAACGATATCTAGCTAAGACACGCACACAAAGGCTCATCTCGACCACACAAGAGAAATGCCCCGACTATGGATACATTTAAAAGGTCATGTTGTCTAAAACGTTGTCATCAGTGACCGCGAAATTTCGATGCCCATGTTGATTATTATATATCTTCAACTCGTGTCATCTAATAGACTTGATCGCTGAGATCGTTTAAATCGATCTTTTGACTTACAGTGTATATGATTGATAATATCTCAATGTTCTAAGTATAAAATGTAGCATGACTAATAAAACCAATTTTATACAAAAATCTTGGAAAATTTACATCCACGCGTGTCACCGAAAATGCCCTTAAATGGTACATTGGTTTTAATTGCATAGATTATTTTTTTCTCCAATTACATGCTCACTTTCCAAACAGAAGGTAGAATCCAATCACAAATTCCACAAAGCCGACACATGGAAGTGAAAATTCAAACATGTTCCGAAATTCATCGATACTCTATGATTTTTGTGCATATTATGGATTTATTTGTATATTGAACAATTTCACCGTCACTTCATGATTTTGTATGCAAAGAAATACTCGTCTGAAGTTACATAAAAAATAATGTTTCAATATACAAGTTCAAGATGTTTCCACATTTCAAAATGAATTCACTCTAAGGAAGTAGTGAATTAAATGACATGCTAGGACGGAGAATTCTGTAACCTACTGTGTTCAGATTATGTTTCTTTTTGAGTGAAGAGTAAAAATAGTACGAGTTCATCATCTAATAACGTGGAATAACAAAAAAAGCAGTAAGTGAGAAGCATGGTCTAATGAGAAACAGAGTAATAACGAGACTGATTTTGCAAATATTGCACAGAAGCTGAGTTCACCGTCCGAGAAATTCACTTTAATTAGTGCGTCCTTCATTTTTCCAAGTCAAACTTTGGCATGTTTCAAAACAGCAAATTTTCGCGCGCAACTCAAACCCTTCGCAAAATCTAGTGTGTATGTTGATGTTTTCTTTCGTGCAGACAGTCATCAAATCGTGAAAATAAGTTGCCGCGAATTATTCCGAGGACAGTCAGTCGGTAAGATTTCGTGTCACAAAATATGTGTTGCTTTACATCATTTTGGTAGTAATGAAAGCCAATTATTACCGTCACCATGCAACAACCCTCTTTTTCAGTTTTACAAAAACAGGATGACGAAATTATACAATTATGGTTCGAAATATGCATTGAAATTATTCATTTCCGCACCAAACCAAGGATTTTGCTTTAAGTCTTTGATAATCACAGCGTTAACCCTACATACTTCTAAAGTTCCTGATTAGCGCATTCCAGAAATAATATCGGTCAAAGAACAAATCATTTCTCTTACATCGTAATCAAAGGTCTAAAAATTGCCGACAGTTAGTAGTGAATATTTAGTTACTCTGTGTTCCCAAATGTCATTCAAGAGGGCATCCAAATTGCAGACTATTGCCTAAACTTTTGGTCAGTCTTTTAACAAATGGCTAAAGAGAAAGACGTGAGCTGCATCATTAAAGGAAGGGCCTATCTTCTCGTAAAAGTAAAAATAGTAATGATTAGATACAGAGTGAGCTATCAGATTATTATTACAGGAAAGATCTCAAGTAACATTAATGACGCATCATGATGTATTTGATAAGGCTGGTCGTGGCACGTATTCTCTTGTACGTAGAGCGAAAGTTCAGTGTTTTAATGTTGCTTTCACATGTTCCTCGGAAACAAATGATAATTTGCGAATAATAAGCATTAGACATTCTTAGGGCATTACTGAAAAAATATTTCTTTTGTCTATGGAATGAAATGAAAGCGCTCGGCAAAAGTAAATACCTTTTCCTGCACAAAAAGGTCGACTTCATTCGCTACTTTCAGTGCATGAGCTACATGAGTATACGGTGGCATTGTTTAAATCTAAAGATATCAGAATCTCGACTCTTCATCTTCTGTTTTCATCGATATCGAGATAGACGAGCCGGATAGTAAATAAGTGAAACATACACGACATATATGAAAAAGTGATAAAAGTGAATATGTCTAACAGTAAGTGTACTGACTCAAAGACTCAAGCATTTTCATGGTTCAAATGTAAGCCTAACCAGTACTTTGACACACCCCATAAGTACCCGTGACAAAGATTAGGCAGAAACCAACGCATGGTAACGCGTTTACTAATGCTGACCTTAATAGATTAATAGCGATGCTAGTGCTGTGTCAGGCGAGTGCGGTCGGGGAAAAGAGGGTATTGGTGTCTTTTAATAACTTAACAGTTGTTATTCTCTTTAGATATTCAATGTACTACGAAAAACCTTTGTTGCAAATGCTTACCTAGGCCATATGAATCAGCTCACTTATGCGTGATAGGATGAAGCAGCTTTCAAATGTGACAACAAGTTTCACTACAGACTTGAGGGATAAACCTGACAATTCCTCAAGCCAGTCATTGGATCAGGTTCATCAAGGTAATTAACAGTTTTAATGAATTCCTTTTAGAATTTACTAAAATTGTCCGATTGCTGTCATTGATGGTCTTTATTTTTAGTCTTTCGATAGTGTCAAGGACAGACTTTCATGACTTGTGCTGCTGAGCCAACATAAGATAGAGACACAAGAACTTTGCCTACAAGAAATGGAGAATTATGGGATATGAATGTATAAATGAAATTCATTTTCAAATTCAATTTCAATATCAATGTTTAAATTAGAAAAATATAGTTAGTCTTTGTTACGTCAGTATCTGTATTTCATGGTGTGCGATGCAAATAGTAAAAATGAGCATAAGATATTTATGTATTTTATTTTTTACTATTACTGTATGTGAGATACCCATGATACAAATTTCTTGTTGAATTTTAATTCCACCGAGACGAATTTCTTGAAAATTTAGTTAACTCAATTGGAACTGAAACTCAAGGGCAACAGATTGATAACGTGCGAGAAAACTAAATCCACTAAAAAAAAGGTTATCGCATACATTATCATGCTAAACTATAAGGAAATCCCAGGTTGAAAATCTTAGGGTCCTCCTATTGATTCCAAGTAACGAGTTCCTGAGAATGCAAATAGAGAATCCTAGGAAGTTGCTTTACTATACTATTTAAGCTAAAGATCTGGACGCTCAGCCGGGGCGCGTCTAAATGCCACAAATACGCCACAAATGCGACTAAATGCCACAGATACAACACAAATACGCCACAAATACATTTCCACTGCCACAGATGCGCAGGATTAACACAGAAGCAATAAATCCTGCTACAAATGTATTCTTACATTTAGAAATAGAAGCTATTATTGCCACAAGTACACCTATACAGTACAATTAATACAGTGCAATTTTGAATCAACTTGAAGATTGCCACAAAGACTGCCCCAACACATTTCTTTTCCCACAAACAGATTGCAACGCACATAATTACATTGAGTATCGCCACATTAACTTTCCACTTTGTGCTTAAACTGCAGAGCTTATGTCTATATATAAATTTTAAAATTCTCCTCTGCCACAAAAACACTGTTTAGATCAGCCGAAACATGGTCGGCAATGAAAAGGTGCGTTGCAATCTATTTGTAGGAAAAGGAATATGTTGGGGAAGTCTTAGTGGCAATCTTCAAGTTCATTCAAATTTGCATTGATTGTGCTTATGTTACTTTAAGTGGCAATAGTAGCTTCTATTTATAACAGTATGACTGTATTTGTGGCAGGATTTGTTGCCTCTGTGTCAATCCTGCTGTATCTGTGGCAGTGGAAATGCATTTATGCTGTATTTGTGGCGTCTGAAATGTGTTTGTGGCGTATTTGTGTTGTATTTGTGGTCTTTAGACGCGCCCCTTCCAACCGAGAGTTCAAAATCGAAGTCATTTAACTCAAAGGACCATCCTCTGCGGAGAAATTTATCTCAGAATTCTTCCTTTGATGCGGAAGATTCTTACTAGTTGATGTTCAAGATTGCTTCAACAGCATGCTTCTCTGGGGGTGACGTCAGCCATCAGAAAAGGAAAGTGCTCACAATATGGCATTTTTGTTCATATATGGTTCGTTAGGCCATTCTTCGTGAATGGCAGAATGAATTCATGTGAAAAGAAAGCACGCAAATGCACTGATGACAGTACCGTGCAATGACTTCAAAATTGAGATAATCATCATTTATATTATCCTCTATTTTACAAATGCAATATTTTTCTAGTTCAATGAAACACTGCCCAATTCCGGCCATCACGATAGCATGTGCTTCATCAGTTTTAGCGAAATTTCAATTGATCGAGGATTATTCAAATACTCATGAAACATACTCATAGTTGGATGCTTTGAGTTAAAATTTGCATGAATGCTATAGTCAAAAATCAATCAATCAAAGGTAATCTGCCCTTAGGCAGGTCTCTCATGACAGCTTCCTCCACTTCTTTCTATCTTCTGCTCTTCTCTTCATCTCCGAGTATCCTTCACCATTCTTCATGTCGTTGATCCTTCCTCTTGGCCGTTTTCCTTCCATCCGACCTTCCAAGGCTGTTCGTAGTAGGTTCTCATGTCTTAGGATATGTCCGATCCATCTCCTTTTCCTCCTCTTGATTGTATCCATTAAGCTTGGCACTTCGTTCACAAGACTCAGGACTTAAGCATTCGTCAGCTTCTCGGTCCATTTTACTCCTTGGCCGTCAAAATTGTCTCCTCTTGAATACGAGCAAAAAGTATCAAGTCATCCACAGTGTATCTTATACAATAATCCCTCACTTGACTCGGAAATAATTGCAATTAATAATTGGTGCCTGATCCAATCAATTGATTGAATTAAAGAAAGTTCATCAATCAATTAATTGCAATTCATTTCCAATCAATTATTTCTTTCCAGCTCCAGCTTGAAGGCATTGGATATTTTCTCCATGTCATGTTTTATGTAAGTAAATGTATGACAGCCAATCATTCAATGGATATCAGGTCAGACTGGCAAACAAACATGGACGCAACCGGTAAAGTCGACTGAGACACATTACAATTTTCTCTTCCAATTGACTCAAATCACAAATTCAGCTTTTGTAAACTCCATGATATTCACCGAAAAGCATCGAACCTGCGCTGTGGCCTTGTGGTAGCGTTCTGCGTCCGGGAAACCTGATTCAAACCTTGGTCGGGTGAAACCTACGACTTTTAAAATATGCACATTCCGCATTCTTGCACTCAACACTCAACACAAAAAAATGAGAGTGGAATGAATAACAACGCGGCCACATGGAAGAAAGGCTCTGTACCTAATGTGCTTCCGATTATTAACAAAGCTCATCTATTTATTTAGTTTATTTTATTTTTAACGGATTAAAATTCAGAGACATCACTGCAAAAACTTTCCAAATCTTCCTTGACATCAAAAACGAATAACTTTTCACAGATTTTTCCGATAGTTCATCGAGAAAATGTCTTGTAAGTCTGAATACATTGTAATCGTGGGATATGGCAATATGATATTTCGGTATCTTTACATGGCTGGCCTTGATGTGTCTTAAAGATAATTTAGACATTCCATGCTCTTTTGCATTAAAGTGGAGATTCAAATCTACTCAGAATCAAATGAACTTCACATCATCATGTTAACAATCCAACGAATGTCTTCTTCTTATCGGGACTACTCGATCTTTCTTTCAAGCTTGTGATTGCAAAAGCTGAATTTGCATTTTTTTGCTTAACTTTTCACCTTTAATTTTTGATTTTCACTTGCATACTTCCATGTTGATTGGTTGTCCACACGAATTCTAGTCATAACAAACTAAAACTATCTCCGCACTTTTGAATAACAATCTCAAAGTTATTTGAGTAGTCAATAAGTATACATAGTCATTCAAAGTGCGGCGAATTATTTTGCTTCCCTATGTTTCTCTGTTAATTAATCATCTGTCAATCATATTCTGCTTTATAAATGCGCGTCAGTCGTTGATTGAAGATTTAAGTGCAGGGTGTGGTTCTGTTTTTTTCCTGATATACATTTACCTATCGCCCTTTGATTCCAACATTCCTGTGCTTTTATTGGTATTCAAAAATGCTTTCTGTGGAGCTCCAATAATTATCAAATAGTAAAGAGTTGATCAAGGAGAGTGATAATTACAAAGTGCATCACCTTTTGACTCCCAAACAACGCTTTTCTGGGAGAATCGAATAGAACGTCGTGTTGTAGTCCAGCCGTCAGGAAGAGTTCTGCAGGAAAATGGGCCGAGTATCAGACTTCCGCAGAATGATGCTCACCCTACAGCTACTACGAATTTGCGACTATACCCAGTTCTATCCAGTTCCTCTCCTGTCAGACAGGATCAAAGAAGACACATATAAACCCTTCGAGAAGCACACTAAGGTTTTCAACAAAATTACATTGTCTGTGTTTTCACTGATTGAGTGGAAACTACTGCGACTAGAGCCATACTTTTTGTAATGGTATGTCTTCAGGTCATACAATCATTTGTTCATGTACATTTGTATCCTTAGCAAGCATCTTAATATCAGTGAACATTTGTAATGTTTGGTTGTAATGTGCATCATTCCGTGAAGGTCTAATTTTCGGCTTCGTTCCTGCAGAAACTCGTACTGGTGGCAGGACCATCGGAAATGAGCTTGTAATTTCTTACGTCGAACTACAGATAAAAGTTACACCAGAATTTTATCAGGACAGTGATCAGATAATCAGTGAAATGCTTGTTAATACTACCATCATGGAGCTCATTTCTTATGTGAGGATATACCTTCTGTTCACTTTTCTTATCGCAATTGAGCCTGGCTTTTATCAAGGAACGTCCCATTTCTGTGTTTGGAGGAGCAACTAGCTAAAAATGCTGAAATGCAGCAAGACTGATCTTAACACTTGCTAAACGCAATTCTCTATCTCTCTTTCGTCACCACTCAGCAATCAGAACAACCATGCCTCAAAGAATTTCGATGTCATAATGCGCAATTCAGAAGCATGCAGGGTTGCCACACGACAAATTTCCATTTTTTGCACAGGTAAACCAAATTTGCGCTCCTGCATTAACTTTACACAAGCCGGACTTAAGATATACAGTAAGCAAAACGCACACTCAAATATCTGACATTAAATGAATCTATAAATTAGAAAGATGTCCTCGTTTCTGGAGCTGTCAATATGGGCTGGGTTTAGTCAGACGGGCTATAATAGCAATTCGTATTTGAACATGCTGGACATGTGTTATACCACAACGCAGTTATTTCACGATAATTTGCTGCTTTGTGAAGTGAGATGAAATCTAAGTCAACTCGTATACCATAAGAGGCTATGATTGCTAACTGATTTTCGACCGGGATGCCGAGAAAGGTCCAAAACTTCCGCAAGGGGTGAAGGAAAAAGATAATTGACAAAATTCAAATGAGAATGTATCAACATCAGGATTTCGATAGTTACCAATATAAAAAATGCTATAGCTCTTCCATACCGTCCCCAAAAATTTTGTACATAGTTTTATATTATTTGTAATTTTTGTACCGCTTGTATGCAGATGTGAATTTTTAAATATTTTTCGTGTCATAAAATCATTCCCTGAAGATAGCTATAAATAATAGCTGAAATTAATCGAACAATAGAAAATAAAAATCAATCCATCACTAGAATTTGGCTCTTTCCAAAGAAAAGAAAATAATTAATGAGAATGAAGTTAGCGGAACCACTTTTAACTTTATACTTGAATTTCTCAAAAACGACTGCGACTTTGTGGAAAGTGAACCCAGATTCATGATCAGGAGGCTGAAGTTGATAGAGAGCACGATTGAGAGCGTGATTTTTTATTATTAGTGGCGTTTCGTCAACGACTTCAAGGCCACATTAACAAAGGCATGTACACGAAGTGAAATAAAAAGCAATATCAAAACAGAAAAGTTAGGGAAGGCGGTTCAGAAAATCAGCTTTCATAGCGTTGGTAAAAGAGGCGAAATTCACAATATCTCTGATTTCTTGAGGGATGCGGTTCCACGTTCGAGGTGCAGCTGCAGACCACGCTCGATCCCCAAGTGTCCTGTGAGATGTAGGAGGCACGAGAAGGGAGAGGCTGCCACTGTTGCGCAATTTTCTTTTGTGGCTGTTCTCAGTCGCCAAGCTTAGGGATTCAGACAAATAGAATGGTCCCATGCAGACAGCGATGGATGAGGCAACTTGTGCTGTAGGCTATGCGGTCTGGGAACCTGAGCCAACCAAGATCCTTCATGAGGGGGACCAGACTTACACCAAATTCTGGAGAGCAAAGCAGTCGAACGGATGCATTCAGAACAGCCTGTAATCGCCTCTGCTGAATTTTGGGAAGTCCAGTAAGGACGACACTACCATAATCCAGGCGAGAAAAAACAAGCGAAGTCAGGAGAGGTCAAAGCACCGTCTGAGATATTGAGTGGCGAATACTGCGCATCAGTCTCAATGACGAGAAACAACAAGAAACCGTCTTTGTGACCTGCGTTTTAAATGACAGATCACTATCGACGAATATGCCAAGAGAACGCACACATGAAACAGGATAGATGGACATATCACCGATGGGGAATGGCTGCGACGGAAGAATGTTTCGACGTCGAGGGGAGGAGAACCACATTACTTCTGTTTTGTCCTTAGAAGAGCATAGAAATTGTTTCGAAAAGAATCACAATGTAATCAAAGATGAATCCGCTAGCTTCACACACGTAGACTGGATGAGCATGTTGCGATATTGCCGCTTTCAACTGCATTGTTTTAAAAAATGAAGCATACATTAGCGATCAGCGCATAGAGACCAAGAAATTGGTTCATTCCGCTAAAGCACGATAGAGCTGCATATTCTTTGGAGTTTTCTTAACACGAGAAATCTAGAAGTTATGAATTTTTGTGCCGCAAGAACAAAACGCATAATTCATAATATGAGATGAATTGTATATGAAAGCAATATTTCATTACGGAATCAAGACATGTCGAAGGACTTGCTTTCATCGGCAACATTAAACGAATTTTAATCGACTTTGCTTGTTGCTAATTGATATCATTGTCAATTATTATCGTTGTTTATTGTAAATTTATTGCTACATAATTCTGTGGAAGTAGCGACTCCTGCAGCAATCTTAAGTGATACTAAAAAGTGCCGTAATAAATTGTCTGTCTTTGAAGAGATAACTATTCAAATCCAAAGATAATAATGCAATTTCGGCGCAGTATTATGTATCTCAGTCGCGAAGTGGGTAGGTCAGTTTTCAAAGTAGAATTCTGCATCACACTTTGCTAAAAACGTGATTAGTAATAGCTCTTTTGCATGAATAGCTAGAGTGAAAATGACAGCATAATAGGGACCATGTCGTCGCCAACTTCTTTGTAAATCAATCGATGAATCGTAAAAGCTTTTGGGCTTTGCACAGAATATCTGACAGATTTTGCAAGAGAAGATTTTTTTTCAAAGGGATTCAGTAACTCGTGAAGACCTCTGCAGAGTAGTTGTTGAAGAATGGAATAACATTCCGCGAAAAAGAATTCGATCCCTCTATGATTCGATCCCAAGGAGATTGATTGCTTGTGTGTCAGCAAAGGCTGGTCATGCGAAATATTAAGTCGAGCAAGACTATTCTAGATAACTTCTGTAAACTTCACGAATATAGCTTCCTTCATTATGTTGGCTGTTTTCTTCATTTATACAGCAAACAGTCTAAAGGAGCAAATACTTTTGGACGACCTATTTTTGAGAATGATTTTGTTTTTGTGACATTTCCCTAGGTTCGATGAATTATTCCACTCTCACATTTAATAAAGAAGCATCATGAAATAAAATTCTACAAGTATGGGCGAGGACAATGTAAGATTGTATGATAATCAAGAACACAACATTTCATGTATCAGCGAGACGCGAAAACTTATGACCGTGTCTGCTTAACGTTTCCGCAGAATATGGATTTAATCGTTTCTAACAACTGAGACACTTTAAAAGTATAAAACGAATTTACACAGGATCCGTTTTGCTCTTTTAATCGGACACATCTGACATCTGACAAATCCGGTTCCGGGCTGATTTAAAATTGTAAAATCCAGAGCATCCCTATTCACCATGCCAAATGCAGCAAACAACTCAATAGAAAAATGTCCAGACTAGAAGGTCTAATCAAGACATTCCATATCAGCCTTAGACGCTGACTTTCGTCCCCCCCCACAAGGACTCATCAGTAGGCCTATGGCCCGGAATGGTCCAAACTAGCTTGTGATAACTAGAAGAGGTTAATCTGAGCTTGCAAGGACTGCAGAACAGGTTAATCGGAGCTTGGTTATCCTTGTTACTTAGCTTGGTTATGATTGCTTGGATTCTTGTATCCATAATGATTACAGTGCTAGTTCGCCAGTGCATAAGATAGAAATTTGCTCTAATTGGAACAATTTAAGTACTGCATTCCTTAGTAGCAGTAGACACTGCGTTTCACCCACAATAATTCGTCAATAGGCACAAACTAGCTTATGAAAACCACACTGACCGAGAAAGCTGACGGACTGCACAAGATTGCTCTGCTCTTATTTATCCTGACTTAGACGAGCGGTTGATATTTCTATACGTAGTCGAGATAAGAAAACATGCTGAGAAACACTGACATACATGAGTTGTAATTTCTCAAATTACTCTTGTTACGGTTCCCATTCGAAGTACCTACCTGTACTTCAAGACCTTCAACGGGAAACACTTTGAGAAAGAGATCTTAGAGCACAAAAAATCATGAGAGGAAACACTTACACCTAGTCCACACGTTAAGTTTTTTATCATTGAGTAGGCACTTACAGAGGTCTCCAACATTTGCGCAGAATTGCATTATTTGGGCAGCTGCGCAAAATTTGCGCAAGTGTGGCAACCCTGGAAGTATCCCATGTCACAACTTTCTCCAACAGCACAATAGCGTAGAAAGTAACGCACTGCATTTATTCCTTAATGGTCGATTTCTGCATCTGCATTGTTCTATATGCATTATATCACTGCCTACCTTACACTTATTGTACGAAAGCAATAAAAACAGAGACTATTTTTACAGAATTTTTACCCCTAGCACAGCAACGAGCCATGAGCAAAGCTAGGGGCTACTCGATGTATAAGTAATAAATTGTATTACTTAAATCAATAAAAGTAGAATAACACATCCTCTAATCTGATGAAGTTTTCCTCATCAGAAACCTGCTCGCACGCCTCTTGAAAGCATCAAGATTACATTCGTCAGAGAAAGTGGTCTGGGGAAGCTGATTCCAAAGCTGTGCGATGTGTTGACTCTAAAATTCTGAAAAGCAAATTAGCTTTTCGAACGACTCACAGTACGTGTGCGTTCTAAGCTCAAATGAAAGCATGTGAGTGCATTATGCTCTGCGTGGGCTTCTGGAAAAGATATTAAGTTTGGGTACGCATTCATCTACTGCAGAGCTGCTTCCACTGAAATAGTATCCGCAGAAGAGACTGAATGAAGCAACATCCCGTCTGACGGAATGTGGCTGCAACTCGCTATCAAGTTTTTCACCCATTAGATTCTTGACACGTTTCTCAACCTATTCAAGGAGTTTAAGATGTGTTTGTGGGGTGCCGGCCCACAGATGACAACAATACTCCATCATAAGACGAATGGTGAACTTATTTAGATATTGATATTCAAAAGCACAATATAGGCCTTTTAACATGATGTAATAGTGAAGAATATAATTGATTAATTTAATGTATGATAGCTCTACAAAAACAGGCTTGAATGCTGATGTACCGCAGACAACAGAAGTGCTTCTGCGGTGGAGAAAATTGGAATTTACCTTTTAGAGAGGCTAGATTCGCTTGCATCTGAACAAGATAGTGAAAATTAATTAAGTACTCAACATTAAATGCTCAAGCAACGGCTTTAACAGAACAAAAGTTCAAATGCATTTATAAAAATGGGAAATTCGAGTGATTTGGACAGATTATTGAACAACAATCTCGCTATCAAAAAGCTATCAATATATCAAAGAACAGAAAGAGAATACAATAAATAAAATCAATAAAGAATGTACCAAAACCTCGAATACAAAATCACTTATTGAAAATGAAAAAGTACAATCCGAATTTCATGGAGTTTTATCTCTCCTCAAGTACGTGACATAAATTTCATCTATGTATGTTATAAATAAGTACGTACATATATACAGTCCGTTTCATAAAAAGTGGATCATTTTGACTAATCATTTTGACTGGTCAATTTGACTAAATAAAACATAGGTATGATACAGAAAGCATTTTTCATGTTATTTCATGTCTCTAATATATTTAAATGTCCTTATATAATCTGATAAGCTATGATACAGTAACGGTTCTTAAGAAGCTAATATTTTGTGGCCCTACCCTTATCGTCAATGACATTACCAATTCGTCTAGGCATTGATTCGATGATATCGTTGATTTTTGACTGATCTAACTTTCTCCACTCTCTTTTTAACAGTGACGTAAGTTGTGATACGCCATCTGTAGGTAGCAGTGAACGACGAACGTTACGTTTTAGAATACTCCATACATTTTCTATGGGATTCAGATCAGGAGAACGAGCTGGCCAAGATAATGTCCTGAGCCCTAATTGAGACTTGCATAAGTTGACTCTACTACTCCTGTGACACGTAGCATTATCATCCATAAATAACCAAGTCTATGGATCACCAAGTTGATCTGTCATTTGGCCAATGTTCATTCGTAAAACATTCACATAGCGTTCAGAATTCATGGTTCCTTGCTGTATGTGAAGTTCAGAGCGGCCATTGGTCCAAATGCCAGCCCAAATCAGTAGAGTCGCACCACCTTGTACCCGGGGACGATGTAAATGTCTCGGAATTTCCTGATCAGATTTTATCCATAATCTCAATCGACCATCACTATCCTTCAGACGGACTGATGCCTCATCAGACCAGACAACCCGATCCCATTGATTTCGCCGGTGACAATGACTCATTGCCCATCTGAGACGTCTTTTTGTATGCTGATTTGATAATTCGATCTGAGAGGGCCTCTTACAGCTCTTGAAATTCGACTCAATAAGTCTTCTACGAATAGTGGACTTAGAAATAGACGAGTCTAGTGCAGCCATCTCAGTTAACGAGAGACTTGGATCAACTTTAACAAATCTCAAAATTAGGCAGTCTCTACGTTTGGATGTTTTGCGTGGACGGCCAGAGCCCTCTTTACGACAGAGTCGAAAATCATCATTATGCCATCGATGCACATTTGTGTAAGGGACATTTAGTCGCTTGCTTGTAGCTCGCAAAGAAAACCCTAGTTCTAGCAGGGTGGTATACTAGTATATTAGTATACTAGTATATGGTGCTATACTGGCTCTGATTGACCGATTTTCTTTAGTTTTGTTTTGCTTGATAGCTTTTGGCTTGTAGAACAACATATTACATAACAAAGGAAACAAATGTAATTTTATAAGAGTGAGGTATGATTTTGTGTAACATTGCTAAATGAAGATCAAATTATCTACTACTTTTTTATCTATAACAGGAAAACAACTCAATATTCATGCTTGAAATTTCCAACAATGATATTAGTAAGCACAACTGACATATCTTCCAAATTTCAGAGAAATTCGTTCAAGTTTGGCGGAGTTAGACAAAGTTGAAGTTAAGGCGATGTTTAAGGGTGATCCATTTTTTATGAAACAATATGTATATATATATCATATCTGTATATTCATCAGCGCGGCATTGAATACAAATACTGAGAACACACTTTCAGATCAGATTTGAATTCGCAGAAACAATCCATTTCCGTGGGTGCTTCAAAGCTGTTTCTTCTACTGCAACAATATTACCAGCTGTCATCACGCAATCTGACAATAATTATTTTTGCATCTGTTGAGACTGAAATGATCATGAAGCTATTATGATTCTATATAGATTAGAACAAGATACTTAGCTACTAATAGCTAACTAATTTACATGTTAAGCTATTAAGCTATCATGAAACTCGATCAAGATCAGGGACTATTATAGGGATTAAGGTGCAATATCATTATCTGGATTAGAAAATGTTGACTTACTGTACAACGCGTCATAATAATGCATTAATAATTCACAATAAATCAAGTCACAATCATCATCACAGAATTACAATTTTCATATAACACCGGTAATCGCCTCATGTGGAGGTGGACGGAACAGGAATATTTAAGACAGATAGAACCTCGTCTTCTATGAAAGCCTGAACATATGAAAGCTCCTCTTAACATGAACATTGCAAGACGGGAAGACAGCAGAAGGTCCACCTAATTCTGTCCGCTTGAGGGGATGGTAAACCTAACTGGTAGCACTCCAAACGGAAAGAGTTGCCATTTCGCGAAGGCTTCCCAGCCTTAGATCGCCTTACTTGAGAAAGGGAAAAGAAAGAAATACAATAATTCTAAGTACAGGTAGTCGGACAAGCTCCATATGAAAAACTTGTGCTCATAGAATTCATGAATCCGCAAATGCTGTATTTTTAGTCCTTATTAATTGCAATCACAGAGTTTGATTGATCACAGTGATTTATTTGCTCTGTTCATTTGTAGCGATAGTGAAGTTAGTTGATTGGCCTTTGGAAGTCTTAGCAATTCACTAACTTTACCTGTAGCGCCGTCATCATTCATCATCGTAGAAAAAACATTGGACTTTCAATGATTGTTTGAGACACTACTACACATATGTCATCATACATTATTATCTTCCCCAAGTCGATAGCAAAGGTCTGTTTGGCAAAAGTTAGCATCTCTACTTTTCAAAACTCTAATTTACGGTCTGCAATCTAGTAGAGGTGTGCAGTCGGGTTTGCTGAGACGTGTTCGGGTTTTTCGGGTTAGAAGTGAAATGCAAAATTTTTGAAACACACAAGATATATTTGTATCAGTTTTCTATCAGAATTTAAATATTTCTGATTTTATTCAAAACTAACAGTTTCTTGATATATTATAAAGTATTGTTATCTGATTATATTTCTATTAATATGCAAAGTTAGTATAATTTCCTTAGCCATCTTGTGTGTAACATTGATTACAAGACTACCTCAACTTTGTTTTACATACATTTATGCAGCACAAAGTACACACTATATCTTCGCTAAAAGCTTGAAATCTTAGTCTCACTGCGATATTTATTGCGATAACACTTAAATTTTCGTTCTTGGAATTATTGCTAGACTTATGTAGACTAATATCATAATGAGATATCCCTTTGTATTTCGGAATTTCATTAGCAAATTAATACGTACACATCTGAGTTTCATATTCATTTTGACAAATTAATACGTCTAAGCAATTGTATGTGCATTTTAATGTAGGACAAATGGATATGGAAAAAATTAATTTTACTTTATGGCGTAATATACTGTACAAATTGGATGAACACAATTACGGGAAAATTATTTTCTTCGATGATGATTTTCGGGTAAGGCGGGTCGTGTTCGGGTTTCTTTGGATATATTTCGGGCTCGGGTTCGAGTTTTTCATAGAAGAATTCGGTCGGGTTGACTCTATTTTTGACGGCTTCACACATCTACAATCTAGGCACATTTGATTTCTCATTCATTTGCTTCAATAGGTGACTATCACCATAATAATGATGGAGCTGACTAAACTTTATCGATATATACATCCAATTACGAATATGCAGTAGCTACAGTGCCATATCCATTTCATGTAGCAGCTCTAATCACTGCTCATTTCTCAACAAACTGATACTCATTTCTAAACTTGCATGTTGCCTACTGCGTTGAAGTGAAATGTGTGATAATCCAACATCAAGCCGTTATCTATTCAAATAGTGATGATAAACAATAGCTTATTGATCAATGTCACCAAATAATTCCAGTTAATTGATAATTGTTGCAAGTAAATTTGCTTCGCCCAATTTATTTGCAATTAATTTTTGATAAATGACCTAATCACCGACCTGGATGATACAAACGAGAGGGTTTGATGCACTGATGCACCGTAATGCCTAAGATTACTATGAATAGCACCTTATGTTTGGGCTGCCGGTTCAATATTTCTCTGATTCGTTCTACCTACATGTGGAAGGCGATGTTTGAAGTACTGTTTCTTAGAACCGATGCATCTACATGTATATGTACTTCGTGGAAATCAATTGCTAGGTTTGCAATTCAGCTCTAATTTTTTTCATGACAGTACGTTCGAATCATCATTAATCTATTTCGTTCCAACAATTAGTATTACGACTGATGTATATTCAATACACATGAGATTCAAAATACACCATAAATTTACATCGCCTGACATATCGGCCTTGTTTCATATGCAGAGTTGGAGAGGTGTACAGAGTCTTATTTAATGCAAAAACAAAGTGAACATAAACAAAGTGAAGTGAAAAAAAAATCCTGCGCAAAAGAAAAAATTCTTTTGTAATAAACAATTTTGTCTTTTGTTGATTTTCTTTTGTAAACCCTTCTGGCCACTTATGAAACTACATGACTTGTCAAATAAATAATTTATGTTGAACCACAACCTCAATAAGAACATAGAATATTCCTTGATTTTTTATGTGCAATGATTTATGAAGTTATCTGTTTATTAGCCAGCTTATTTCCCATGTTGACACATTGATCTCAGTCAGTATCCTAAGCAAGTTCGACAAACTTTATAAACAATCCAAACAAATCGTATCTCCATTCACGTACGATTCTGTTTTGATCATCAAATTTCCTTTAGTCGAGGACGGATGGATTTCAGAATCATAATGTTCATCAAGTTATTTCTCCTGAACTTTCTCATGTTTGGATTCGTTGTAATTTCACGACGAAGCCTTCCATTAAAGACAATTATCTCTTTCCTGATCAAATTCATTCTGAGGTAAATTTAACGATCGATGCGATTAGATCAAGAAATGCGAGAGAATATGGTATCTAAAAATAGATTGGGAAGAGACAAGTAGTGACGCGCAAGAAGCACAGTTGTAGCGGAGTGAGCAAAGCGGAGCATATTTGCCCTGAGAAGCAATTGAAAGAAAAATTACGAACGTAGATCAACTAACTCATGAGAAACAGTCAATCACGTACAAGTAGACCACAGATAGCATCACAATTGACACACACTATGCACTCAGTGCATCTTGAATCAACTACCAGCCTCGATTACTTAGCCACCCATCAGAACGAGTTTCTGCAGGGAGCGAGACTTCTACAGAATGATGCACATATTATGCCTATCACGAATCTGCGGGTTTTTCGTGATCTACCCGGTTCCTCTCCTTGTCAAACACGATCAGACGCTTTCAGCGAAACTGAGACTTTCTAAAACTATGAATTCTAGAGCCATTGCTTTAGCATAGAATGTGTTCATAGCAATTCCTATCATGTGTATGTGTTATTATCATGCCTCTGGTCGGTTATGCATGTGGGAATGAAGTTAAATGTGGCAAAAATGTGACATAATGTTGTGTCTACCGACATGTCAATCAACAAAATCACCACAATGATAAATTACTTGCATCTCTTACAAATTCCATCACTCGCGTCAGCGTCATAAATTGAAATTAGACTATAGGTCCCTGTAGCTGTACGATTGATCCATAATGAATGAGACACACGACTATTAATATCATTCGAAGAAGTACTAAACTCATTCTAAGAAAGAATTACTATTATTATATCACTGCAGCAATGTTGTGCGCGTCAATGAAAGAAATTGACGGCGTCAGCGTCAATTGCCAAATTATTGACGCTGTCAACCAATCCTGAAATTGACGGTGTCAATTCATAGCGTCAATTTTATATCATACTTCATCTGTTTTGAAACTCAAACGGTAAATTTACTTTGTCGCTGCGAATACAGTAGACCTGAAGATCTCTCTTTTCGGCACTCTGCACCTACAGCAAAACAATGTCGACAGATCCAAAAGCGAATTAGGAATAAAAGTGAAGTCGAGTTTATAATCAATATGTAAAAAAATGTCGGGAACATTCGCCGAGAAGCCTGTAGGCGAAATATCAATACAGACACAGCCGATGCGAATAGTCATATTGAATAATTTTGATTTTATTATTGCCACCAGTAGTTCAGCTACCTGAAAGTGATGACTTATAGACCTATCAAAGAAATATTGCAGAAGGTAGACATACCTAAACCTTTGCTTTGAGATACCCATTATTGAGAATATCGAGATTAGGCCTTCCCAACTCCAATACATAGCACTGAACCAAATAATAAATGTCAATTTTTTACATTGCCAAATCAAACACTGTCCCTTTCTCGCGTCAGTATGTAGCATACAGAAAGCTTTCAAACTACTTTCAAGTCTACAGAAAACCCAAGCGACCAAATCTTAGCAATGAAAAATTTCACTTTCATGATTGGAAATAGGCTCTCCCTGCTTTTTTGAGACACTTTATTGAAATTAAAAAATATTATTTATATATTATAATATAAAAAAAATATTATTTAATTTCAATAAAGTGTCTCAAAAAAGCAGGGAGAGCCTATTTCCAATCATGAAAGTGAAAAATCACCTCCCGTATGACGCCGTTAATTAATGAAAAATTTACCCACTGTATTCCAAAATTGACGCTGACGCTGTTTTTCAGAGGCAAATTGACGCCGCAGCGTCAATTTCTTAAATTGATGGCGCGATTGACGGCGTCAACCTACAGCACTGCACTGCAGTCAGATCTCTCTTGTTTCACTTATCGCTAAAAATAAACACATGATTTATAGGAATAGAATGATCACTTACTTTTTTTTGCTTATGTTATCATTTTAGTTAAGCAAGGTCAATTAAATGCAAAAACTTGACTTAAATAAAATTTAACTTTTTACTTTTCTGAAAATAATATTTTCAATGCAGATTCAGAGCTTAACTGAGACGAACAGATTCAGAGATCACGATATTAGAATACATTTTTGCTGTCTTTTTGTAGTGGGAACATCAAGTATTGACGCCGATGAAATACAAACGGCAGCAAATTAGCACAGACACCCATGAATGTCACATGATGTTGAGCTCTAATATAGATGTCTCTAAGGGATCATTCCACTGCATGGCTAACAATTTAATGTAGCTTTAGTCAGTTCAGCACCTAATGAAAAATCAAATCCGTCATGCAAAAACATTTGGATCAGTGATTTTCACTATCGGTTTAATTTTCCAACTAGGAGTTTGTCAACCACGTTAATTCTAGTATAATTGATATGCTTGAAATACCGGTTTAAATTTAGATGGAATGACAAAATCGTCTCTATTATTCTTCATTCTGATGTTCTCCTCCAGTATCAATAGTTTTATCAATGCCAGTCAGACAAAGAATTAGAACTTAACTCATAAATATGAATTCAGTTTATTTTTTTCCTTACAGTGGTCTGTGACATTTTCACAGAAATTAACGCCTCGCCATTCATAGCTGTCATCAATGACAGAGCTTTATAGATAACGTGCCATGTGAAAAAGTTTACTGTTTAGCTACGTATGCATCAAACCTTGTCCCAGCGCATATAGAAGCTTTCAATTGACCATACAAGTAAATTTTAGTGATATGGCATTTACATCTTGGGATGGGTGGTGGGATTTCAAATAATTTTATTACTGCAGAGATTTCCCAATTGGTAAACCTTCACAATAATCAAAATTATGTAATTTCTTCAAACAACCTTGATAATCGATCTCTATGCAAGTGCTGCATCGATAAAATGTGAGATAACGTCGCATGAAATAAGATCAGAGTTGCGTGATTATCACTTCGAATTAGTCTAATCTATTCTGCATCTCAAACATATAAATATATCGATCTTCTGATTAACCTCGGCTGTTCCCGATTCGTGAGAAATTTCGAATATCATGATGATTTTCATATTATATAAGAAAGCATACATCTAATATCTCGACGTCTTTCATCCGACTTTTTTGAAAACAAGTGTTAAGATAATCAATTCAGAAGAATCATCAAGGGCAACTTGTTCTTCCTCAGAGAACATCGACAACAACATAATTAAATGTTGTTTTTCTGAGAGGATTTTATAGGAAATCAGCATTCAGCATGATGGAAATGTCTCCATCTTGAGATGTGAGTAAATCAACCCTTCAGATTATTGTGATGACCAACTATTTCATATTATAAATAGAATCTTCCACAAACAAGCGCAAGAAAAACTCCCCAAAGTTTACGGTCGTCGTTGTAATGAAGCTAAATTGGTAAACGACAGATCTTCGGCGTTCAGCGCCTTCGGTGGTCGGTATTACAATAAAAAGCGTTATCAATATAGCTTAAGTACATCGACGACCGTCAACTTTGGGGAGTTTTTCTTGCGCTTTTTTGTGGAAAATCGTCATGATCTCCCGTCGCCTGGTCATTTACGATATAAATAGAATAATCACACACTGAGTTGCATACTCAGCTGAACAATGGGAAAAGACCTGAATAACTACCACTTCATCCAATATCAGGAATCATCAGGCTTAGTTCACATCTCGCAACATCGAGACAATTCATCATTTGAAGTTGCACTCAAACCCGGGACAAATTTGAGATGAGCAATTAACATAAGAATTCGATGGGTTTTCATTACATACTTCTTTTACAATCATTTACCATCATTATACAGCACTCAGCTCTGTTTGCTTGGCATGACGCTCTTGTATTTTGACTGTTACGCAATAGTATTTTGCTGCTACTGACCGAGAAATATCCCCAGCAGTAATCATTCCTCAACCTCTAATCGTTGGTCTTCAGTTAGTAGACAGATAAATCTCTCGGATAGAGGCCATTATCTCTACACTAGTCGACACCAGTAAATAATGCATAACTACACAGAAAACAGTGCTTACAATTTTGTTCCAAAAGCAGTTGGAATTAAATTTGAAATTATCTTTAAAATGAATATTTTTGCATCTCTAGCTAACCCAAGCTAAACCGAAAAAAATTAAACATCACAATTTCTGAATTTAATTTGTGTGCTGCAAGGTACTTTTCGCATGCAAAGCTTGGTATCATGGAGAAATTCTCGAACACTATGTGTAAAATTGTTCAAGAAGAAAGAATATATTCCCAATCACACTTCGAGACAGATGCTTGATCCGAGAATTCCGACTTCCAGGAGCAGTGCGACTGTCAAAGCTCCTAAAACTCTCAAGGAAAGCGCTGGCCATTCCTTTATTTGACTCAGAAAGCCATAATCTGATGTGTGACTTTTTGCAGCTTGCCTCGGAATCATACATGAAGCAAAGTTATAAATTCAGTGCTTCAAACATTCGTTAATATTTTCATTTTTATCATTTTCTTCGAACAAGTCAAACAAAAAGTTTATCACAGACAATCGTGAATACGATAAATGGAATTAACTATCTGTTTTATTTTAAGAGACGTTGTCTGTGAACATTATTGTTCAAAATCGATGTAATACATGCATGTCAATACTCCACATACAGATATTTTCAAATGCCTAATAGCGAAAAACAGCGTTCAATACATACCAGAAGCAAAGAATTCAATACAAAATGAAAAAGCACCTTTCAGTACTCGCAAATTCAGACGAAAGTAGAAATAACAAAATTAAAGTTAGATCAGATACACACCACACCATATTGGAGCTGTGTAAGCTACAAATTTGTATTTCGCACTTTCGAAAGAGCTATGTTACATGATGAGGGATGATCATGATATGAAGACTTGACATGTTATCTTGCGCTCGAACTTAGAATTAAAACGCAACTATTTGATGAAAGATTAAGAGTTTTGTCAACCACTGCTAAATAAAAACACTAAAAACATAAGCATAGTGTTATATCAATGCAAAACAATCAAGTAAAAACAATTACCAAACGTGACCAGTCCATTCTGGAATAAAACACACAGCATCTAAATTATATAGCACGAGATGGCTGCTCTATTCTACCAGTAATACAATGCAAAATGATATCACAGAACAAGGACTTTTATTGTGAAAGCAATTACGTCCTAATGTGACGTCTAGAAATCACAAACAACATCATTATAGATTATTACCGAAAATCTACGATCCATACTGAAAACAAACACAATTATTCGATAAATGATACACAAAATGTGGATTGATTATTCATCGTCGCATACAACATTATACATAATTATAATGATTGGTTGTCAAAACATTAGGAGTTTCGGAGATTACCCAAATGTGGGAGGGGAACGGCTTCGAAGAAGACAACAGTCCGCGGCGACTACAAAGATTTTGAAAAAAAATCAGATTCCAGAACATGTTACAAAGCACAAAAATATTCATGCTCGTAGAACTGCTAGGTCTTAGGTTGTCGGCATCAGATCAATATTATGCTCGTGCATAAAAAATAGCAAAGTGCAATATATTTATAACATTATTAAATAATACGCGTATGCCTACCACATACATTGTGATTAACATTACGGAAGTACTGACATATCGTCATTTCCGATAGTCGGCAACTTTTCCAACTTATCGGTTATCGGCCGATATCTAAAAGAAATTCCGGTGTGCTCCATAATGCTGATCCGGTGACTGATATGTATCTAATTCTATCAAGGGCGATAAGTCGGTAAACCGTCTGACTTCTTCACTAAAAGTGTGACACCATTTTAAACTGTACGATACGTGTTCATTTCGTATTTCGAGAGTTTAACATGATAACTCCAAGTTGAATAGTAGGCCTAAAAGTAGATTATGGAACCTACAAAGAATACAACTGCTGCTTATAGCTAGCAATATTTTTTCTGCTGCTGTAGCGTAATTCAGCGAAAAAAGAAATATTTTCACTGTCGTGAGAAACAGTGTGACATCCCACAAAGGGGAGCAACTGATTTCCTTGCATCATAATTTATCGAGAATGTAATTTGACTTTTGTGTGAAACTTAGTGTCATTGCTTTTGTCTGTCTACATTCAATATATGACACAGTTTTCTCAATAGAATTAATTTTTCACATCATTTGTCCAAACGTATTTTGCTTTCTATCACTTTAAGACATAATTTCAACAGGAACACAAATGCTATATTTTAGACATACTACAAGTCCACAATAAAGTATCGCAATTAACTAACTATTCTACTTTGCGAGCATTTACACAAACGGTTCTTTTTTATACAGGATGGTCGCCAACAGGAGGTTCTTCAAACTTGAGTTGATGCTAAAAACAGCTTTCGTCTCTCCTTGAAATTTATTGACCAGATTAAAATAGTTAATTAAAAGATATGTACAACCCTTTGTACACATACTTTCTTTGTACATATACTTTTTATTTGTACATACCCTTTGTACACCCCCGGGGTTGTACATATCTTTTAATTAACTATCTTAATCTGGTCAATAAATTTCAAGGTTCTTTTTTATTCTAGAATACTTAAATTGGGGTTATTTTTTGAAGTCAACATGTGAAAACATGAATGGGTGTGATAATGAAATATTAACAAGCTTAGTTGCGTATTGTGAGAAGTCTGGAGGACGGGTAGGTTACATGCACTAGTACATGGTGCACATTATAGTCGTATATGTGTAAGGAATGCTATGAAACGTATCAGTAGCGCCTATATATCGACCGATATTTGATTTTTTTGTCGATAAATTATGGATGTCGGCAATCGGCAAAATTTGATATGTCGGCACACCCCTACTTAATATGATAATGATCAGACTGCTTGTTAGACAGGACTAGTTTAGTCTTCAATTGGATATGTTCTTCTGCAGTGGAACTCTTATCAGTGCCTGAAACATTGATGAAGCTTTAAGGTCACTACTCTTCCATACTGGAGCCTTGGACGGTAGTGACATAGTCAGACTTTTCTGGAGCGTTGGTCTAACTTTTTGTCTTTCCGTCATGATGCTCACTATTGACACTGAAAGATCTTGTGTATAAGTGTTTTGATAATTATTTAGGGATAATTTGAGCTTCGCATCTCATCTTTTGTCAACGATCAATGGTAATGCTCATCATATTCGTTTGTTCCGTTACATACTGATGCACTTCGTCCAGAGAAGTAGGCCTATTCAATCTTTGGTGGCATCCTTCTGATCGACACCGCAGCAGCAGAGTAGCCTACATTTACTTTACACTGCTAAGATTGAAACTAAGGATACAATGCAAACAAGAAGCTTTTTGGACAAATTGTACATTTTTGGGCGCTCTATACTTGCAGATGCCTTCATAACAGCAATGATAGGGCCTACGCATAAAGTATACCGGTCTGTTAAAAAGTCTTCAATATGTCATCGATGTCGTCGAATTGATCTTCTACAAGTTTCGCTGACTGACCGCTTATGTTGTCATGTCGAGGAGAAGATAGTGCATGAAAGAAATTTATAAATATAATGAAGTGATCTACTTTGTTTCCATACTTGCCACACTAAAGTTACATAAATGCCAAAATTATGACACAAAAGTTTCATCCAAATAGTGCTTGATGAGTTGGAGAGATGGGCAAAATGGAGAGAATGAACTTTGTATTGTCAGTGCGGATTTTTTGATATGCAAACCTTCGATGAAATGTTCCATCACTGCTCTCGAACTTGCATTCTAAATTCAATGAAGATAAGATATCACCAAGATGATAGGTTTTACATGATAAGCTACCGCGGAAAAGAACGAGGTCTCGATGGTGGTGTCGACCCACCCCTCGCCACCAATACGAGGGGACCAGGGCCATCAAGTGTCCGAGGCAACCCACAGGTCCCATGATGAGAAACGGGTGCATGTGTGTGTGTGAGTGAAAAATTGCTTTGTATTGTGTGAATGTGATTTTCAGCAGGGAAAGAGGAGAAGAGTTGACAGAAGGATTTCTTTTGTGCAAATTTTATTTTAAGAATGGCGATTTTTTGGTGCGGAGTTGTGTGAGTGCTTTGCGTGTGCGTCTGTCTGTAAGTGGTATTTCGTTGATGATTTTGTTGCTTTGTCTGGTGTGCAAGGCATGTGTCAACGAGGTCAGTGTACTTGCTTGAATAGTTGCTTGTTTGTCGCATTGCGTGGATGTGTGAGGAGTACCTTCTAGTGGTGAAAATGAAGGGGTCTTGTTGTCTCAGACGTTATGGTTGTAGCGCATGTGGAATGGATTTTGTTGAGTTTGCTTTAATTAGAACATGTGCTTTGCATGTAGTGTGAGGTGTTCAACAATGGGACGGACATGTATTTCATTATTTTATGTATTTTGTTTCGCTTGTGTATTCTGTGGACTTCGACACTTTGCTTTGCATTGCTTGCAGTTTGTCAACGAGGTCTCGGTCCCTTACACTGCCCGACATCGGTCGCAACTTCAACCTTCCTATGTTATTCCGATTTTCCGCATTTACAGCATCTACATATCATTGTGACTCATTTAATGTAGGCTATTTTGAGTTAGACTTTATCAATTGTGTGGTTATCTTTCACTTAAGAATCCGGTGCATGAATTTCCCATGCAGATGCAAGGTTATCAACAAACTTAACAGAATAATGAACTGATAGCGACATGCGCTTCTCATTGCTTTCGCATGCAGCTTGGCTACTGATATATAAATGCATCACATAAATATCAACAGAGGTAACCACCAGGGGACCTACTACTTCGATCGCTTATCTTGAACAGGGTCGAACCGGCGACACTGGAGTTAGAAGACATGCAAGCATGCCCTCTAATACACAAGGATATCAGACCATCTGTTGAGAGCGTGAATTAGTTAGTAATGCTTCATTTCAGGAACGCGGAAGGCGATTAATGCATTAGATATTATATATTGCTATCAATAGCCATATTACTGCATTTGCAAAAAACTTGATCTACAAAAAAAACGTAGCCGTCCAAATCTTTCCAATGGATCTGAAAGTAATCCCGACGAAAATTAAAGCATATCTAAAGGCTGCATATCAGCCTCAAAGTTTGGATTAGAACATTCGATTTCGAGCTTTGGAGCTAGACTGAAACAGAAAATCAAGTATAGAAGCCATGATCGTTTGTAAGTGAAGCGCCCAAACTTCCCCAATGCCTTTTCCTATTGTGATTCGATTCATGTTGCGGTGTGTTGCTAGATGCGCTATCAGCTACATTGGCTTATTCAATGCTTATAAAACATACAAACAGCTAGCCTTTCAAACATCTTAGTCAGTGCACCATGAAATAACTTGCGATCGGTATTTTACATATGCATGAATTCAATGTTTCAAATACAGGCTTTTCTGGGTGAAATGTAAATTCTGAATTAATTCATCTCGAGCGGGCAGTGTTTTTCTTTGAATGCGTTAGTATTAGACATGCCTGAGGCTGCAACACGTCACTTTCAGATTTGAAATTACAGAGCCAGATACTTCTAGCATTTCTTTAAAAATAAGCAGAGTAGAGTCAATGATATAATTTGCCTTTAGAATCGACGATAACTTTCCAAGTAATATACATACTTTTCATAGTAATTACGGTAAAATGATTACAACGTCCAGTAATCACCGAGACATGTTTCGAAAACAAGTGACATTCGGACTCCAGCTTGGATTCAGGGAAAATTGGCTTTGAACTTAATGAACGCTTAGAAGCATCTACCCATGTAGGCTATGTCCAAAAAACTTGAAAGGTCAAAACTACATAAATTAATCCCACATTCATGTTTATATTAAAAATTATGAGTAGGCAAAGTTCACAACAGAAATCTCTATTCCATTTTTGTATAAAATGCCAGCAACTCATCCGTACATTATCCGTTTAAAATATGATACTCGGTGTGATGAAAAGAAAATGCAACGAGGTTGTGAAAGTATTGCAATACCATCTCACATTCAACTTTCCTCAGTATTCTGTTTCTCACGATAAGTTAAGTTACGGGAACTATTTCATATTGACCATCCGATTATTATTCATAATCTGATAAATCTCACGAATAATTGTCAAATTACAGCGCATTTAATATTAAGGTAAATTGACTACCAGTATTAATGCAATACGCGGTGATTATCATAATTCAGTGACTGATATTTTCCATCATCCATGTGGCATGCAATTTCCCTTCTATGTCTATGATAGAAACACATCGCTATAGATCCAATTCTGTCTTGAAGCAAGAGTTATAGTAACATCACCACATGAAAACATTGAAAGATAAATATGAAGAAAAATTAGTAAAAAGATAGTATCTCTAGAAAATTTTGAACGAAGAGGATCTGACAGTTCAGTCAGGAAAATGTTCAAAAAGGAAAACAACATGTGTCGACAATAACCGAAAAATATGCTACCACTATGCGACATACAGTACATGCAGTAATTGGTCACATCACTATGGTATCTATTCAGGGTGTATACCAAAACTCGCACCTCAATTTCCCTGGATTTTCCAGGTTTTTTCAGGGATATTTTATCATGCAAGATACTGTCGTTTTTGGGAGTCCAAACCTACTTGCACCTGAGAGTAAATATTTGACAATTTAATGTTTCATTAACTACGCACCTGATGCAAGAAAAAAAAACAAAATTACAATAATTCTATGGTATAGCAAAACAACTTTTTTATTCATCTCTTTCGAGTAAGATACATATAAAAACAAAAAAAAACAGGAGAACGAACAAGAAGCTTTATGAAATGGTGTGAAGAATGAAAGGTTCGGTGTGCAGAAGTTCGGTATGTAGTTCACTTTTTTCGCAATACGATCACCTCCTCTTCCAATACCATGAGTTCCATTCTACGCTTCTTGATTTCTGCCTCTTTCAACGCCAATTCTTGGGCCGCCCTCTTACTGCCCATCAGTAGGTACGCGGCGACCTGGACCCCTCACAGCTTGCTGTTGACACTCTTTGATCACTCTTGGTCATAAGACTGAGCAAAAGGGACTGAACAAAACCTCACACACTTAGCAATTTCTGGATTTCCATCAGTAGGTACATGGCGCTCTGAACCCCTCACAGTTCGCGGTTGACACTCATTGGTTCCCGGATCTCTTCACATTTAGCAGTCAGATGTTTGACACCTATCACCGTCACAGGGTTGACAACTACCACCGTTATTGTGAATACAACCTATGTTCGAAAAGGAGATACATGTAAGTGCACCTTCGCCGTTTTCTGAAAACATGAGACATCTTTTCAAGTTACGGTCGTATGTACTAGACCCGCAGATAGTAAGAAAGTAGAGAAAATAACACAACAGACTACGCTTAATAACATATATCACCCAATACTACTAAAAATGGTAAGTTATGTTCAAACGGCAGAGCCTATTTTTAACCATTATGTTTCGAATTCCAAAGTATTATCTCCATCTCCACGGTCGGTATACACCCTGCTATTGAAATATTAGGCTCATATTGCTTGAAAATGTGAAACAAGTAACGCAGATTCATAAGCTTTCAAAGAAGTCGGTTTTCCACAGGAATAAAAATTTCTTAAACCGTCATCCATCCCCTCTTGTGTTATGAACATCAACATATATCATCATCATGTGAACATGGTACAGAGTGATCATAAAGTCGTGCAAGTGAAATGGTTATGTGAACTAGCTATCGCCAGTAATGATAACGAAATATAAAATTTGTCATTTTCTTCACTTGCGCGATTTTGTAATCACTCTGTAGAAAAGCACTTCCAAAATTCTGAAATGTCTTTTATTGATGTACCTTCTCTCCTCTTAGCAGACTACTTTATCATGAAGCGCAACTTTGTTAAACTAGGTTTTGCACTCAGCTGATCGCTAACAAATAAATATAACAAATACATATAATTCCAAGCAATAAAGTACAATGTTTTGGTATATACAAACAACATTTCCACAGTCATCATTTAGCACATAGAGTGGTTAGATTGAGAAATCCGACTTTTTGATCTGCTTATGGTAGTCAAAATAGGTGTCGCCTGCTTGTTGACGAAGTTTGAACTACCCGGCGAGGAAACGATCTACGTCAATGTTGCTAGATCTGAAGAAGAATACATTACTGAAGCCTAAAAAATAAAACTGCAAATTCTTGCCGTAACACATTGCAAGTTGAGGTAACAGAGTATGGTTGCGCTATCTAGATGATTTTGCACAATTCATAATAAGAGTAAATCTTTGCTCAGTGCTCCGACATGATACCGGTGCAATCAACACAAGACACCATCCATAGACATCCATGCCACCATCGTTCAATTACCTTCATGATAACGTATGTCCTCGAAGTTACAGTGTCTCAATGTGAATATTGGTGACTCTTACTCAAATTAAAGCTGTACGCTATGCCGGACACTTCGTGTCCGATTAGTTTCTTCAACACGAAGTCCTTTCTAGCTTAGCTATCTGATTTCATAAGTGTTAAGTCGGTTGAGTCCACACACATCGAACACTAAGCATCAAGTTGTTGATGTTTGATGTCTATGGTTGAGTCATTGAAAGACGAGAATTATTCGCTGCTTCACTGGCGATGTTCGATGTATAAGGGCGATACAGTGGCGCAGCGTGTATAGTATTCACAATATTCACTGAATACTTATTTATTTTCTGTGAATAGTTGTGAATTAATTCTATTGAGCTTTATGATAATTAGTAAACAATGGATATTTTCATGCTTCAACCAAAAACTTAAATATTGAATTCCACTTGATTTCAAAGTAACTTTGATTAAGATAAGTTCACAACGACATCAATCAGTTGATTTTGATTACGTGTTGTTTCGCGGACGACTGCTGTAACAACACCTATCAGGTAAGTTATCGCAATTCGCAAGACTCGTTAATTACACATTCAAAGTTTGAATTATAGTAATGGAATTCTTCTTAAGCACTTTTTCATTTTTCGATTTGTTGATGTGTAGTTTTTTAATATATGCAACTCAGTATACAAAGTTGTATAGCGGGCCAACAAAACGTATGTGGAGTATTACTTGATTTAAGGCGAAGTTTTGTACAAGTCCCTACAGTATATGCGTGCATGCAGTTGTTTGTCTTGCAAGTAAACATTTCCATGTGAATAAATTGAAGCAATGTACTATCTTGGTTGCCCTGTATTCAGATCTTCCTTGAATACCTGTTTCAAAGCGGCACCCTACGCCACTGGGGCGATATCAATACATTCTGTGAATATATCAGTGTAAAGTAGCTGAAATGTTTTTGAGCACAACGCTAGTCTTAATATCTTTCTCATAGACATTGGATTTCATCACATTAATGTAATGTATTACATTATTATTACATTACTACATTACAATATAATCCAATGTCTATGGTTTTTCCAATAATCCAAGACTAAACATCTTTTTCCAAGACAAAGATTTTAAAGAATTTTCACACCACTCCAGTAAGAAATTTAAGTGGCAAATGATCTGACCATAGACATCGGATTGCATTAATATGACTAGAACGGCCACAATTTATTTCTGGTGACCTTTACAGCCGTTCGGTAAGAACGGCTGAAATACTGGGGCTGTTCATTAACTAAAATTCTGCCGACAGAAAATTAAACCGATTTAATATTCTGCCGGTAGAATATTAAATCGGTTTAATTTTCTGTCGGCAGAATTTTAGTTAATGAACATCCCCACTGTTTGTATAGTGTAAATCTCTATGTGATGGAATTTAAAATATCGATAACCGCATGTCTGATCAGCTGATGAATTAATGCACATCATCATTTGGAGCTTAGACACCACTTCTAGTCCCAATTTCATTTCCGAAGCAGTTACAGCCAATTCGGCACGAAGATGATGAATAATTGCAATATATAGACTAAATCATGAATCGTATACAACGTGTCTTTTATCATGTCTTTTTACAAAGTAACAAGCAGATTTTAGATAATTGAGCTTAATAATGTTTCAGACTGGCAATAAAAACATCTGCTCCGAACACAACACACATTTCGATCTGTTTCGAACTTTGAAACTGCTCAACTTGGAAAGTCACTTCCTATTTACATATGTGGGTTTACTTTATTATACTATTGACCTGATGGAATTATTTGACGAACATATAGACCAACAGTGTTACAATTTAATCAATCGAGTTACAAGGCATAAATGCATGTCAATTGGTTGATGATCACTTGATCCTGCGTGTTGCAGCTACTGCCGTTTTCATGATCATGTTGACCTTGTTTTAATTGCTAATATGGAATATCGATTTTAATTGCGAGAAAACTTTACTAAATGATCAAGCTATCATGTGAATTTGAGGTATAGTGAGGTAAGATGTCAGGGTGACAATCTAGGTGGTTATTCTTGTCAAATAATCCTCATCAATTCGAGTCAATCACTGTACCCACCAAAGAACCACCTTTTCACTGAGGTTGATGGATTGAAACCCCCGGTTGTGAGAGAGTCAGTTGATATGGCTTTATGTACTAGTGCAGTAAATTTGGTGATTCTGCTATTTCTTTATTTACTCCGTGCAGCAGATCTGTCAATTATTATACAATTTAAGCGAAGTGAATGCGCATTTCTGGAATATATTTGCAATGACAGAAAATAGATACAACTTTTTACTAAATTTGAATGATGTTGATAGGTAGCACAGTCTAGTCAGCTTTAAATCTTAACTATCAAGCATGGCGTGTAGATTTTACATGTATATCATTAATGTTGAAATCAGATGTTGTATATTGTTTCACATGTGAGGTTGATCCTCGCTTTACCTACATTGGTAAAACTCTCAGACACCTAAACATTAGAGTTAAGGAGCATAAGTCCAAAATCTCGGCGATCTTTGATCACCGACTGCATTGTAGTTGCAGATGTAACCCTAAAAATTTCAAAATTCTGGCATCAGATAGTGATGAATTTGCCCTAAATATCGATGAAGCTTTTTACATTAAAAAATTGAGTCCTAAACTCAACAAACAAGTGAAATTCGATGGGTCGTTCTATAATTGAAGTCCAGTTGGGTATGGGTGCTAATGTGATTGCTTTAGGCCATTAGCAAGTTATTGTGTCCAAACTCTCTTCCTGCTAGTATTTCTGCGCTTTTAGGCTGCTACTAGTAGTTTGTGGTTTCACTAGCTGTACCCGGTATATGTTCCATTCATGTTCAGTCCATTGTACATTGAATTTTATTGATTTGTATATATGATTAAGAATCAGGTTGATGCTCTTTTGTCGCATTGCTTCTCTTGTGTCAGTGGATTTGTGTTGGAGTTGACATGCTCCACTCCGGTGTTGTAGGAGTTCGCATATGATCACAGACTCCAGAAGAGCTATACAATTTTTCATCTAACGCTTTTAGTAATTTAACTATTCTATTGAGCTATTTTGAAAATATGCTACTGGGTGATTCATCATTTTACTTTTACATTTTCTATTTTGTGAACGATCTTGTTGTGTGTCGTGAAATTTATTGTATGCGATTTTTATAAAGCATAAGCCACATTTTTTTAAACTTATTTTAAAACATTTTAGGGTCTATGCCCTAGCATTCAAAAAAACCTGTTAAAACTATGACATGCTACATAGCTACATACAACGGCTATCATTGATGAACACCAGAGAGCAATGTAGCATTAAATAATTTAGTGATAATAATCTGCCACAATTGTGACAGGGAATATTCAGAAGATAGCTAATAACAGTAGACATTCATCCATTGATGAGTTTTCCCCATTGTGCAGCACGAAAATTGACATGGAAAGCAAAAATATCTATACTTAGAAATAGCGTTTTGTGGTTATTGAATGCAGAATAGGGGTACAAAGGATCTGGAAATTTAAATGCGAGTGAATTCAGAGAGTACAGCTAATCTTCTTACGTAAATTTGGCTTATCCTTTTAAACTGTGCCCACTAGTTAAAAGCTAGAAGCACCTATGAAAATTTTCCGCCTATGGGCGGAAATTTTTGATATTCCGCCTTGAAAGGCCGAAATCGGTTGGGTCTCGTAAATCGTCCAAATCCATCAAAGAAAATCAGACCCCCTTACCCCTAGTCATTTTTTAAAAATTCTTTTGTCATTTTTCGAGCAAAAGAGATAATTATTTTAGAGGATTTTATAACTTTGTTGCTTGTACATTGTGCGGCTAGCTATTCTTGATGCACTTTAGTCATTTTAGCGCATATGTTTACCTACAATCTTTCAAAGTAGGCTAACATGTTGTAATATACATCGATTTTGTACTTTGCACTAGCAAAACGACTTTCTTCAAATACCTCAAAACTACGTGAATGCAACTGTAAGATGTTCATAAAGGCGGAGCAGGTCTGATGCATATTGTGATACATGTTTTACATGCTCAAGCCTTTCCATAGCCTACATATAAGCGAGGGTAAATATCGGGCGGGTTGAGGAAAAAGTTTTGACCGATGGGTTTTTGTTTTCCTCAACACTGGTGCATGTGAAATGACTTATTGTCATCTCTATTTTCAGAAGCCGAACTTTGATTATTTTGGAATAGAAATTGATCTCGCATACGGCGACAGCAATTGTAAATTATCTGTTTTCTCTTTCTAGATTTTGTAGGATCCAAGTGAAATTAAGCATCTGTGCAAGCCTTGGTCCATGCATTTGTACATTCTTCTATCGGTGTTTTTTTCAGTAGAGATTTTTAAATAAGAAAGTCACTTTTACTTGTGTTTTTTGTTTTCATTGACAACAATTGTTCTTGTCATGAATTGTTATCTGTTTCATGTAACCATGGGGTTGGAGATTGTGTAAATGAAACAGTGATGTTTTCTATTATTTTTCCATACAAGATAAAAGCAAGCATCCATGTGTATGAATTCGGCTGTATGATGCCTACGATATGAGGAAGCTGTTCACTGGATATTTGGTCTCGCTTGTCAACAGGCAGCAGGGATAGACAATCCCAGACAATTGAACAGGAATGTTGGCCTACCTGATTGTAAATTATTTATGCTGGAAAACTGTCGGTACGGGATAGGCCTACAGATACGGATTTTGCGCGTTTGTTGTGACAATAATCAAGTGATGGAAATGAGGCCGAAGGAAAGGCTGGACAGTTACTGGTGCCGTGTAACAGCTGAAATGAATTGGCCAAATTTGTGGAGTGTTATAAAGCGCGCATTGACCTGTTTCCACGGACCCGATGTCGAAGGGGCGTTCAACCGAGTGGGGCAGCTGATCAGGAACGACCGAAGTCGGCTCGATGTTGCCAATGTTGCTCAGTTGACCATCAAGTATTCCTTGAAGGCCAAACAAAAACGTGGGTTTTCTTGCTTTCATCGAACGGATATTCAAAGAAGCCCATTCTACACAAATTTATTGCCAAACATGGCCAACTCTTGGAAGATGCTACGTGCGTCACAGGCAGCGTCTGAGCGCAGGCTTGCTGCTGGCCTATTCAAGCGCAGGAGACTCCTCCTGGAAAGAAGAAAAATACTGGAAAAATTGCAGGGATCAACGAGAAGAACTGCCTTGATCCGAAGAAACCTTTGGCTGTCTCGTGGTATGCCTGATCAAAGTCGGGTTTCTGAAGATCCTCCCCACATCCAAGCAGTCGATGCATCGGAACTGCATTCTGAAGGTGCCCAGGGCGACAAAAGACCAGCAGAAGATCCTGTGGACAAGAGCCAGCCGAGAAAGAAGATGAGACAAACTACACTGTTTTCCCACTTGCCATAGAGTTAGGGATTTTTGACTTGTGACTTGTCTGCGATTCATATGCATTATCAGTGTGATAATTTATATAGATTAAATGTTTTCACACAAAGCATGCACATAGGTTAAAAAATGTTCCTGTTGAAATATGTATCACAATATGTAGGGTTAGCCCAGGTTAGCCGCGCCTAATAGGATACGAAGACGATTAATAATTAGGCCTACATCGTCTTCGATTGAATATGCGCGCTGCTTCACCTGTATTTGTTCAAGAATTGTACTGGATGCTACAGTACGCATTTAAGCCAAAGCGCTTTGTTATGCGCTTTGTGCTCATATTATTTGAAAGGAAACTTCGGTCTGTTTCTGCATGTTTTTCCAATTTCTACAAATGCCAAAATTAACTGGACATATGGTTGTCTATATGATTATATAATAGCGCCTACGTGTACGTCAGATTACCAATTTGTGTTAAAAATATGTCTACCATGCCAACCGGCACTAGTGCTTTGCAATGTTTATAATCTCTTTTTGCGTGAAGTTTTTATCTCTAAGATAATTCTAAAACTTTAAAAGATCCCCGAAGACCATTTTCCATACTACTAATTTTTCCACTTTGGGGAAAGTAGATAATTCTCATGGGTGGCTAGAAGATTTTCATGCAGGAGAAACTTCACTATAAACGAGTTCAGCTGCATTATTGGACCAACTGCATTATTCGGACAAGATTTGTGTGAATTCTGGAATAAGAGTCAGCAACTCATGAATCAAAACATTTGGGATACAGCCTATTACAAAAATTTTTAAATAGTAACTATGGCATGTGAGTGTGTTTCTACCACCACTTAGTGGTTTAGAAACTGTACTCTGAAGATTATGCGAAATCTACTCGGACAACTTCATTCATGCCAGGAGTTTATTCATTAACGAAGTATCCAACAGCAAGCAGAAATTTAATAAAAATTGCGCTATTATTTGTATACACAAATATTTTTTTTTCAGAAGGAAATCCTTTGGTAGGAACATTCGCTTGTGGCTATCAGCTGATGAGGTATTATAGGCGGTGTCGGGTCTAGTCCCAATAATGTAATCCGATGTCTATGGACCTGACCATAGAGTAGGGGTCGACTCAAAAAAGTATCTGCATAACGAAAAGATTCAGTTTCTTGCGGAAATTACGTTCCCGTGGTCTAAAACATTAATTGAGCAGTTTTAAAAAAGTCAAAATTCATTATACTACCGAGATGACTCATCTATATATAAGTAGTATGAAACAAGTTGGATATCAAAACGAATGAATATTTGCTAATAAGCATCCTAACTAAGCAGAAATCAAGCTGATTATCAAGGGAATTTCATATATTGTATTATAATGGAAGTCTTCATGAAAAAGTCGCGATATTATTCGTGCTTTCCTGGCTGAAATTTCAAGTTTTCAATTCAATTTTCACCGGCACGATTTTATTATTCACTCAATTCATGTTTCATTTTTTGAATCTGAATAGTGATGTCGACCCATTTACACAAAGACTATGGATTATATAAAGACCGGAAACTATCCTATCTCTCAATGTATAAGAAGTGGAAACAACACTTCACTCCTCAACGAAGATATCGGACAATTGTTAAACATTGTAAGATAGGGAAATATCTATGTTGATTAGTCCTCATCATAGATATCAAATGTTTCCAATTTCAGTCGAGTTTTCAGTCTTTAAATAACCCATAGTCTTTGCATTTACATCGTTCAAAGTTAATTGAAATCATTGTCTTTGATTCTGTTATTTTGCTCTTGGCAGGTTGCCTGTTATATGATCACGCTTTATACTCATGAGGTTGAGCATGAAAGTAATAGGAACCCATCGAATTGCAAATTTAACAAACATCAAATCTCCAAGACCGTCATGACACTGAGAATCTGTAAAATACCATAATTCCTTCTGAATTACAATCATGATCACTCAATTCTGTGGCAATTTCTTCAAAGCTGCAAAAAATTTGCATATCTCACATTTGGTGACAATTAATTACCAACTATATCCCCCTCGAGTTCATTCAATAAATTCGAAAGTGATTTAATAAATGAGGAGCTACCACACTAGCTAATATGCCTACTCTATGGTAGGACTGTGAGGTAAGTTACCGCGCGGTAAGTTACCCGGTAAATTACCCGATAAATTACCGGGTAATTTATTTTATAAAGTACCGAGTAATTTATTCTTTTATGTTTTCTCTGAAAATAATTGTTTGCAATGTGTTATGCTGAAATAAAACAATTCAAAATGAAATCTGCTGAATTTTTGCTTTAATGCAAGTGCAATTTCGCATCATAAGTAACTATGGTTTCAGAGAAAACTGATTTTACGTTTTTAATGACCTGAGTTATAAATTATACCGTCTCCTATAAAATACTGTTAAATCATTATCTAAGAAAATTATCAAGATATATAAATTTCTTTTCGGTATCATTTTCCCAAGCGTGTTCCAGAAATTCTAAGGCCTAGAGCAGATACTCCTTTTCTCCACTTCTCAGCCTTCTAAGCCTTAAACGAAGATGACTTCTGGGTTCCTACGGAAACCGTTGCGGCTTTACTGAAACCTGCAAGTCATGCTATTTCAGCAACAGAAGGCGAAATAGCAGAAGTCCGAATAGATGAAGATTGCATTTTCTGTACGGTATACAATCATCTAGCAGTCTCTGAACATTATTCATTGAGATTATATCGAGTTTCACAACAATTTGTTTCCTGAAAGAGAAATATTTATTACCCAAAATTTTTGTTATCTTTTTCAATTTGCAGCAGTATATTAAAAGCATGTTTTTATCAAGTCTTTTATTCATAAGTCAATTTTGGTGAAAGTCTTAGGCCCTGTATCTACATATAGCTGTTTTATTAAGAAATTAAGACACGCGAATAAGAGAACAGATCTACAATGGATTTAATAAAATAATGAAATAGGCCTAATCGAATTTATTCCAACTTCAAGACCAAATTACACTATATCTATGGCTATTGACTGCAAAAAGCAATTGCAAAATTGGGCCAACTGACCTCAGGGGACGAAGTTGACAAATAAAGACTCAAATGGGCTGTTGAGGTAGTCTTATAGTGTCAAATAGTCTTCTAATAATACATACTTGAATTGCTTGGGTGAGCCGGCGCGCTGCTGCTATATTTTTCATAAATTACCGCATAGATTACGGCAATTTTCGGTAAGTCACCGCTTTGGGAATGTTGCGGTAATTTATACAGCCCTACTCTATGGACCTGACGTTAATTCCAGTCAAGATTAATGAATGCTTTTCGCTCAACTTCGGGGCCTGTAGAAACCGTGGTTTCTTAAAGGGATAGTTTGAATTGGTACTGATTGCTACCTATTTGGTGTCATTAGACTTTTCAGAAATTCACTTTAGTTTCCTACACAAGAATATGAATTTTGTAACGTTACGGTAGAATCACTGCAGAATAAAATAGTAAAATACTTTTTACTGCTCATGAAGTAGTGAGAAATATTTTGTTTTTGTAGGCTGCCAAATAATGAATTGCCACCACGCAGCCAGTAGTTATCTCGGATATATTGTCTGCTACAACTTAGAGACCATGACACGCGGTGCACGTCATGAGCACTTCCGCAGGTTTTCAACTAGCAGCTGGCACGAACAGCCTGACGTGTACGCATGCACGTCATAGCTGTGTCATTGTCAATGTTCACTCATGTTCTGTGGAGCTGCAGCTGAGCAATTGTACGTGCACAGCACGTTTGTTTGGAGCAGTGCAGCAGGTTTGACTTCGGACTCAAAAAGGCAATCAAAGTCTTTTGTTAAAAAAATCAGTGCCATTAATTTTATGCTTTGATTTCCACTGCAATTTCAAAAGTTCATTCCATATCATAATGATAAACTGTCTACTATTCTATCACCATGCAGTTGTGCTGCCCATCATTCTGATGATGTCCTGAAGGCAAACATTTCCCACATTTCCGATCAGTTTCATATTCAATTTGAAAAAACATTACCGAATGGAATGGAGATGTGTATTCACCGAATAGAAAAAAAACACCAATGAACACAACATAGTATCACATATGGATTTTAAGCAGTTGATATCACATCCTTATCGCAGAAGTCCAATACGAGGAAAGATATATCTTGCAGCGAATGCAAGGATTGGTGCTCCAGTTGGCACTCCAGGGAATGGACCAGAACTTCCTGCTACGTCGCAATGCGTATATGATAGGGGTCTTTCCGAATCCAAGCCATGCTGAAATGTGAATTTGACAATGTGTTGAAATTGTTTTACTTCCAAACTGAAGAAAATTTCAAGAAAAATGAGTAAACCAAGTAAATTATCGGTAGATTAGATTCATAGCAAGAAATATTCCAGCAAAAGTTAAAGCTATACATAGCTAACACAGTGGTCATCGCTTTGAGACCACGTTAATAGGCTCACCCACCTAAACTTAGCTAATTTAATTCGGTGCGGATTTACTCCATTCATTCTACATGCATATAGCAAGAACATAGCTTTAAAAACCCGGACCTCACTGAATAAGTTCCGTGCAAACCAGTTGCAGCCACGGATGAAACGGGAGCTTATCAAATTACAGTTGATAATGCTTTGAGATGTTAATGAAGGCTTACATATCAGTTATCGTTGACACAGATTCGGGTGATGCGAAAAAGTGAGCGTCTACTTCGATGTTCGTCTGCTCAACAGTATGATAAAGACTAGAGCTGGCAATAAACTATATTAGCGTTGTTCCCGGTACTTGTTAGAATAGGACCTCCCTGCACGTCGCAAGAGGCGATTAAAAGATGAATTTTACCATAGCAGCTCTGGTGCTGGCAGTTAGATGTCTTGTCATTGCCTCTCCTCGGTGGCTATACTGAGTTGATGTTGCGGGGAATCCTGACATCTGAATCAATTGGCTTTTGGGATATGCAACAAAGCTCTCAGAGATTCGTCCCCTGTCGCATATCTGGCTATGCCCTTTCCTAAGTCACCCTCAGCGATGGTCGCCTCCCTTCTTCGGAGTTAAGGTATGGGGTGAGATCATTGAGGTTGCTGCCTCCCCTGTCAATACTGTCCACCCTGTCTGAATAGCTTTGGCTTGAGTTTGGTATCACCCCGATGGTATCGGAATGGCCATCTCCACCCAACGGCACTCCTCGCTAGCAGTAGGCATTTATTTGCCCACTAGGTGTGTCGTTTCGTTTGGATACGAAGCCTCCTATTTGGAACGAAGCTGGGCAAAGCGACAACAAAAAATATATTTCACAATTCAATTTTCGATCATATATGACGCCAACGGACTAAAGGATGGAAATCGTGTCCGTTTCCGTTCATTACTGCTGCTTGGCTTTATGCATGAGTGCGAAGAATTGTCAATCCATTTTAGATAAGACACAATGTAGCCGATTAAGATACCCGCATAAACAACAATAACAATATCCTGGCTCACCAAGCAGAAACATAGTTGTAATATTTATGCTAATTCGCAAATCAATTTTTCTCATGCTTTTTATCAATTGCCCAATACTTAAAGCTTTGGGAGGAATGCGATGCAAAGTAAAGCTTTTAAATATAACACCTCATATATCGACCGCAAAATCTCAGTTATGTGCTTAGAATTATGTCACTGAAGTTAGCAGTAGCTGTAGCAGTAGGATTTTAAAATGTATTTGTTCAGCCCTGAAGTTCTAGTATGATGCGTAGAATGAGGAGTGGAATTTGCTCACAACTTCATCAAATACTAACCGAAAAGCTTCGAAAAATCAACTCAAAATATGTGGATCTACTGCCAACCCTGCTGCTAACTTCATAATCAACCAGACAGTATTTAGAGATAAACTACAGCTCCATGCTCGCATAAACAAGCCTCAGAGACTGCTCAGCCACTTTCGACAGCAGCAGTACACTTACTTCCGGTCAAATCCACTATTTCATCTCAATTTTGTGTGTATTTCAATTTCAAACCTTCTGCTGTCGAAGTCGAAAGTGGCTGCGCAAAGTCTCTGAGGCTTGTTTATGTGAGTATGGAGCTGTAGTTTAGCTCTAAATGCTGTCTGGTTGATTCTGAAGTTAGCAATAGGATTGGTAGTAGATCCATGTCTTTCAGTTGATTTTTCGGAGCTTTTCTGTTAGTGTTTGGTAAGTATGAAGTTATGAGCAAATTCTACTCTTCATTATACGTATCATACTAGAACTTGAGGACTGACCAAACACATTTAAAAATCCTACTGCTAAAGCTACTGCTAGCTTTAGCGATTTAGAATTAATGCAATCAACTCCCTGATTAAGTACCAGCTAAAAAAGACAGATGTGCTCGATAGTTTGGAGGACTTCTGAGTAGAATCATATGATATTTTTGCTAGCACAATCGTGGAGATTTAATGCATGAAGACGGATAGTGGTAAAGTTGGAACAACTGATGTCAAGTTGAAACACTTTGTCTGCATCACATCTCTCTTCAAACATCTGCCATTTTGCCAATTTTTATTCTTCTCAGTAACTCCTCCCCACAACAAAAATCGTTGAAACTTCATACGCTACATGGCATATATGGAGACAGATTGGAAATAAATGCGTTTCGTGGCAACAATTACAAGTAGTGTCCATAATTAGTGAAGTTGTAAAATGGCAATTTGATCATCAAGCTAAGAGAATTCTGAGATTAGTCTATAAAGATGGGATTCATTCCTTATTCACTCAACATGTACCGAAATCGCGCATAATTTAAATCCCCATCCATTTCCGGGGGGAGTGAGGACGAATTGGCCCGGGCCATTGTCGCATTTTTGCTGTATTTCTGTCCTCGTAAGACTAAGATTTGTGACTTGTGTGAATATGGCTTTTTGTGACTTGTGGTCTTAGCGCATTTTCAATCAAACATTTCACTGAAAATAAATCTACCTCAAGAACTCGTTTTAGGGTTTGAAATTTGCCACTTTTTGATAACATTTTGTGAAATATACATCCTATTGGTCTCCATGTCGCGATGGTTAAGTGTTTGGTATAGCTATCTGTCAGTAGTGGTTAAGCCTGAAAGTGCCAATGGAAGTCGGTAGGAGGGAAATCCGGTCGGGCTAAAATGTCGCAACGCTCCAGATAAAAGTCTGACCGCATCAGTACCATCGAAGCCCCCAGTATGGGTAGTGGTGACGTTAAACCATCATCTATATTTTTTTCTAACAAAACGATTATCTTCAACATGAGTGCAGCATTTAATAAATGCAAGCATATTAGTGATATCATGATACATCACACCATAGACATCGAATAGAGTACTGAAAATTCAATTGCTACGAAAGAAAATATTACTTGCAGCATATTTACGCAGTCATTCCTGTGCATCTTCCAAATCATTTGAATTTATGGGGTATATGCAAGTCATTCTTCTTCACATTATAAGTAGCTATTTAGCACTGTAGGACACCTTTGCACATATACTTTGTAACGGTCAATTTTGAAAGAAAATCTTCCACATTTCATATGCATTTCATGCATTTCAATCTCTTTATTTTCTAAGCACACTCAACCAGTTTGGCAATCAACCAGTTTTGCAAGAAGCAATCATTGAATAGATTTACAGGCAAAATTCCGTAAAATTTCAAAAATCTGTCACAACTGGTGATTTTAATCTTGAATTGCTGTTTTTAATACGCAAATGAGTGAGTTTCATCAAATGAAAACCACAATATGAACATTCAATTTAATTTCTTGTGATTCGCAACAATGCTTTTGAAGTTAAGGAGGTGATATCTCCCAGTCAATCGATGTTCTTCAAAGCCCCGCATGGATAGGATGAGGTTAATTAAAAACGTCAGTCACTTTTTCCTTAACCTTCGCCCTGCTGGAGGCATTACCACTTAAGATTTCCTAAACTAAACAGCGGCACTAATTCAGGATAAGTGCACATATTTTGGAAACGAGAAAATCAATGATGGTATCCACTTTTCCGCAGTCACAGATCTTCATTCTACAAATTGCATTATGATTTGAATTTAATATTTTTTATAAAAAGGCCTTTGCTTCTAGGACTATATGTTGAAAATTAAAATTATATATAGGGTGATCAGTTTTGACAGGAATTATATTGTCATGATGCATTCATATAATCCTAAAGAAATCTGGATATTCAATTGATGCATGCTATCTGAATATAACTCAACAAATCACGGAGATTCATTAAATTCTGGCGGACTTATTAGAATACGAGGGCCCCTTTCCATCTCACTGAAAGATGAGCTTCGAGATGATGAAATGAATTAGAAAATGTATAAAATGAAATGGCAATGCTAGAATACAGCAAGCACATTTATTTCCCAAAAAGGTAGAATTGTTTTTTCTCTTACTTTAATCACCAGTAAGACATGCTGTATATTAGAAGTATGAGAAAAGTAAGCGCTATTCAGACATTTGTGCGTACTCTTCGATCATTGCATATTATTGGCATGAGATCATATATTCGGCATATTTCATTTCAGATCAAATAATATGGCCAAAAGCATCCTGTGAAAAACTAGAAAACAGAGGTATGCAGTATTTTCCGGATGTATTTTCGAATCAAGGTCATATATTTGACCTCAGCGGACCAAATTAAAAAACATTTCAACATCTCACCAAAAATGTGCAAATAAACTACTGAGAAGCGCTGTGTCCAATATGAAGTATTTCAAAAGTTAGGGGCCGTGGAAAACGCGCCTCCCGTCAACGGGGTGAGGGTTAATCATAGTTCGCAAACATCTGAGACAAAGATTTTGAGACTTAAATGAACATTTTGACATTTAAGCCATCAAATCAAGCGGACAAAGATTTTGCGACTTAAATGAACATTTAATGACCATTTCGATGAACATTCATAAAATCAAGAGGATTTATTTGTTATTAATTCAAGAATCTACCTTGCTTAATCCACTAGCCATGGCAAGGAAGGCTGACGGGGACATATGGCCACGTGGAGTCTCACTTGACGGTTTGTTGTTACATTGTAAAACTTCTTCATAAACAGAAGGTCCGGTATGTGCAAGGAAATCTTCACGACGCATTGTCGAGATCTGAAAGAGAAAATGCACTAACCTCACTCAATCCCGAAACAATTTGGAGGAAAGCAGACGGACCCTGATGACCTCGTGCTCTTCGCGCGGACGCACCACCGGCAGAATTATTAGTCCTGGCGTATATATCTTTCGCTGCGAACGTTTCCCAATCTTCCCTTCGACAAGTCGACACCTGAGGGAGAGGTTCGAAACCTTCATATCATCATTATCACAGCCTTTAATTCAATCGCACGGGATCGTTCAACAATTTACAGATTCGCCTTCTTGATCCCATCACTCTGCCGTAATCGCTTAAATGGCTTATTGAAATTGGTCTCTTGACTATATCAGGGGTGGGCCGCCCCATTTGGATCTGTGACACATTTTGTCACATTTTGATATTTAAGATTTGTCACACATCGATGAGCGTTAATGTCACGTTTCGTCACATGCCCATTGACATAAATGTCACATTTCGTCACATGCTGATGGAAACATATGTACAAAATTTGACACATGATGTCCAGGAAATTGGCAGCTATCGAAATTGCCATTTTTGCTACCCTATCAATGAATGTATATCAAGCGGCGTTATAATGGGACAAGATAGAGAAACCTTTAATTTACTATTACTACTCTTTATCATATAAGGAGTTTCATAGAAATTACCATTTAAGATATCTAACAGTTTTACCGAGATTTGTGGCAACAGCGAAACAAACCATGGGTAATAGTCCGGGAGCTAGCGTGAAGTTGTGCAGGGAACGAGGTAGTACATAAAACTTTCACATAGCATAGTACACCTCTAACCTACTGCAAAACTTCGCGTCTGCTGGATCAGATCATTTGCTTTTCAGAAATAGAGATGATAACAAAATCCTATGTATTTCCAATGGTAAAATTGTGACATCTGAGGTGTTGACTCCATTTTTTCGAGTTTTTGCTCATAAAAGTTACACAAATTGGTATTTTGTTGAACTGGTTATTATAGAAATCATCTACAGATCATGATCTTTCAAATGAGTTATCATTCAGTGACAGAGGATGAAGTAAAGGATGAATAAATTCAACAAAATGAATTCACAGACAATATAAATTCGCACAAAAAAAGAGCACTTTTACTCGCAATTCTGTTTTCAGTGAAGAAATATCACACCGAGTTTTGTTACGATTGTTATTTTCCTTGGATTGTGTGCATTATCGGAACTACAACTTCGCAAGGAATACTGCGATCTGGAAATGACAATCGAAAAACGCATGACCACATGACATGAATGTTGCAATTGGGCCATCAAGCTCAAAGTCAACTTTAAACAGGCGAACTAGTAGCATCACGATTTACCTGGCGGAAGTGCAAGTCACCAATGGGAGCACAGAGAAGCTATTCTGCATATTTCGAGTACAAATCAAAGTCAAAGAATAAAGTTGTCGTTATTTCACTCAGACGAAGTTGATGCTCCTCTGTGAGTTTAAACCTCATTATACTATGTCATACCACCGAAAAACATTACTTGTCAAATTATTTTCTGGTACATTTGTCACATTTTGTCACACCAACAATGAAAAATACACATTATGTCACATTTTATTTTGAGATGAAAAAATGTCACATATTGTCACATCGGCCCACCCCTGCTATATAAATCCACCAATTGATCTCTAATCTGCACCAATTCATTCAATTCAAAGTTCACACTGATAGTGATAAAATTTCAAAATGTCTTGATAGCAAGATCTGAACTTAGTTAACTGATCATTACAACTTTAATATGATAAATCCGGAATATTATTCAAAACGAAGGTTTAAATGAAACAATTTTTGAAATATCTGTATTAGTATCAATTTGCTAAATTTTGGAACAACGGGAATGAGTGCCTCATTTAAAGTGACAATAATGAATCGTTTATACGCTTCCATGTTTCACCCAAAGATCATGTACAGTCGTAGCTCAAACACGCGATTTGCCATGAAAGAAAAAAAATATTTGAAAGAGCTTGATGCGATAGTTTCAAACTGTCCAGGGGTCCAGGTCCTACTTTGAAAGCATTTCAACAATTCATATCGAAAAAGATGGTACTATGTGTACATCCTCAAAACTGGAATATCATTTGAATAGCGATTGACTGTGACGGGACATTGAATTAATGCATCAGCTGGTGTAAGCGCTACTTGTCATCTTTAATTACGAAAGCGCTAGAACGCACGGACATATACAGCAAAACAGAAAAACTGGATGATTTGATACTTTTAACGTTTGTAGTCCGACTAATATCAACTCTGTGAATAAGTAACCTTCATCAGGAGTTAAGAATTACATCACATGGTTTTAAAAAAACTGTTGAACGATCCCAAAAAGACAATCATGCAAAATTTATTGGTTTGCTCACTAATGGTGTCACACAACTCAAAAATCTTTCATCTGCCTTTCACAAGACAACATGTGCGTTCTGAGTACGTAAATGTGTATGTGTAAAATCAACAGTTTTCCAGAGAGCCGACAATCAGGCAACGGGGGTCCAGCGAAAATCCACATTTCAGTGGGGGGGGGATAGGAAAAATATAAATTATATTAGGCGGATTTTTTGGGGGCACCACGGAATTCCGCGTATCCGCGAAACATTCTCATCCATGTTTAAGAAAATTCCAACATATTTAGTTCAAAAGAAAATATTAGAATTTTGCTATTTTCTTACTGTTCTTGCATTGGAATTTGATCAAGTTAGTATTCTGCACATGCTTACATTATAGCATCAATATGGATCTGGTATAATCAATATCATCAAGCTTGGTTTCGAGAGACCATTGCGAAGTTGCTACCTGATATGAGCAGCAGATTGAGTTGTTCAAGGAGTAAAAAATTGGGAAGTCAGCTTTGGAAGCATCATTCCGACAAGCTCATATCTGTTATAATTGACACCAGAGAAACGTACAGAGGTACACGTTTGATGTATCTGATAACCAACTGCTAATACTGTACAACCAAGTCTTGGGGCAAACAGGTAGCTATTCTTCGTGACGGAATTAAGGTGACCATGCATACAAAACCTGCGTGCATACCAAGGTTGACTACATTATCATCTGCGCCTATTTAACACAACGGTTAATGGTTACAGCAAAATGGTTACAAAATATTGCATCATCGGCATCGCAGTTAACAAAGCATAAATAATTTACTTTATGTCTGAAATGATTATGCTAGTGTGTTTCATGTATTTATGAGTGATCTGAAACCTCAAATGTGATTTCGAAAACGACAGAGGATTAGCGTTCGAATAGTGCAAGATTAGTAGATTTTCGATCAACGTGAAACAGATATCGAAGTTGATTTTCCGTGGAACTGTCATTTAGCTTCTTTTTATAAGCTTTATTATCAATCAGTTATGAGCATTTTACACTTTTCCGATAAAGAGGCTGTACTTCCTAGACGCTGATCTCAGTAGGTCTAGCATAATCATATAAAGAATTCTATGTTCTTAATTGAAAATTTAAAACAATTGAACATAGCAGATAGCTGTAGCACGTTCATCTCTTTGAACGTTATTAATTTGTATCCTAGCATTCAAATAAAACACGGCATTCAAATTGTGTCAAACTTCCTAAAAGAACACTGGGACAAAATCGACATTTTTTCCCTTACTTATGATGACGCACATAACTGTCTGAAATTCATCTCTTATAATTATCACATACAATTCAATAACGCAACCTACCGTCAAATAAAAGGTTGCCCGATGGGAGCTCGATTCTCGCCACCATTCGCCATAATCTATATGTACCACCTAGAACAAAAGGCTCTTGAAATTCTAAAAAATGATTTCAGCATAATTCCGCAATATTACGGTAGATACATAGACGACATAATCACGGGCCCATTTAAAACGAGCGATGCTCACAGTATCAACATTATCAACACCGTATTCAACTCGGTGTCACCAGACATAAAATTTACGATAGAAGTCCCTAACGAGGCTGTTTTGAATTTTTTTAGATGTTAGCATTGGGATAAGCAATAATAGCATCGAATATAAATGGTACGAAAAAAACATGCACTCCGGCATATCTCTAAATAAAGACAGCTGGTTGCCTCACCATGTCAAAACCAACTATATATTAAAAAGAGCCAAAATGATGTCGCCAGGAAATGCTCCGACCAAAGCAAAAAAGACGAAGCTCTCTCAAAACTTAATCATAGATTCAAAAAGAACGCCTTCACTAATCGCGAGATAGCCACTAAATCGAGTAATAAAACTAAAATAAGTAACAATGACTTTGTTCCCTGTAAGATAAATTTTATAAGTGATACGTGTAATCGCAAACTAAATAAATTGATAAAACAGTGTGATCTACCGATCAAACTCATTAGTAAACCTGCTCCTACTCTTCAATCAGTTGTTAAAATAAACAAGAAAATAATAAACATAGTGACTGTCGCCTCTGTGCGTTACTTCCGAATAATTTCGCTTGCTCGGACCGTTTCCTAGTCTATAGATTTAAATGTAATTTATGCAGCGATTTTTACATCGGTCAGACTAACCGTCCGTTTTATAAAAGGTACAACGAACACAGGCGTGATTTAGATAATAAGAATAAAAGAAATGCACTTTATGAACATGGTTTGAAGAATCACTATATCTGTGACATTAACATGTCTAATTTTGATCTTGATATTATTGACAGAAGTAAAAGTGCTATCGATTGCATGTTGACTGAAGCTCGTCTCATAAAGACACTTCGACCTCCCATTAACCGAAAATATGAGCTCCCACAGTTTTAACAGCATTCAAGAACTCCACTTCATAGCCATGTATTTAACACGCTGTGTCATACTGCCAATTTTAGTCTTGGCCCTTAGAAGTGTCCGTGGCACGAAGCGCCGGCCGTTTGCGAACGAGGATTGTAAATTATTTTATTTTATTTCGGTCATTATAAAAAAAGGAGAGAAACTCAAAAATTGTTTTCACAATGTCTCTGAAAAACACCCTCCTGTTCCTGACCATCAATTGGATCTCAGTAGGACTGACATTGTGATTTCTAGTCATCGAGCTCGAAGTCCAAATCGTATGGCGCGGCGCAACGGACCACGGACAGGTCCTATCGGCACGCCTTAGATCCTGCCAAGCCTCAATGCTTAGACACCTTCAAACATTTCCAGAGGATCGCATGCTGAATGAACCATTATGAGTGCCCCACCTAAGAAGCTTTTCTGTCAAAAAATTGACTAGTGAAGGAAGTCTTTGCATGAAGATCCGCTAAGCTCAATTTTTTTACTAGTCTTATGAAGATTTAATGTATGCCGATGGGAACGTATCGCCTGCCTTCTGAAGGATATAACATCGAGTCCTAGTTATATGAAATATGCTTTAGTAAAGTTATGTACAATATGCAGTGTCTGTTATGGGAATGTTCCAGCTTTGATTTGGCCTTCTGAGTATAACCAGATATTGTGAATCTAATGTTTATCGCAGGTAAATAACGCTTTTTGATAGCATATAGAAGGGTCACAGCCAAAAAGTTGTGCATGTTTAAGTTGAAAAAGAAGCCATGCTGCAAAAATTCATCTCATTATTTCAATTTTCTAAATTTTCGCAGATAAACGGCTAGATCACGGCATGAAGATGACAACATGACACGGAAATACAAATATTCAAGTACTTGATTTCACAATCAATGGCTCTCGACTCATACAAGGTGTTTCAAAAGTAGGCTAACAGTAGAAATTGGCCTTGAAAAGCTATGTCTTAATGCTATAGATTAATAAGCTATGTCATAATAATCTTTTTCACAATGCCACAGATAGCTAATATGCCTTGTATTCGTAAGGGGCAAAAATTCAATACTCTTTGACATCGCGTAAATCATATTAAAATATCTCATGATCTCCAGTGTTTTCATGCCTACATATTTCACTACAACCCAATTTGAATCTATACCGATCATGAGAAGTCGAATAACTATCCAACATCTATTATTATTAGGAAACCATGTAAACAAGATAGTAGTTGTTTCAGTGTTACTGCGGAGAAGGAAGAACATCTGACATTCGAATGTCCTCCGCGCCCCTCAGCCTGGTGCACGAAGACGCTGTCGTCAACACAAGACAGGGAGGCGAAGAAGGAAGAACAGCTGACATCCAAATGTCCTTCACCTTTGTTAATTCCAGCCTCCTCTTAGACCATCGTCAGAAGCTTCTGACGATGGCCTAGAGGAGGCTGAAATTAATAAAGGTATTAACATTAAAACAACTACCATTTTGTTTGCTTGGTTTCCTAACAAAAAAATGAACAAATGAATAACCAAGGCCTATTCAACATATCAAAAAATTAATCAACTTAAAGTTGCAAAAATTCACGAACGCAAATGCTCAAAATGTCCACCATGGACATCGGCACATTCTTGTAGTCTTTCGGCCACACTGTGGCACACAGTTCTGCATAAGTTCCTGTCATCACTGATCTCTTGACAGGCATCTGTGATGTAGGAGCGGAGTTGAGAAAGTGTGTGAGGTTTTCGTCCGTACACTTTCTCCTTTACAACGCCCCAAAAGAAAAAGTCCATCGGAGTTAGATCGGGAGAGCGAGGAGGCCAAAGGATGCTACCACATCTCCCGATCCACTTTCCTGGAAAAGTGTCATTCAGATAGCTTCTGACACTCACTGCAAAATGCGCTGGTGCACCATCCTGCTGAAAGTACAGCTCATTGAAGTTGTTCAATGACTGCATCTCAGGAATCGCAAAGGATTGGAGCATTTGAAGGTACACCTCAGCCGTCACAGTTCTTTCAAAAAATACTGGCCCAATCACACCGTTGCTTGACATACCGGCCCAGACGGTTAAGCCAGGCTGGTTCAGCTCATTTGTTGATACCATGTGCGGATTTTCAGGGAACCAGTAGACACAGTTATGTCTATTTACGTGACCTGATAGTTTGAAACTGGCTTCGTCAGACCAAACTATCTTGTCAAGCAAATCTGGGTTCTCCCGAATTTCCGACAACATGAGCACAGCAAACTGCAAGCGTCGTTCAGCATCATCCGGTAGAAGGTGCTGCAACAGTCTGGGTCGGTATGGTTTCAACTCAACTTTCCTCATCAGTCTCCAAGTAGAGCTTAGAGAAATGTCCAACTCCAATGAGGCTCTTCTTGTTGACTTCTTCGGACTTTGAACAAATGTTTGGGCCACTAGCTCCTCGTTTGATGTTATTGAAACTGATCGAGGGCGTCCTGACTTCGGTGCATTCTCTACCGAACCGGTCTTTTCAAATTTATCTTGAATGCGATAAATAGCAAATCTTGATGGAGGATTGCTGTGAAACGCATCTCTCCATTCCATTCGCACCTTTTCAGCATTCTTGTTTTTCCAAAAGGATTTCAAAATCCACTTTCTCTGATCATCTTTTAGATGACCTGACATGACAGAAGCAGCAAATTCAAAAAAGCTTCAAGCTTGTTTAATTCACTTCAAGTCAAACTAACAGTGTTTGATTCAAATCAAATTAATTGAACATATCCATGTACGTAATGTCAGATTGGTGCTATATCTTGTCCATGATAGATTTCAAAATTCCTTTGCCAATGGAATGCTACTGCATAGACTTCTAAATGATAGTAGCAATTACTTCGAAGTCTATGGCTCATGTTGGACTGATCATGGATATCCATCGACTGATTCAGGTGTAAATCGCCAATAGAACGGTCAACATAGATTTCCTAGGGCAAAATCAACTGTTAGCCTACTTTTGAAACACCTTGTATATCTGTTGCTTCTTTCTACCTTCAGGATTCTTATTAACATATCTTTTCAGGGGCGTAGATTAATTTAATTGTAGTTGGAGGTTATGACAACAATATTATTACTTGAGTAAAAATTGTTATTAGAGAAACAAGTCTAACTGCGCTTCTGCACAATTTAAAATTGGAAAGTTAATATACATTTAGAAAATTAAGAAGATGGTCAATTTAGCAGCATGACTTTTTCAAATTTAATAACCATCACTAAGTAATTATGCTCTTTAAAAGCATTCACAATTTGTTGCTTAAAGGAGTTTGGGTCATTCATCTTTTTGTTTGGCGTCAATCGCTAACTTCGACCTAGTAATATTAAACATATAGTGATGTTTAATAACAATATTAAACATCATTCAAAAGCACTATCACCTACCTCGAATGGATCTGAAACAAGATCTCCGGCACTTTGGATGCTTTTAGCAACACCGTTCTTTCGTGCGCGTCCATTGTCCATTACAGCCTACAAATGTAAATTGAAAGTGCTAGTATCAAAATTTTCAAATTTTCTGCATCATCATTTGCTGACAACGAAAAGAATGGATGATTCATGAGATGTTCAGACACTGAACAGTAAATATGTGAACTTAGCGGATGTGTCTGCCCTAAATTCCGATTTCAATCAATTTATTTGAATGTTTCTCTACAAATTCTGTCGCAACTGCTGCTTCATGAAAAACTACTACACAAATTCATTTTCTGTGTAAACATTATTGATATACACTTACTGTGTAATGTTCGCCATAGGCACGGATCACGTGTCCGGTAAGAGTAGCCCAGGTGAATATTAGAGGATTTTCCATGTTGGCTGATAGAGCACGCTCCTTCATTAGACACAATAAGTCCGCCATGACCATTCGTCCCTCAGCATCGGTGTTTCCTACACGAACGCGAACACCAGCCCGTGATGTTATGATCTCATCCGCCACGTAGCAATCACTGCCCACACTATTACGAACGCAGGCGACGCTGCCCAGGACTCGAATGCCTTTCGGTCGAAGGATGTCCAGAACCTTGAAGAAACCAATGACTGCAGCAGCTCCACATTTGTCACGGTGCATACCAGCCATTACACCTCCAGCTTTAATGTCGGCTCCACCGGTGTCGTAGGTGATTCCCTTGCCGACCAGCATCAGAGTCGTATCAGCTTCACCTTCACCTTCATAGCGGAAATGTAGAACTCTTCCACTGTGTCTCGGTACACCTGCGGCTGCACGGTCCACTGCCGCCATCAGGGGATACTTGTCAGCTTGAACAGCTTCTTCTTCCACCTAAAAAGAAGTTCAAAATTACTCCCGTTGTGTGTTTGTGTGAAATCACAACTGAACTTGTTAATTTGAATTGGAATAATATTACATACTACTTAAAATTATGGATAAAAAGTAGCATTAATAATACAATAGAATACGATCCAGAACAGAGGTTTAATTGACATTTACCTTAACTACGCTGTCTGCACCTCCTAGTGTTGCGTGGACCATTTCCGCAATTCTTGGAGCAGCCGTGCGCTCGGGGTCAGACCCACCTATATCTCGTGCTAATTTACGACCTTCTTCGAGTGCTGCTGCAACTTCCACCAACTTCTCAGCTGATTCAACACCAGATACGTTAGGCAGGTATACACCCATTGTTATCGGATCTGCTGGCTTAGCTTCACGAACTTCTAATGGAGTGTAAAGTGCATGTAATGAGCCCATCAACGCATTGAGAGAAAGGTAAGGCTCATGAGCCCATGTTTCATCTTCTGGCTTCGTACTGAATGTTGACAAAGCAATCAGTGGCTTCTTACTGCCCGCTTTGACGGCCCTGTCGAAAAGAACATTAGATTTTCACTTATTTAGGCTTCCAAAAAATAACTTGATTAAGTGCAAAATAACTACAAACGAGCATTCCTGATCCTAGTTCATGAGCAATAGAAGATTGAACGCTATCGGAAATTCGCAAATGATCACCAAAAATAAGCTCCAAGTAATTGAGAACTTCAACATTCATCTTGAATTTAAGATTTACAAATGATTCATAAATCTCATTTTCGAAACAAATATGTGATATATACAATGGAAATGAAGCATCTTTGGCTATAGTTGTCTAAATTATAATTAAAGAAAAACTTTACCTGTTTGATTAGAATCAAGTAGTAGCTGTCGCGTCTTAAAATGACTTATTAGGGAATCAAGGATGAGAATAAGAAAACGGGGGTAGCGGCCAAACTTAATTTTGAAGAGGCCCAAATAAAAAACAATGAGCGCAATAGGCAGATTCACTGGATGCCTCGCGGATCAACCCAAAAATCCACCTAAATTCCGTGGATCCACATAAAAATCTCATCCATGGGAATCAGGGTTGCCACACGACAAGTCATTTTTTGCACAGGGGCACAAAATTTGCGCAGCTGCATTAACGTAATGTAAACCAAAAAATCTAAGAATTTGTAGCAATCAAAAATTACACTCAAGTGCCTAAAATGAAATGAATCAATATATTACCATAGGCCTAACTATTTCCTCGTTTCTGGCCTATCAATGCGGGTAACGTTTTTGACAATATAGGGCTATTATCGTAATTCGTACTTGAACATGTTAACGTATGCGTGTATATACCACGACAGTAGTGAATCTGCCCGGATAGCGGACACGGGGGAGGTCCGTGAAAATTTGTCTCAGTGTCGATCCATGACGGATCTGCTACGAAACGCTCACGGAACGGACACAGAACGGAACGTCTACGGAAGAGAGTGAAAGATACCACGATAGTGTTGATCTTAACGGAAAGCGAACACGGGGAGAGGGGAGAGGTCTATGAAATTTGACCAAGTGTCGATCCGTGACGGATCTGCTACGGAGCGGACTTAACGGGCACAGAACGAAACGTCTACGGAAGAGAGTGAAAATTTGACTATGTTAAGATTTATCGCGGTGCAGCGCCTTAGAAAATTTTTCTTCTCCCTCTCTTCTGTAAGATGTTTCTGAATTAACGAAGTCCTTGTTAACGGAGTCAAAACGGAACGGCTACGGAAGAGTGAAATTGGGCTATGCTTTAATCCGTGGCGGGACTGCTACGGAATGTCCAAGGGTGCAAACTTGTAATTTTTTCGATTTGCTACCCGTGTCCGTCCAGAGAACATCGGTCATTTTGGGACACTTCCTGGGCACGGATCCACTTGGGACCGTATGCGCTACATATTCTAACAGTCTAACAGTTCTCTCTTGTTCCGTAACACCCTCCAGTAACTCACCACCCTCATTGAGCTGCATGGAGGATGCGGCCAGTTGGCTGTAGAATGCTAGCGTTCGATTCCAATAGGGATAGATCAGTAAAATTGATGACATAATCCGGCGCTAGACCACAGATCGCGCTCTTGTGCACCGCAAGTATACATTGATTGCTTTCGTCAGTCGCATTAAACAGTTCCTGAGGAGCTAGCCTCCGTCTACTCATTATGGGAAAATGTTCTAAAAAACACTCGGCAAACCGCATTAAAACTAGCATAATTGCGTCATGTGCGCGCCCACAGCATATACATAAAGCAGCGCACGGCCGCAGGACAGTCATACACGGCGCACGTTCCCTCCCTCACACATGCCTCCTTTAGCCATCAATATTGAAGGAAGCAATGGTGCCGGAACAAGTAAGCTGATTGCGCGGCTCCTGGCGACCACAGCGACGAATCCAGTGTTACAGGCGCTGAACTTTAGTTACGAGCCCGTCCATGAATGGAATTATGTTCATGGCACGGACATGATCAGTTTGAATTATTCAAACCCTACCCGTTGGACCTTCACGTTCACTGTGCATGCTTTGAATACACTAACTGAGCGGGGGTAAAAAAACCCCTAATTCGCGCGGCACTATCTCCGAACGGTCTGTTGGGGCGACACGGAATGTCTTTGTGCCAGACTCAAACACCGGGGGCTACCTGATTGATGCCGAGCACGCCATCTTCGGGAAGATCGCACATTGTTGCCCGCTCTACCACCACCATTCGGCCGATCATTATACCAGAGAACAGCACCACGACTGTGCTTCAGCGGAAATCTGCACACGAACTACAGTCAAACGATTTTACTTAAGAATGGCTGGAGTCGTTGCACAAGCTACATGAAGCCTGGCTGGCTAATAATAATTCTTCCGACATCACTGACGGAAACAAAACACTGGATCAAGTTGTGGAGACTGCCATAGACTTGATTGAAACCGTTGTTAGCCTACATAAAGAGTAGTGCGTTTGTGTCTACTATGAAATAAAACTCTCACACCCAATACGACCTTTCCTTTCCCAGTTAAAGTTGAAGAGAAAAATAACAAATGTTACCTAACCAGGATCATGGTGCAGGAAAGGACAGGAAAATGTCAATTGTTTTTACTACAAAATTCATTAACAGTAGTGGTGGGGGCGCAATGATTCTGCCTCACGCTGGCGTTTGGCTCGGTTGGCCATCAAAATGTCCTCGCGGTCATATTTTTCCATCCAGTTCGGGACAATTTTGCACACAATTTGTCACCGATAGTTGATCCGTGGCGGACACAGCACGAAACTAATACGGAACAAAAGAGAATTTGACTATGTTAGAATCTGTCACGGATACAAGACGGATCTAAAAACTAACAAGAGAGCGAGAAATTTGACTATGTTAGAATCCGTCGCTGACACAAGACGGAACATTCCTATCTTTTTCCAACGAGTGGATGAAAGTTTGTAAACGAGGTTACACTAGAGGTAATCGAGCACGCTGCGTCGAATGGCAGTGGTCCCAAGTCGTTCCATGTCCATGACCAAGAAATGGGTCAAAATGGCCGCTGTCCTATATCCGGGTACAGGGGGTGCAAAACGAACCGAGTGGACGAAAGTTTGTACACGAGGTCCCACAAGGAGGAGTTGAGCACGCAAAATCGAATGGTGCTGGTCCCAAGTGGATCCGTGCCCAGGAAGTAACCCAAAATGGCCGCTGTTGCGCAGAATTCCACTATTTGCTGCAAAAAAATTTGCACAACTGTGGAAACCCTGTGGGAATACAGTAGAGACCTGCATGAGAGTCTTTCGGTACCCTAACCACCGCGGTACCGTGAGTAGCCTACCCATACGTACCGGTGCCAGTGGGAAGATTACCCATAAACGAAATATGTGCATGCATCTATGCAAAGAAATATCGCAAGTCATAATACGATCACTACTTCATTTAAGACAAAAAATTCGATGCGAAGATAGCTTCCCGACCTTCATCAACTCTTGGCGAAATAGAAAAACATTATTTTTCAGTCAAAATCTTTTTTGACAGCTACAGTAGTGTAGATTCTTCATTTCTATTCTTCACCTTGTTGTTTTTTTGCACAATAATTAATGATGATTAAGCTTCATGATTTTTATCAAAGAAAAGTTGAAAATTTCAATCAATATATGCATAATCGACGTCCATCGATTTCTTGAGATGCGAACTTGAAAAACAGAAATCGCAAAACAATAGAATTACAGAAGTTAATGACACGCTTGTGACTAGGAGCAATTAATTATATATCAATTCCTACAAATATCTTAAAAAATCCCATATAGATTTCTCCATATATCCTTTGAGAAAAAGCTTGTCCCACATGAATGATCGCAGAGCTCGACCTGAGTTACCATAAAATTCAAATTTAATTCACATTACTCACCCGATTCTGTTTGCAAATTTTGAGTGGCTTTATTGAATTTGCTTTTATTATCTTCAAGTGTAGTATTATTGAATTGCTGTGTTTGAATACAACACATCTCATCAATCAAATAATGAAAGTAACTATCATGAAAATTGTCTCCGTCGCTGAAGTGCCAACAGTAAAAGATACATCCCTTTAGCAAATGCAATTACCGAAATAACACGCTGTAATAATTATGTGCTCCAATGTTGCCCATTAGCAGTCACACAAAAATAAAGTCAATGATGAAAGTCATCGAATAGTATACAGCAAGTAATCATGAATCGCCATTGATTTGCAAACAATCATTCCCTAGCTCGACTTTATGCAATGATCCAGTTCGTTCAAGCGCTAGGAATACATTAATGTGCTAGTGCTAATGTATCACTGAATTCGAAATCGAATGTATCACTGAATTCATTGAATTCGAAATTATTGTGAGAGTGAGGTGCACCTACAAATGAATGAGCTTCCCATGATGTCTTATCTAAGTCACTGAGCTGAAAAGGATCGAATTTCAAAAATATTGTTAAAGATCGAATTGGCCGAATGAATAAAAAATAGTTTAAGTCCAATGGAGATAAACAATCCATGACGAACAGATCGAAAATATCATATTCGTTTAGTCTTCTTCACTTACATTTTTATCATCTGATATGACATTTTCAAAATATATTAATAACGGAATAATATAATCATTTCACCAAAGCAAAGACATTCAGGCGCATATCATAAAATATTTTTTTCACTTTTGGAACTGATTTTTCTCGCTAATGTGACTATTTTCTTGGTTTTTCAGAATTCTTTATCAAATGGTCATTTTCGGGATTTTCCATGTCAAGTGGCAGAATCAAGACGCTGTGTTACATTCAAGCTATTCGAATGATAAAAACTTTTATTTACTTTTTATTTTAGAAACTAGCCTAATGTTAATTTCTAGGCTTATGCTATTCGCAAAACAATGTCAAATTTCAGTCAATAGTTAATAGTTTTATTGAATTTGATTTCAATTCCATGTAATTACGTGGCCCTGTGCATTAACTGTTGGTCCAAAGTCCAAATATCCCTTGTAGCGAAAGTTTCGGATTGTATAAAAAAGTGGATACTGTGAAACTTCTAATAGAATATCACGGCGGTCTATCTTTCAACTCCTCTGTTGCGGTGACCCTCCATATTTCAGCTATTTTATTGTCAAAAAGGAAAAATGCAGCAATATTCGTTTAAATACTGTTTTTAACTATTCCTTACTAAATGCAGCTGGCATATTCCATAAACTATTAAAATCAAATCAATCTAGCACCTGCATGAAATTAAGATAATGCTAAACAAATCTTTTATTCATATTGACATTAGCAACTTAATTTATCGCTACCAACTAAAATTTAGCTACATTTACCCGGCATTCATTTCAACTAAGCGTCAAAAACGTGAGTCTCGAAAGATGGCATCAGTGTTATTGCTTCTATCGTTACGCCAAAAAAGAGAAAAAGAGAGACGCATCACAACACTACATCTCGCGTCACGTTTTCGTTATGCAAGTCCATTATTTAGTCACTAACCTCAAGTATGTTCGAAGACGCTTTATCTTAAAAAGAACGATAGAATGGAGATCGTTGAGAACTCTGACCAATAAGCAATGTTGAAAGCAAATGAAAAATTGCACAATTTTTCCCTACAGTGCATTTACTGTCAAAGAGGCTAACAGATTTCTACGCTTAGAAATAGACATATCGCGACGTTGGGGTACATCGATCACTTTCTTTTGATTTTTACTTTGCAAACGATAATCACGATGTCGCAGCCAATATCACAAAATTGCTTCACAGATGCAGCATTTTCCGTGCCGAGGTATTCGATAACCAACATACTCAATCAACTATTCTTCCTTGTATGGAAGCTACGATAAAAAATATTTCAAAAAGACGTTTTGCTGAAAGATAAAAAAAAAGAAATTAATTGACACTGATATTACAGACTTCCAATTCACAAAGGCACATAGATAAGAAACATGCTTAAAGGAAAGAAAAATATTTAAGCTGAGTCCATGAGTATGAAACAGTATTTAGGTGGATATCCTTCTAATATAAGATATAAAATCTCATTGGTACTAACAGGCAACTCATTAGTACTAACTACTAATACGATTTACTATGAGGAGTGAAATCGATGTTATTTCTCGTAAAACCCTAAATCAAAGTCTTCAGCCGCCACCGGCAGGCGAATGAATCGTGTAGAAAAAAGTTTTGCGAGAAAAAGCATTTTTTCTGCGGATTCCAAATGGCAAATTATTTTGTTGCTAACTGGAAATTGCAACTTCGTAGGCTTACTTATCTATTCCTGCAGCTGCTGCTTCACTTATTCTTCTGACATCATCGTAGTCCCTGTTCAAAGGTCCTGTAGGAGCTAGAACCTGAAGACAGGTATAAGTTACAAGGGTGCGAATGTTTTGAGATCATCAAAACTTACCAAACGCTTTCCAGGTAATTTGTCGAATTCTATCACAGAAACTTCACTGAGAACTTTTTCGTTGATCTATAACATGAGAAAATGTGAGCAGTGTTGAGAAGGATACATGTGCATCGACTCAAAATCGCTGATAAGTAAATGTCAACTTTAATAAATGAAAACCCGATACTTGGTCAAGTAACTGCTTTGAGTCCCAAATCAGAACCTGAAACAGCTCCTATTATCATCAATCAAGACGACGTTTCTAAAAATTTGTTTTACTTCATCCATCTTCACTAGGCTCTGAAGCACATTCAGATCATCGACGAATCATTGGCCCTTATGATTTTAAAAGTGTTAAGCATAAATTACTGAGGATTTCAAGATGCCACACTTGGAATATGACCGCTAAACATTTTTCAGATATTCTTGGTATTCGGTGCCACTACCTTGCCGATATCCCAGGAATAAAAAGCAGCTTGATTTTTTAAATCCTAGCTTTCATACGTCTTTCAGGAGCTATACAGAACTTAGGACGATTTCTAACTTACCTTTGCATAGGACTCCACTCTCGCCTTCAGATGAGCACACAAATTACCCAAACCCTCGACATTGTCTAACAGCAGAACCAAGCTGTCGAAACGGTCGTCAGTCAGGGATGTTGAAACTTCGATTAGAGACATCTTTCTGAAATGGGTATATAGATATTTGTGTGGATCAATGAATAATTGATACGGAAAATTGCATTTTTCTCCAGCAAAAATCAAGGAGAAATACTGAAAAAACTTTAGGTTATTGAACTAGGGACACAGCCACCTCTTTACCCAGCTTCCCGTTGCCAAAAGTTGATCTTGGCTAATTTTAAGTGATATAACTGCAGAATTTGAAATGAGTAATTGACTCATTTGTAGTCATCCCTCGCTGATTCTGATTCCAAATTCATTCCATATTACATGTACATGTAGACATAAGTATTCTTCAATGTGACAGGACTGTGATTGCCCATCCGTGAGTTTTGTGGGATTGTTGTGTGAGGTTTCGTGGGATACCTAATGCGTATGACAACTACACTTGCGAGGAACTATATACCTATCGAGTGCTACATGTTCATTAACGCAAAATGAGAGATATTATCGGAATATATTTTGCCGAGTGCACTCTGATTAAATGAAGTGGTCTCAACTACGAGTTCCACATTAGCGAAGCACTTCACTGATAGACTAAATCAGGGTGACCACTTTGAAAAAAACAAAAAAAAGACCTGGAATATAAGTAGTATGGTAAGCATTGTCAGTCCAAATTTTTGATATTTCATTGTAATTTCACGAATTCGTGCATCTTAAATTGAAAATTATTACACGAACTTTGTTGTGAATAAAATCCCACGAAGTTCAATTTTCTTGATATTCAGACTGAGCGCTGCTGAATGACAGGCACATATACGTGAGTATACAAAATAGCTACTCCTTCAAATGACACGCTCAATTGAATATCATCCTTTAGACATAAGGAAGTGTACGATATCAGTAGCAAGACCACAACTAAAATCCTTGACCATAAATTCTAACAACTAGAAGTTACATGATAATAGCATGAATTCAAAAGCCTAGATGACCCAAAAATATATTAAAACCCGACAATATCTAAAAAGTACGGGATCCGTAAACCCAGAACGGAATCTCATAAACAATGAGCTATCGATAGAACTCCATAACAATCCAATAAAAGCAAGTGATCTATAGAACTCGTAAAACAATCTCTGAAGAGCACGAAATGTCTGTTTTCGTGTTATGGAAAAAAGTGTTTCAATCCTACAATAGAACAATGTTATCTTCTGAACATTTTGTCGATCACGGAGTTGGAAATCACATTGTCACGTTCCTTCTGAGTGTCAAGCAGTTGTCTTCGTTTTGCCTTCAGCTCCTCCAAACGCTGCTCTGCTTTCTCCATTTCTTGATCAATTTCTTGGAAAGCTCTTTTAGCTTGTGTCGGAATCTGTCTAACAAAAACTCCGACTTGACGTCTTAGCATAGAGGCTGACTTCGTCCTCGTTCGATAGCAGATTTCTTGCTGTCTTCGGATTTCTTGTACGTCGACCTCGCCCGACGAATCAATTCTATCAATTCTGGACATAATGTGTAGGTCTCAAAAGTATCTCGATTGAAATAATCGAGAATTCTGCATACGGAGTTGTACGTTTCCAGGGACATATTCGTTTTGTAATCATCTTCTGCGTGCTTCATACGGGAGAAACTTCCCTCAACGATCATGTTTTGCGGACAAAATAGCATGACCCGTTCGACCAAAGCCAATATGCACGGGAAGTCTTTCAACAGACCTGAAGAAGATCATGAATCATGAAAACAATGTACAAGCATCACTCGAATACAAGCTTGCTGTTCATGGGAATGATATTTCAGAAAAAATGCACCAGACTGCCTGAGTATACCAAACTGATTGACACATTTCCACTCACGCATAGTTAAAAAACTAGACTTCTATAAAAAAGAATAAAAACAGACTTGTCCTAAAAAAAGACCAAAAAATGACCAAAACAGACTGGTCTGTTTAAAAAGACCGAGTGGTCACCCTGGACTAAATACGGAATAGTGTCTGTCAACCGTAAAATTGGCACACTAATCGGATTCTTGAAGGTTTACTAAGCGCAAACCCTGAAACTGAAAATGCGAGTACAAGTACATGTACATCTTAATCTCAACAGATCATTTTCTACCCTGAAATATACTTTTCATGACATTCAATTTTCAAACCCCAAATAATCCAGTGAATCATTTCCACAGCAAAGAATATTCACATGATAGTACTATTACAATATGTAGATGCGTGAGATTATCAAAAGATGAATTCAATTCCACCTGCAAATTACATCGTAACAAAATGGCATAGCAACAGCCTTCAACATACGGAAGCCAAAGATTTATAATAACATTTCTACAGGCATGATATTCGATATCGATTTGTTGATATCGACATAAATCAATAGGCTTTCGTTATTACGGCCCGGAATAGCCCAAACCAGCTTATGACATCCAGAATGGTTTATCAAGTTGAAGGATTGTACAATTTATCTTAATTTTACCGTGCGGCAGAGAATCACTGAAAATCGCAGTACCAGTTTATCTGAGTATAGAAGAGAAATGGCTCTTTACTTAATATTTCACACAACAGTACTGCAAAAAACCGCACACAATGATAGATGAAAACGTGCTTTATCCATCAAATGTGCACATTGAGACAGTAAAACGAAGTATGACAAGGAAATATTGCCACCAGACGACTCGAAAAAATCTGTATGCGTGTAATGCGCTCTCGAAACACAAAATGCTAATGTGATGCTCAGCAAACCGTGTTACCGCTTAAATGGCCTAACTGAAGCTAGCTGAAGCGCAGGTTGAATACGTCAATGCATTATCAATTTTTGTGCGGCGGCGATATTTCGGTCTCATTTCTGTAAGAACGACGGCCGGTTCTAGCTCTGCTGAGCAGCCGAAATGAATCATACCTTCATCACCAGTAAAGTCTCAGAAATAGATCATACATGGCTTGCATGATCCCTTTCACCTTATTCATTCCTAATGACCATACCAAAATTTAACAAAGCAGATTTTCTAACAAAATGGATACAGTCGAACCTGTCTTATTGCCAATTCAAGGGACCGGCATAAAAATTTGCATTAACACAGGTTTAACAATAATAGAGGTTGCAGACGAAAGCACCTACTTACTATGATTTTTTTAATTATTACATCCGTGCGTTCTATGAAGGAAAACTTTCATGAACAATTGCTTAGAAAAGAAATTACTAATCTTGGCCTGTAAAAATCTGCGACCTAAGTCACGTATGACAGCTGTCTCAAGTTGATACTGTAGTACATGCAAATGATGTTAATCGATAGAACTGTGTATAGAACTTATGCCTACAATTTAGGCTTTCATGTACAAAGCATTGTCGGTACACTATGCAAAGTGCCGGCATGGTATACCCTTGGCCTTATTTATCCTGGGTGAAATCATCATCTTTGCGATGACTTTGATCACTATCTTTGCAATGACGTTGATCATTAATAAAGTTTTAACGTTTACAAGTACATATAGTCAGGCACAGAAGTACTATGACACATGATACTTTCAATATACGTGCTGATAAGAATGCCTATCTCAAACAGCTTGATATCGAGCTGTAATGAATTACCCAATTAATTACGTGCGATCGACTACCGATGTTGATAACTTCCCCGAAACATGTAACATTATACAAAGTGAGGAGAAAGAACGCTTATGCGACGTATAAGATCTACACGTTTATGTGTAGGCTGCTTATAATAAGGCTCCGTAAATATAGCATATGTGCAAAGAAGGCCTACACAATCTATGCATTTCAATTCCTACATTATCTGACAAGATTCGATTGTTATTTCATCTCAACGCTTTTCGCAGGTTGAGTGTTTTGGCAATATGAAAGGTAAAGTCATTGAAGGGACCGTGAACATTCATTGAAATAAGACAGGTTTTGCAATAAGAGAAGTTGCAATAACAGAGGCTGCTTGGCATTGGTCAAGATAGGAAAAAATTTGGGACCGAGACATTTTGTTGCAATATGGCAGGTTTTGCAATAAGACAGGTTCGACTGTAGTAGGTAGAGGTTCTCCAGAAGGCACAACTATTTGTTGACCTACGGAAGTGTCTGTTTGCCAGACGAAACGGGCCACTTTCTAGCCTGTTCAATACAGTAAAAGAATGATAAAATTGAATTTTTAATTGTATTAACTGTCAATGTCCTTCTGACAATCCATAAGTAAGATAGCGCAACACAGTTGCATGAATGCTAATAACATATCATACAGATACACCCTACAGATACACCAAAATAGATGAAATAGCATGAACTGCGTTACAATCACACGTGGCAATACTCACCTTCACTGAATGCGGTGAAGCGGTAACCGGCACATGACTTATATACACTTTGCATTATGTACCTCGGACTAGCTGATGCAATCCTATTCATCCAATCACTGTCCTTATGTCAGAGATAAGCTTCGAGCATTATACGAAAGTTCAATTGCTCATTTGCAACAAATCCCGACTAGATATCTACATGGTTTCCGTGCTTTTTCGACAATGTTATTCCAGGATTTCCCAGGACATTTTGATAATTTTCCAGGTGACATGCTGTGACCTAATGCTGCTAGAAATCCAGATAATATGATGAAGCTTCATTATGAAAATTATACATGCAATTAACAGTAAGAGGTGAAAGCTATTTACCTAAATATCTTTTCTCGTAATCATGATCTCAACCGCGACTGCTTCACACGACATATGTACTGATAGCAGGAGTATCAATCGATAGCGGAAGGTAAAATGTATGGTAGCCACTCTCCGTTTGCAATCCTGCTTAGGAGGGGTTTCTAATAGAAAATATATTTAGTAAGAACGAGAAAGAACCATTTCATACATTCCTCTTTTACCAGTAAATTAAAAAAATTGTCTGGAGCATGATAACCAATTTTTGAAAGACTGAAAGCGACCATCTGATAAGCACGTACTTATACAAAGGTGCGTGAATCGATGGTAGCCGTATTGGTGAGATGAGTGGAAGAGAAGTTTATCATCACCTTGTTGGAGATCAAAGAGAAAGTGCAGCAGGAGTTTTCACTAAGTCCATCTATCTGCGTCCAAGCCATAAGTCGAGGCTTGGAGGGGAAACTTGTTATCAAGAAGCAGTTAAGATCGGCACCTATCCAATGGAAAGAGTCGAACATCAAACAAGAAGGCAAGGCCTTTATATAATGGCTTGCATACAGTGACATGCAGACATTAGTCTTCCAAGATGACTGGGCGAGCACGTGGACATTGTTCATTCAGCATGATTGAAGGCGGAATGATGACCAATAATTTCTGACTTTTTATCTGAAATCAGTGAATTTCTCTTTGAAGAAGAATTTACGACTGTAATTGACAAGGCATTATCGCAGCCTGAAGCGGATTTACACTATGACGCTGTGTCGAGAGGGATTGTGCAAATCCTAGTATCCAAGGACACCTAAGTGGCCATGAAATAGCAAAAACACTGGTAAAATCCGGAAAATCATCTTCCATTGAACTTTTCTTGTCTTTCAGATTTTCATCCCACTTTTAGGGATGAATGCTGTCATTCTCGAATAAAATAGATACTATTGTAAGATCGACCAACGAAGGCGCTGGACGCCGAAGATCAGTCTGTTTACTTTTGGAATATTACTTCGACCTAAAACTACTCGGGGAGTTTTTGCTGCTATCGTTTCGGTAAAAATCATTATGATCTCCCGTCGTCTGGTCAATTACGTACTGTTTGTGACTGCAGCATTTGTGAAATGACAAGAACCTCGATAAATCAAAAACAGTCGACGTTGAAAGTTCCTGCGGGCAGGCCTTTTTCGAAACCGAAAGGCTCTGCCGAGCCCGACAATCTTCATGTCTGTGCCAAATGTTTTTGACAAATTGGTAGAGGAATACCACATTCGTGCTCTAAGGCCAAGAAATTTGGCCATTTGACTGAGTTAATATCAACTCAGTCCCCTAATGAACCAGAACGCTTTTCTGCATCAACTCTATCATCAAGATATGGTTATAAAATGCGAAGCTCAGCTGAAATTCAAACAATGAAGAGTGGCACTCTAAGTGTAAGCATCAAAACTCCCGAGCGTCAGCTATCGCTTGACAATGTTGCTGAAATACAGAGAGATTTAAGCTTTAGTGGCCGACAGACGTACAACTTCACCAGAAACTCTGTGGAGTACAGTATCCGCGAAAAATTACGTACGAAAGATCACATACTTGATGAACATTTTGAATATCGCTTCATGGACTGCTTCGATGCTAAACAGGATCGTGTTACTATGCCTGCTGCCTGCTGTCATTAGTACCGATGTTCAAACATTCATTGACGATCTCATAATACGAAAACAGATTGACTCAGACCATTTTGCAAAGATTGGTATTGACAATGGCAAGGGATTTCTGAAGATTAACCTACAACTGGTTGAGAATGATTGTGCCTCTGGTGCTCAATCCAGCAGAGCTTGTGGAATCAATGATATCTTCATCGTTGCAATAGGACCTGACATCATCGAGTGCTACCGAAATTTGAAATATTTGTGGCATGCAGTTGGTCTGAACAAATTGACCACGAAGTTCATGATTTCTGAAGGCATGAAAGTGTGCAACCTATTGCTAGGATTAATGAGCAGCGGAAGTTCCCATCCATGTCCGTGGTGTAATGCACACAAACGAGATTTGTTGAATGTCGGTGAAAGTAGGACATGGGAAAACCTATCAAAGCTGTTCTGGTCATACTTTGATTCCCAAGAGGAAAATTCGCGAGCAAAAAATTATGGCAATGTCATACCCATCAATCGTGACAGGAGAGTCGAAAGAACTTATTCTGGATGTAGTTCTTCCCCCTGAACTACATCTCATGATCGGATCGGTGGCTAAGATATTTAGCACTTTGGAAAATGCAGCTCCAGAAATCGCGACTGAGTGGTTGGCTCAATGTCACATAAAAAAAGATCAGTATCATGGAGGCACGTTCAATAGCCTTCTGAGAAATGTGGATAAATTGCGTGCGATTGCAACATTGGATGCATTGCCATTTGTGTCAGCTTTCCACAGCTTGAACAACGTAGTCAGTGCCTGCTTCGGGAAAAATTTGGACAGCAGATTTTGCGATTTCATAGAGAAATTCCGCGATGATGTATTGGCATTGAACATTCCCATTACACCCAAGTTACACTGTATATTTCATCATGTGCCGGAATTCTGTTTCTCTAAGCACCAAGGCTTGGGAATGTACAGTGAGCAGGTAAGCGAGACCCTGCATTCCAATTTTGATTCTTTCTAGGAAAATTACAAGGTGAAAGACACCAGCAATCCCAACTTTCCTGGAAGATTTCTTGCAGCAGTGCGAGCCTACAATGCTAGGCATTTGTAGAAGTTGTTGATAAGTGTTGTTTGGTATTATAGCCATTTGGAAATTAAGCTGTTTCAATATGCCTATGCAAGAGTAACATGCACAGTTTCATAGCGTATAGCATAGATTGGTTTAGACTTGTTTAATTATTCGATTCGTAAAACTAATTTAAACGGTAAATTTCAGCGCCTCTGGAATTACAAAGTAATTTACTTTTGTAATCTGTTATACCGGCACGAAACTTTCTGTCGCAAGTTCGTCGGAAAAAATAAATATAATCTTTTAATTTTCTAATATGCAATGCGGAGATGAAATTGTTAATTGTGATAGCCATGTGAATGTACTGAGAAATCCTTTAGGAAATTGATATGGAATTTTCAGAGTCCACCATTTTGAATTTTTGCGTTTTTCTCAAAAAGCCCTCGATCAATGATTTTCTTACTATCAAAATCGTAATCTAGGGGTCAAATTACATGGGTTAGCGTTGAAAAATCATTTAGGAAATTTCAAAAATGAAACCGCCATCTCCGTGACACCGTGATCTACTATACCTTTTTCCATCTATTTTGGTCGAAATTCCAAGCAATTTCGTCAATGATATCTAATGCTATGATTATTTCCAAGCAATTTGGGCAAGGTCTGATATCTCTCTAAACTATTCCAAGCAACTTGGTCCGAAGTTTAAACCATTTAGTCAACGATTAAGATGAATCTTATACAATGTATGAATAAATATATAAAAGTATGAATAAATTAGATTAATTTCTTTTGCTGTGCGGTTAGTAGCTTGCATTATTTAAAAAAATAGGATGTTGATTCATGATCAAAATACATTTATTAAAAATTCAGTAAAGAGAAAATTAAGCAAAGTGCGGATATCAAGCTGCGTTCTTCATCGGAATTGTCAGTTTACGTTAGAAACAGCTGCGTGTTAATATACTTATATTCATACCTATGCTGTTTAAAAATTATATTATATGTTTGCTAATCATAAAGTGCGTCATAATTTAACTATCACTAGATCAGAGAAAATATATTTACTTTCATAGTTAGATATCTCTTACTCTATATTGATGAATTGGAAAGCCATAAAACTCGTCCATACTGCAGCACATACATATTTAAACTTCAAAAAAGTCTGAAAATCACACAAAGTAAGTTCAATCAAAGACATCCTGTTCACCCTAACACTTAGGAAAATAGCTCAAAGTGTGTTTGCACCACTCCAAACATTTCTCCTATATTAATTCGGAAAGGCAGGCTGTAATTTCTCGCCGCAGAATTGCCATGCGTCTAGCTTGAAATGTCTCGCCTGTTTGAATCGCAATGTCCCTGTCACCAATCTCCTGTCGGATAGTAATAATAATAATAATTCCTTTATTTTTATCCCGCTTTACAAAAAGTCTCAAGCGGCTATACATTAAGCACATTACAAAAGAAGAATGTTTTCAGTAGTTTTTTAAAAGTTGCAAGTGAGGTTTCTGAGCGAATATTGTGAGGCAACTTATTCCATACCATAGCTCCGAAAACAGAAAATCTCCTATCACCATGCGTTGCATTTGATGTTTTTATCTGTGATAGTGACAAATCATCATGATTTCTAAGACCAGATCGTGATGGTTGATAGACCGTAAGATCTTTGATTAAGTAATCAGGAGCCATCCTAAGAAAACATTTCCATACAAGAAGACATACCTTGTATTTAATTCGTTTGTGAACATGAAGCCAATGGAGCTTATTCATCATTTCAATTACATGCATGTCCGTCTTGCTACAATCCAATATTAGTCTTGCTGCCCAGTTTTGAATTATTTGTAATTTGTGCAGTTGGCATTGTGGTGCCCCAGAGAGTAGTGAGTTGCAATAGTCCAAGGAGGAAGTAACAAAAGCATGAATAATTGTTGTCAATAATTCAGTATTCAGCAACTTCGCAATCGGTTGTAATCTCCTTAGATGAAAAACACCTTTTCTGCACATTGTTGCTACTTGATCTTCATTCGTCAAATTTTGATTCATTACCACTCCAAGATTTCGTACCCGCTGTTTTACTGGGATCAGGATTTCTCCATCTGTCACCGACGTAATAATGGATTTTTTTAAGTTGTTGACGTGATCCGATAACCATAACCTCAGCTTTATCATCATTGATTTTTTAAGGATCAGACAGACGTCGCTTCACATGAGCCTTGAAGCATGACCCTGCATATTCTACTGCATTCAAAGATGGAGCAAAGTGAGGCAAATATGCAAGCTCACGACTGTCACTATTCATCTGTGGTGCATCGCAATGGCATGAAGCATTGTCACACAGAAGATAAAATGGCTGCACCGCCAAAACATCTATCTCGGATAGCATGTCGGAGAATTTATCTTTGGTCAAGCCACCAACCATCTTATTTGATTTGATTAGTTCACAAAGAATTCAAATAACTAAATTAGTGATGTCGATAACTAGAACAAGAATTTCATCGAATTGTAAAATAATTCAAATTTTAACCTACTTAATTTCCATGTAGGCCTATCTGTAAGAATGCTGTGTGACAAAATGGCTTGAACTTCGGACCAAATTGCTTCGAATAGTTTAGAGAGATATCAGATCTTGCCCAAATTGCTTGGAAATAGCAAGCTATGTGACCAAAATTGCTTGAAAATAATCATAGCATTAGATATCATTGACGAAATTGCTTGGAATTTCGACCAAAATATACCTTTTTGCATTCTATTTCTAGATAAGTGAATTCAATTTCTGCTGAGCAAGATATCCATTCATTTATCATGTCCGATTTCTAGGTACTCCTTCTCAATCTGTTATTCATAGAACAAAGATGCATTCATAGTACATTCAATATCGTTATTCTGAGATTCAAATTCTGGAAGATTATGTGTGGAGCTTCTGGATATTGTCACCTTCATCTCACTCTTTCGTCTAACCGGGAGTGTGTCTGGCATTATACTCACTCGTATGTCATATCAACACACAGAGTGGCGATACATGTGATGACACCAGACTTAGAAAATACATGAGTATAGCGCAAACTGCTCGAGATCGTCTGATAGCGGCTTGCCAATCCGTGTCAGACTACTTGCAGCATGCAGATCAGATAGGCATTCATAGGCAAAATGCAAGAAGCATGATAACCAATTTTTGAAAGACTGAAAGCGACCATCTGATAAGCACGTACTTATACAAAGGTGCGTGAATCGATGGTAGCCGTATTGGTGAGATGAGTGGAAGAGAAGTTTATCATCACCTTGTTGGAGATCAAAGAGAAAGTGCAGCAGGAGTTTTCACTAAGTCCATCTATCTGCGTCCAAGCCATAAGTCGAGGCTTGGAGGGGAAACTTGTTATCAAGAAGCAGTTAAGATCGGCACCTATCCAATGGAAAGAGTCGAACATCAAACAAGAAGGCAAGGCCTTTATATAATGGCTTGCATACAGTGACATGCAGACATTAGTCTTCCAAGATGACTGGGCGAGCACGTGGACATTGTTCATTCAGCATGATTGAAGGCGGAATGATGACCAATAATTTCTGACTTTTTATCTGAAATCAGTGAATTTCTCTTTGAAGAAGAATTTACGACTGTAATTGACAAGGCATTATCGCAGCCTGAAGCGGATTTACACTATGACGCTGTGTCGAGAGGGATTGTGCAAATCCTAGTATCCAAGGACACCTAAGTGGCCATGAAATAGCAAAAACACTGGTAAAATCCGGAAAATCATCTTCCATTGAACTTTTCTTGTCTTTCAGATTTTCATCCCACTTTTAGGGATGAATGCTGTCATTCTCGAATAAAATAGATACTATTGTAAGATCGACCAACGAAGGCGCTGGACGCCGAAGATCAGTCTGTTTACTTTTGGAATATTACTTCGACCTAAAACTACTCGGGGAGTTTTTGCTGCTATCGTTTCGGTAAAAATCATTATGATCTCCCGTCGTCTGGTCAATTACGTACTGTTTGTGACTGCAGCATTTGTGAAATGACAAGAACCTCGATAAATCAAAAACAGTCGACGTTGAAAGTTCCTGCGGGCAGGCCTTTTTCGAAACCGAAAGGCTCTGCCGAGCCCGACAATCTTCATGTCTGTGCCAAATGTTTTTGACAAATTGGTAGAGGAATACCACATTCGTGCTCTAAGGCCAAGAAATTTGGCCATTTGACTGAGTTAATATCAACTCAGTCCCCTAATGAACCAGAACGCTTTTCTGCATCAACTCTATCATCAAGATATGGTTATAAAATGCGAAGCTCAGCTGAAATTCAAACAATGAAGAGTGGCACTCTAAGTGTAAGCATCAAAACTCCCGAGCGTCAGCTATCGCTTGACAATGTTGCTGAAATACAGAGAGATTTAAGCTTTAGTGGCCGACAGACGTACAACTTCACCAGAAACTCTGTGGAGTACAGTATCCGCGAAAAATTACGTACGAAAGATCACATACTTGATGAACATTTTGAATATCGCTTCATGGACTGCTTCGATGCTAAACAGGATCGTGTTACTATGCCTGCTGCCTGCTGTCATTAGTACCGATGTTCAAACATTCATTGACGATCTCATAATACGAAAACAGATTGACTCAGACCATTTTGCAAAGATTGGTATTGACAATGGCAAGGGATTTCTGAAGATTAACCTACAACTGGTTGAGAATGATTGTGCCTCTGGTGCTCAATCCAGCAGAGCTTGTGGAATCAATGATATCTTCATCGTCGCAATAGGACCTGACATCATCGAGTGCTACCGAAATTTGAAATATTTGTGGCATGCAGTTGGTCTGAACAAATTGACCACGAAGTTCATGATTTCTGCAGGCATGAAAGTGTGCAACCTATTGCTAGGATTAATGAGCAGCGGAAGTTCCCATCCATGTCCGTGGTGTAATGCACACAAACGAGATTTGTTGAATGTCGGTGAAAGTAGGACATGGGAAAACCTATCAAAGCTGTTCTGGTCATACTTTGATTCCCAAGAGGAAAATTCGCGAGCAAAAAATTATGGCAATGTCATACCCATCAATCGTGACAGGAGAGTCGAAAGAACTTATTCTGGATGTAGTTCTTCCCCCTGAACTACATCTCATGATCGGATCGGTGGCTAAGATATTTAGCACTTTGGAAAATGCAGCTCCAGAAATCGCGACTGAGTGGTTGGCTCAATGTCACATAAAAAAAGATCAGTATCATGGAGGCACGTTCAATAGCCTTCTGAGAAATGTGGATAAATTGCGTGCGATTGCAACATTGGATGCATTGCCATTTGTGTCAGCTTTCCACAGCTTGAACAACGTAGTCAGTGCCTGCTTCGGGAAAAATTTGGACAGCAGATTTTGCGATTTCATAGAGAAATTCCGCGATGATGTATTGGCATTGAACATTCCCATTACACCCAAGTTACACTGTATATTTCATCATGTGCCGGAATTCTGTTTCTCTAAGCACCAAGGCTTGGGAATGTACAGTGAGCAGGTAAGCGAGACCCTGCATTCCAATTTTGATTCTTTCTAGGAAAATTACAAGGTGAAAGACACCAGCAATCCCAACTTTCCTGGAAGATTTCTTGCAGCAGTGCGAGCCTACAATGCTAGGCATTTGTAGAAGTTGTTGATAAGTGTTGTTTGGTATTATAGCCATTTGGAAATTAAGCTGTTTCAATATGCCTATGCAAGAGTAACATGCACAGTTTCATAGCGTATAGCATAGATTGGTTTAGACTTGTTTAATTATTCGATTCGTAAAACTAATTTAAACGGTAAATTTCAGCGCCTCTGGAATTACAAAGTAATTTACTTTTGTAATCTGTTATACCGGCACGAAACTTTCTGTCGCAAGTTCGTCGGAAAAAATAAATATAATCTTTTAATTTTCTAATATGCAATGCGGAGATGAAATTGTTAATTGTGATAGCCATGTGAATGTACTGAGAAATCCTTTAGGAAATTGATATGGAATTTTCAGAGTCCACCATTTTGAATTTTTGCGTTTTTCTCAAAAAGCCCTCGATCAATGATTTTCTTACTATCAAAATCGTAATCTAGGGGTCAAATTACATGGGTTAGCGTTGAAAAATCATTTAGGAAATTTCAAAAATGAAACCGCCATCTCCGTGACACCGTGATCTACTATACCTTTTTCCATCTATTTTGGTCGAAATTCCAAGCAATTTCGTCAATGATATCTAATGCTATGATTATTTCCAAGCAATTTGGGCAAGGTCTGATATCTCTCTAAACTATTCCAAGCAACTTGGTCCGAAGTTTAAACCATTTAGTCAACGATTAAGATGAATCTTATACAATGTATGAATAAATATATAAAAGTATGAATAAATTAGATTAATTTCTTTTGCTGTGCGGTTAGTAGCTTGCATTATTTAAAAAAATAGGATGTTGATTCATGATCAAAATACATTTATTAAAAATTCAGTAAAGGGAAAATTAAGCAAAGTGCGGATATCAAGCTGCGTTCTTCATCGGAATTGTCAGTTTACGTTAGAAACAGCTGCGTGTTAATATACTTATATTCATACCTATGCTGTTTAAAAATTATATTATATGTTTGCTAATCATAAAGTGCGTCATAAGTTAACTATCACTAGATCAGAGAAAATATATTTACTTTCATAGTTAGATATCTCTTACTCTATATTGATGAATTGGAAAGCCATAAAACTCGTCCATACTGCAGCACATACATATTTAAACTTCAAAAAAGTCTGAAAATCACACAAAGTAAGTTCAATCAAAGACATCCTGTTCACCCTAACACTTAGGAAAATAGCTCAAAGTGTGTTTGCACCACTCCAAACATTTCTCCTATATTAATTCGGAAAGGCAGGCTGTAATTTCTCGCCGCAGAATTGCCATGCATCTAGCTTGAAATGTCTCGCCTGTTTGAATCGCAATGTCCCTGTCACCAATCTCCTGTCGGATAGTAATAATAATAATAATTCCTTTATTTTTATCCCGCTTTACAAAAAGTCTCAAGCGGCTATACATTAAGCACATTACAAAAGAAGAATGTTTTCAGTAGTTTTTTAAAAGTTGCAAGTGAGGTTGCTGAGCGAATATTGTGAGGCAACTTATTCCATACCATAGCTCCGAAAACAGAAAATCTCCTATCACCATGCGTTGCATTTGATGTTTTTATCTGTGATAGTGACAAATCATCATGATTTCTAAGACCAGATCGTGATGGTTGATAGACCGTAAGATCTTTGATTAAGTAATCAGGAGCCATCCTAAGAAAACATTTCCATACAAAAAGACATACCTTGTATTTAATTCGTTTGTGAACATGAAGCCAATGGAGCTTATTCATCATTTCAATTACATGCATGTCCGTCTTGCTACAATCCAATATTAGTCTTGCTGCCCAGTTTTGAATTATTTGTAATTTGTGCAGTTGGCATTGTGGTGCCCCAGAGAGTAGTGAGTTGCAATAGTCCAAGGAGGAAGTAACAAAAGCATGAATACCCGTATATACTCGCATATAAGCCGAGTTTAGAAGTATAAAATACAATGCTGAAATCAGGGGGTCGGCTTATATGCGTATAAAACAAAATGAACACAAGGACAGATACTAATGCCAATTTTCCAGCTACACGTTTTCATCGCTATCTGCCTTTTTATTTGGTTGTGTGTCACCAGTGGCGAGCCGTAACCAAGCTAGAGGTAATGATGAAGCCGACGTCATTGGTACACGGTTTGGTTTCTTAGAAATAAAAAAATTTCTTCTATTTCTTTTAGTATGTAACATAAAAGTAAGCATTTATCATCTTTACAGTAACAAATTTCTATGAACCAAAAATATAGTGTAAAATTAGATAAGTTGAGTACCGGCTTATATGCGGGTTTTTGCAAAAACTGGTAATTCTAAAGCAATTTTAGATGGTCGGCTTATATGCGAGATCGGCTTATATGCGAGTATATACGGTAATTGTTGTCAATAATTCAGTATTCAGCAACTTCGCAATCGGTTGTAATCTCCTTAGATGAAAAACACCTTTTCTGCACATTGTTGCTACTTGATCTTCATTCGTCAAATTTTGATTCATTACCACTCCAAGATTTCGTACCCGCTGTTTTACTGGGATCAGGATTTCTCCATCTGTCACCGACGTAATAATGGATTTTTTTAAGTTGTTGACGTGATCCGATAACCATAACCTCAGCTTTATCATCATTGATTTTTTAAGGATCAGACAGACGTCGCTTCACATGAGCCTTGAAGCATGACCCTGCATATTCTACTGCATTCAAAGATGGAGCAAAGTGAGGCAAATATGCAAGCTCACGACTGTCACTATTCATCTGTGGTGCATCGCAATGGCATGAAGCATTGTCACACAGAAGATAAAATGGCTGCACCGCCAAAACATCTATCTCGGATAGCATGTCGGAGAATTTATCTTTGGTCAAGCCACCAACCATCTTATTTGATTTGATTAGTTCACAAAGAATTCAAATAACTAAATTAGTGATGTCGATAACTAGAACAAGAATTTCATCGAATTGTAAAATAATTCAAATTTTAACCTACTTAATTTCCATGTAGGCCTATCTGTTAGAATGCTGTGTGACAAAATGGCTTGAACTTCGGACCAAATTGCTTCGAATAGTTTAGAGAGATATCAGATCTTGCCCAAATTGCTTGGAAATAGCAAGCTATGTGACCAAAATTGCTTGAAAATAATCATAGCATTAGATATCATTGACGAAATTGCTTGGAATTTCGACCAAAATATACCTTTTTGCATTCTATTTCTAGATAAGTGAATTCAATTTCTGCTGAGCAAGATATCCATTCATTTATCATGTCCGATTTCTAGGTACTCCTTCTCAATCTGTTATTCATAGAACAAAGATGCATTCATAGTACATTCAATATCGTTATTCTGAGATTCAAATTCTGGAAGATTATGTGTGGAGCTTCTGGATATTGTCACCTTCATCTCACTCTTTCGTCTAACCGGGAGTGTGTCTGGCATTATACTCACTCGTATGTCATATCAACACACAGAGTGGCGATACATGTGATGACACCAGACTTAGAAAATACATGAGTATAGCGCAAACTGCTCGAGATCGTCTGATAGCGGCTTGCCAATCCGTGTCAGACTACTTGCAGCATGCAGATCAGATAGGCATTCATAGGCAAAATGCAAGAAGCATGATAACCAATTTTTGAAAGACTGAAAGCGACCATCTGATAAGCACGTACTTATACAAAGGTGCGTGAATCGATGGTAGCCGTATTGGTGAGATGAGTGGAAGAGAAGTTTATCATCACCTTGTTGGAGATCAAAGAGAAAGTGCAGCAGGAGTTTTCACTAAGTCCATCTATCTGCGTCCAAGCCATAAGTCGAGGCTTGGAGGGGAAACTTGTTATCAAGAAGCAGTTAAGATCGGCACCTATCCAATGGAAAGAGTCGAACATCAAACAAGAAGGCAAGGCCTTTATATAATGGCTTGCATACAGTGACATGCAGACATTAGTCTTCCAAGATGACTGGGCGAGCACGTGGACATTGTTCATTCAGCATGATTGAAGGCGGAATGATGACCAATAATTTCTGACTTTTTATCTGAAATCAGTGAATTTCTCTTTGAAGAAGAATTTACGACTGTAATTGACAAGGCATTATCGCAGCCTGAAGCGGATTTACACTATGACGCTGTGTCGAGAGGGATTGTGCAAATCCTAGTATCCAAGGGCACCTAAGTGGCCATGAAATAGCAAAAACACTGGTAAAATCCGGAAAATCATCTTCCATTGAACTTTTCTTGTCTTTCAGATTTTCATCCCACTTTTAGGGATGAATGCTGTCATTCTCGAATAAAATGTCTTTGCGCAACATAGTCATCTCATATTAATCAGAAATAGGAAATAAGTATGACGAAAATGAATTCGCTAAAATCTATGAAAGTTGCCATAACATAGGCATAGGTATATGGTTAGGAAAAAGTCAGCAGAAATTGAATTCACTTATTCAAAAGTAGAATGCAATAAGGTATAGATGGAAAAAGGTATATTATCTACTTCTATGGCCTAAAGTATACAGCACAATTTCACCAATGCTTCGAAAAACACTAGAAGTATACGAATGATCACTGTTAGCAACTAAAATTAAATGGAATTACAGCACATTATGGCCATTAGTGACACGGACATCGTTTTTATACAGTAGAATTCGCATATATCGGCTTCGGCTATATCGGCGGTTCGTCTATATCGGCGGTTTTTTTTGTCCCGGCATAATTTCCTATCTTTTCCATATAATCGAGTTCGCTTATATCGGCGATTCGCCTATTTCGGCGCATTTTCGCTGTCCCAGACAGAAAAAATTCGTTTATAACGGCGGATTTCCTGGAAATCCTCAAGCGATGTGTTTTGCCTAGAAGAGTCACTAGAATGACAGTATATGTGGACGCGGATGGCTGTAGATTCTGTTAAGACTATCCGATTCTAGCTCTTCTAGTGGCATGTGAAAATTTGGATCTTCTACAATTCATCTCGATCATGTTTGGGGTTTGATCAAAATTGTAGAATCTAGCAGCCGAGGAAAGATAAGTAGGCTTGCCACTGTATCTCACTGATAATTCTCACATAATTAGTCTTTAATTCGACGTGATGATCGCATTGTTCAGAAAGGCACAATTTTTAGATATCTATTGAATACATAGACACAATTACATGTACATGTACTGTACATGTTGGACAACAAGTCAATATATGTATTTAAGTATAGCAACGCAATAATTCATGAGTCAATACACGTATATGCATTGTATGATGAATGGCATGATCTCAGAGCTCGTGTAGATTTCACAAAACTTCAAAATTTAGGGAGTTCGCATATATCGGCGGTTCGCGTATATCGGCGGTTTTCGTCTGTCCCTTGAGGCGCCGATATATGCGAATTCTACTGTAATAACAATAAACTTTAAAGTCCCCTGTAAAGTAAAAAAAACGAAGTCCAGCTGAAAGCCGCTGCGGTGCTGAATTAGGTGTTCTTTGCTGATGCACAGGTAGCTGTCCATGCCTTGCTCTATTCCACTATTGCGCCGAATGTTATGCACCGATCTGCACTCACAGCGGCCACACTAAGAACACTGACAATGTACTGAATGATACTATACGCCTCATCACCGCTTGCATCCATTCTACTCCGATGGACATCCCGATATCAGGCGCGAGTGGCTGGCAATACGATTACATCAAATCTCCTGTGCAAAAGATCATCTGCTACACGAGAAGCTGGCTGGAAATGGCGCACGTCCGACAAAAAGACTCAAATCTAGGAGTCCATTATCCAGAAGACACAATGGATCTGCTCCTCTCCTCAAGGCTTGGACCGCTCACAAATGGAGAAGAAAGTGCTCTCAGCCTACTCACAGATTGCGCCGCTACGTGAACTAGCTGAAACATCATCCTCCAGGCTGCAACCTAACCAGACGCCAATTGGTCCTGTTGAAATCGCCTTCGACTTGGAGATAGGAGATAAGCAGCATTCATGCATCGGATCGGGCCATCATCGAATGATTCCTCGTGTGGTAACTAAGGTTGGCAGCACTCCGAAGTTTATTTTTTTGCTTCGGAGGAAATAAAAAATCAAATACTTCGCGAAGTTTATCGAAGCCTATCGAAGTTGATTATTTTTGGATGAATGCAAAAGAATTCCCCAATGTTTGATCAAGAACTGTTCGAAGTTTATGTCGCCGGTTATTGTACGAGCAGATGACATGTAACCTAAAAACAGTCAATATTGGGCATTTTTTTCGAATATGCAGTTGGCCATCAAACATGGCTGCGTATATTCTAACTCATTTCTTTCTTGAATTTAGTGACACATCCTCTTTAGTGACAGTCATGAAATCTTGACTGCATTTGGACAATGCCTTGAAGTTGTCATTTCAGGCTTCACTTATCAAAAAAATGTTTCTTGGAATTGGTGGGTCCAAATTAGTGAGACATATACATTGTTTTAACGGGCTGCCGTCACTAAACTGTGTTTACACTAAGAATGGTTTTATTATGTGAAGAAAGGAAATTTCCGGCTGTGTCATAACCTCTAAAAGTCATTCTGGTGCGATAGCTAGCCTAAGAACGCCTTCATATTGATTACAGGCAATTTTCTGAGTTAGACCTTTGCATTGCAAATTTTGATGCGAATTGGATGATTTGGAAGTTACATTTGAGCGCTATGTCAACATTTATCATAGGCATTTATCAGTTTGTATAGAATATGTTCAGGTTATATGGCCGGTGCAACGATTGAGTTCATCGTCAATGATGTTGATCAACAATAAATTTGACATTGGAGAACAATTTTATTTATATACATTATACAGTCAATATCACATTATTAGTCACCCCCTTTTTTCTCTCATTTTCCATTTGGACGGAAGCATATCCTAACGGCAAATAAACAAATCATACTAGAATCAATGGACCATTATTCTAGGCATTTTAGACGCTATGTTTAGTTTCCAGTGATATTATCTTTTTCAATTGATGAACTTTTTCATTTACCAGCCGTTTCATATTAATAGTCACCCCTTGGAGCATTTTTTGGAAAGTGTGTTTAAATCACACATATAGAAATAATTTTCGTTCTCTTCACACTATAATCAATTAAAGAATGTCTCTATGACAATTCTGGTGCTATGCTATTTCATATCTGCCATCCGTAAGTATCTTTGAAGTCATGATGGCTTACCTAACTTCTTAACTTATCGGTTTTTTACAGGTATTTTATATTTTTTTGACTTTACTACTTTGTTTTGCCTGGCAGCTATACATAGCATTGTTTTCAATAGTTCCATATTTTTATAGGGGTATTTATATATCAATAGAGCGTCCTGTTCATACAACAAAAAAATCGTTTGCTTCCATGCTATACAAAAAGTATATGCAGCTACCTGTAATTCAAAAAGATTCAGAAAAAACTTAGCGGAAACGAATCACAAACACTGTCAGTACTTTGTACGTCCACCTTTTGCCGCGAGGGCCGCGACACGACTAGGCATGGAATCAATAAGACGTTGACAAGTTGTTGTTAATGAGTCGTCGCGGTGCCAAGCGTTCATTAAAGCTGCAATCAACCCCATGCTTTGTCTTGATAGTTTGGTCACTAAGACGTGCTTTAATGATGCCCCATAGCGTTTCTATGGGGTTCATATCCGGGCTATTTCCCGGCCATGGGAGAACTTGTATGTCATGGGATCGCAAAAAGTTCATAGAAGTCTTCGCCGCATGGCAGGGCGCACCATCTTGCATAGATGACCAATTATCCTCAGTATGCCATTCATGTAGTTGAGGTAGAAGACGATGTTCCAGGACTCCTATATACTTCTTGGCATTCATTGTTTCCTCGACAGCATGAAGTCAGCCAGGTCCATAGTATGAAATGACTGACCATACCATCACCTTTGTAGGGAATTTAACAGTTGGAAATGTAGGTTTTTCGGTCCCGGGTTGTTGCCACACACGTCGATGTCCCGCATCCTTACATTGGAACGAAGATTCATCTGAGAAGCAAACTTTTCTCCAGTCTTCAACTGACCAATTTAAATGATCCTTGGCCCATTGAAGTCTGGATTTTCTCATTTTCGCAGTCAGTCGAGGTTTTCGGAGTGGTACGACAGACTTGAATCCATTTTCAATAAGTCTTCGAAAGATCGTACTCCTCGAAACCGCAAAACCTGAAGTGGCCATAATTTCATATTGTTCGATAAAGTAGCATTTGGGTTTACAGGCTACAAAGCGACAGAGGCGACGATCAGCTGACGCACTAGTTTTGCGTTTTGGTCCACATTTTCCGAGTCTATTACTTTTCTTCATTCCATTCTTCTTTGTTCTCTGCACTGTCCGCCTCGAAATGCCATAAACACGGGCAATCACATTAATAGTCCATCGTCCAGCAGCCAGAACCCTTAAAATTTCGCCTTTGGTGAACATTGAAATGTCACTTTTACGACCCATGTTCAGTGTGACAGAGTACGCCGCACCGAGAAATGGAGAAGTGACTGTTAGGCGACTGATAAGCGTTGTTGTCAGTGCATTGTTATTTAATGGACCAATCAGCAAGCAGTTCTTCAAATATTGACACAGCATACGATGTCTTCCTCAAGTAGTGACGTCAGCATTATTTTGCTAGCCATTACAACCCAATCCTCACTTACAGGTGACAGATATGAAACAGTGTAGGGACACAGAATGTCATAAGAGACATTTTCAACTGATTATTGTGCGAGTAAACAGGGGCGTCGGAACCGGGGTAGCAGGGGTAGTAGCTGCTACCCCTAAATTTGAGTAGGGGTAGCAAAGTATGTCATTTGCTACCCCTGAAATACCGATGCACAAGACATCGGAAAAATTCCTGTAAGCAGGTAGATGAGGATTCAGAAATGCATGCTTGTCATCTATCTCGAAACTTTGTCAATTCATCAATCAAATGCAACGTTGGACCTTCTTATCAATTATGATGCCGTTGAGAAGAAGAACACATCCAAGGTCTCTCTCCTAATGGCAAGAATGCGGAATTCTTTTTTTGAAACTGCCTTTTCAGTCGCGATGCTTGGACCATCAAGAGCAAGGAAAGCAATAAAAATCAATGGTAAGCTTTGTATGACTGAATTGTAGTTCATTTGTAGTTAGATTACCTAACTCTAATTCTTGAAAGAACTAGAAGAAATATCCATCATACGACTAGTTGACTGATTTTTTGAGTGAGATAAGGTCTTTCACTAAAGCTTGCAACCTCGACCAAATCTTGGGATTTTGACCATAGTAAGTAGATATAGTAAGCTAGCATAAACCTCGGTCTACTGAAAGCTGTCATTGTCCTTTTCTGCAGGTGGTCAATGGCTTACTTGAACAGTCATTGCAACTTGCAATTTGCAAGGCTGAGTGACAACACATTTCAAACACCAAATATCACACACAGCGTTGCTTAGTTTTCTTAATGAACTGATAGCGAGCGAGTAACGTACCAGCAATGAATGCTCAGTATACTGTCTCAGATTGACTGACTGACTTCGACGTCACTCTACATCTTCAGCTAACCAACCGGCCTCAGTAACCACTGTTCATTCATAGTCGGCTCGTGCTACTTATTGCTTATTGTTATCATGAAAATGACGCAATTCCCTCTGCTATTCATTGACAAATATTGTCCAATAGTCAATCCGCGTTCGAAATCGCGCATCACTCTCATCCTTTACGAACTATCATCGTGAACTGTGCTCTTATCTTTCACCGATTGTTTATGTACATAAATCGCTATGAATCTTGAATCTTTTTTGTATATAATCACATCATTTCGCTTCATTAGCATAAAGTAATCCTTCAGTTTGATGAAACACTGAATGTAGTATTGGATCATAAATATTTACACATAAAAGCTAGAGAGAAAATGTCGCTGTGAGTGATCTATAGAACAACAAAAGTGGACTTGTAAGAGAATTTCTGAAGAAATATACTAGGAATATAGTACATTAACAAACTATCAAACAGGTAGCAAATCGCACAGGTTGACTGTTGAGTGCTTGAACTGCAACAGCATTCTACATCCTTTAATACACGATTAAGCATTACGAGGTGAATGCCAATTGCCAATACGACAAATACCACGAAGTCTATTAATGTAAGTCTACTGTAGTTCTGAATATGAACTTTGAAATATCCGAGTTTTAATGGCACACATTAACACAAATTATACTATGTTCATGTTCGACACACTTTTGTAAATGATTTAAACTATCTTTCAGCTATGATTTCATTGGCCAACCTCTACATAAATAGAGGTGAATCCCAGGGAATGGCCTCCCAGACGGGAGCCCAGAACCTATGCTCAAATTTCTAAAATCACAGGATCAAGATGATTGTATTTCAGCTATGATTTAATTGGCCAACATTTAGATATACATATGTAGATGTGTACTGTTGATGTTCCGGGTTTTATCCATCTTGAATCCCAAAATCGAGAAGGGTCTAGATTTTTGCAAGCTCTAGAGATGAATGACCACTTCCCATAATGGATTTGAGTTAGTAGTGTGCATCACGCGGTAGGGAATGCATGAGTTCAAAGAATGTGAATTGACATTTCTTAATTTTTTTATCAGTTCATAGCTATATAGACAAAAATACAACATTTATCATTCGCAACTTTGCAATGAAACATATCACATACCAGTACGTTAAGTGTGTATATACATTGTATGCAGCCTATTTGCAGTTGTGACTATGATTTAAAAATTTGATTTCAAAATAAATGTAGTCGAAATCGAAGAGGACTGTGTAGTTTTTCAACCCTGTGGCACATACGTGTTGTCATCAAATATTTTTCTGACCTTTCACATCTTTTCCTGACAGGTAAACTAGCGAAATGAAAAGAAAAGGAATTGGTCCGCTTGACAAATTCTTCTTGAAGAGCTCAAAGAAACAAAAGTAAGTGATCTAATAATTCAATGCCTCTGGCTTTCACGAGGTCGAAATGATATTTCAATACGCCTTGCTCTTGGCATTACCATGAAAAATGGCTTGCCAGCTGGGAATCGAACCCAGTCCTCGAAATGCTAACGCGGCACGATCACCAAGACTAGCGAAGCACACCCTTCATGATCGTGTCAAGAGCAAGCATAGCTTTAGCGCTTGCTATCGTTAAAAAAAGGAAAAATTAAAATTAGAAGAAAACGGTTGCTATCGTTAAAAGTAAGTTAACCTATTACACAATCAATAACCTATGCATGTACGTGTCCGAGCATTTTGTAATTCTTATATTTGAGATAATACATTTTCCATTAGGGACCGTAGTTGATTCCTCAAAATATACGCTGTACTTTTGGTCCTCCATTCATTAAACAGATAGGAAATAACCTTCCTTGTATTATTTTGCAGGCTGTCTACAGAAGAATTTTCAGTCAACGCATCTGCTGCTACATCGCAAGACTCCTCAATCTCTGTGACCTGTAATCGCTCCTCTGCTACATCGCAAGACTCCTCAATCTCTGTGACCTGTAATCGCTCCTCTGCTACATCTCAAGACTCCTCAAACTCTGAAACCGACCCCTCAGATATTGACTTTCCAAATGAGCCATTTCAACCTGATCAGAATTACAATTTTCCTATTCGTAATGGGCGACGCTTCCAAGCTAAATGGTTCAAATTGTATAACTGGCTTCATTATAATGAAAAGAAAGATTCTATTACCTGCTACACCTGTACAAAAACATATCTATCTAGGCTTATCCTGTTACCTAAAGAAGCAGCTTTTCTTACAAACGGGTTCTCTACTTGGAGCAAAGCAGTCAGCGTTTTACCGAAGCACGAGAAAAGCGATCATCATTTACTTGCCCACTCGAAGTTGCTTAGCGCACGGAAATCCACTCCAATAAATATCCAGCTTTCGCAGGCTACCAGGAAACAACAGAGAAGCTTGGGAGGCCATGACTGCGATCGTCGGATCAATTCGATATTTGACTGCCACAGGTCAACCTCAGAGGTAGCGAAGAATCTGACGGAAATCTCATACTGTTGCTGAAGGAGAGACGTACAGATATTCCTGTTTTGGATTTATGGCTCTCTCGCAGAGATAAATGGCTCAGCGCAGACATTCAAAATGAAGCAATCGAACTACTGGCGCATACCTTGCAGTGATCTCAAATGAACAAAATGAAAGATGAAGCAACATTTTACTCGGTTATAGCGGACAGTACCACAGACAAAGGAGGTGAGGAGCAATTTTCCATCACATTTCGCTACGTCTCTCAGGATAGCTTGGATGTTGCAGAGCTCTTTGCTGGTCTGTATCAACCACCTGACTTTACAGGACAGTCGTTGACAAACTGCATCATTGACGTTATTCGCCGAGTCGGACTAGATGCAAGAAATCTCAGAGGAGTCTGCTTTGATGGAGCTTCTAATATGTCAGGACGACTTAATGGGGTACAAGCGAACTTGAAAAGGATACAACCGAAATGCCTGCATGTGCACTGTTGCAATCATGCTTTGGATCTTGTCATTCAGGAAGTCATTCGCGAATGTGATTTGCTCAGCGATGTTTTACTGGTCGTAAAATATGTAAGTAAAATCATAAGAGAATCATCAAAGCGACGGACATTGTATGAGACTGTTCTTGAAGACGACGAAGAAAGACCCTTGCATCTTCTGGCTGTTTGTCCTACTCGATGGGTTGTTCGAGTCAAGGCAATGCAACGATTTTTGGACAACCTTGATAGAGTGAAAGCAACTGTTAATGAACTAATAGCCTCAAAGGGGAGCACCAGACCAGAAGTTCGGTCGACTTTACGGGGACACGTCCGGAAAATGGAGAAGAAAAAATTCCTAGTGGGAATGCAAATGGCTTTAGCTATCCTGAAGCCATGCGAAGAGGTTGCTGTGACGCTCCAGACGGCAGGATTTCCAGCCTCTGATGTGAAGAGCATTGTTGAGATATTGATTACAGTGCTTGAAGGGATGAGGAGTGACGACAAGTTCAATGAAATTGAAGAAAGTGCTATGATGACGATGAAGACCAACAAAGATTCAAGCATCAACGCAGCTACATCAGAGACTACACGATCATCAAAACTACCGTCGAGATACACATACACTGTCGAAGCTTACGGACATCGAAGAACTGACTCATCGGATAAGAATCTGAAAGTATCTTATTTCGAAGCCATAGAGTAACGGCAGAACTGAAAAGACGATTCCATCAGCCAGATTTTGAAACATTAACTAATTTCGAAAGTGTTCTTCATAGAAGAGACAAAAGTGTCAATGAGTTGAAATCAATTTTGCCTGTTCACCACACTGACTTCAATCTAGAGTTTTTAGCTGCACAGCTACGAATGCTGTCGTCTTTCTTGAAGACGGAAAATGTGGATGACCCAACACAAGCTTCAGCCTTGCTGAAGCATTTAGCCAAACAGCCGAAAGCCGTTAGGATTTTGCTTTCGGAGGTAATTAAACTCATTCAGATAATCATCACCATACCAGCGTCAGCCTCATCTGCTGAAAGGATATTCAGTGCCTTGCGCCGCCTACAGTCTGAGTACCGATGTACTATGACTCAATCACGCCTAACTCACTTGATTCTTCTGCATGTATTTAAACATCAGACCATGGAATTGAGCATTTCTTCTATTATGAGAGAGTTTGCTTCCCGTACTCCCGAGAGGAAAGCTCGATTTGGCAACGGTGTGTGGTGAGATGTAATGAACTAAAGATGTACATGTATAATCTTCATTTACATGATGCCAAATTTTAGAATCAAAAATTACATGTCGGGCCAAAGTGTATCGATGTGTCGACCTGGTTTTGCATTGACCAGCAGAAAGTGAAGTAGAAGTTGCCATAAATTGTACCTACATGTCACATCAAAACCGAACCATCGGATATTTGTAAGTAGTCAAGCAGCTTTGTGACGTCTCCCAAAAATAGGTTTACAATTTTTATGAATGGGAAAATTTTGAGACACATTTGTATTTAATAGGCTGACATTGTTTATATCGTATAGGTTGACATTACTAAATGCTATGCAGTATAGTGTCGGCTGGGTACTTATTAGTTCTTTAAATGCTCAGAATTATTTTCATCAAATGTTGCCTTAGTAGACCTACCTTCACAAAATGAAGTTTAGACAGAAATATCAGTATAGCTGGATTAATCATTGAATTTCAGCGCATCTAACACCTTTGGAAACAGTTTTCATCGTAATATTGTCGTTCAGACGATTCATTTCCATACTCACCATACATACTCATGTTTATAAATTTGCTACATTGATTGCAGTACATGCAGCCTACACACGTGCATGCGTGTAGTTTCCATGAGTTTGAGTGAAATATACTCTTTGATTTCTTACTTTTGACTTTTGAGTTACATCATCCCACAAATGATACGTGTAGTACATATGCATGCATGAGAATTATGTCACAAGTCTACTGTGCGCCCATGTGAATAAAATTAGTCTTGTTAGCCTCACTAAATCTGAAATATTCGGGCGATGGTGCTTGAATATAGGCCTACTAAAAATCGAAGGGTTGTCCATGAAAAAAAAATTTGCTACCCCTAGTAAAAAATCGTTCCGACGCCCCTGCGAGTAAAATATAAATTCTTTCAATGCTTGCGACTCAGGCATGTATTCCAAAAAATGCTCCAAGGGGTGACTAATAATATGAAACGGCCGGTAAATGAAAAAGTTCATCAATTGAAAAAGATAATATCACTGGAAACTAAACATAGCGTCTAAAATGCCTAGAATAATGGTCCATTGATTCTAGTATGATTTGTTTATTTGCCGTTAGGATATGCTTCCGTCCAAATGGAAAATGAGAGAAAAAAGGGGGTGACTAATAATGTGATATTGACTGTACATCAACGCTTTAAAAGTCATCGTCATCCTCCTGATTCCCCTCCACCATTGGCTCATACCCCTGCAACAATTCTGGTCCACTCCCATCTCGCCACCGACGCAGAAGTCCACCATATCAACACTTTCCGTTGTGTCGTCTCGTTTCATTTTTTTCATTATACTGGATGAATTTGCGCATTATTAACCAGTCTACTTCGACTTCTATGTGCATGTATACGTACATGTAAATGGGATTTCAGATTTAGTATGTTGTCTTTACTAACATATTTGATCTTCGAATCAACGATTGCGATTGCTGGTAGAATTAATGGATTACAGGCAATAGCATTCTTGACATTTTGGTAGTTTTATAATTTGTTAAATTTTCAAATACTCAAATACAGTGGAAGATGGTTAATCGATAACCCGATAAACGACAAGTCTCTTATCGACAAGATCGTCCAATTCCCGGTACAATATGCTCAAATAATTCTTTAATCGACAAGAAATTCGCTGTGAAAGTCTCTTATCGACAAGGCTTGTGATGTAGAAATCACGTGACCTGTCAGCTATACTCTCATTCTAGTGGCTCCTAGAATAGCTAAGAAAATGACGAGGAAGATGAAGCTTCAAGAATTGTGATCTCCCGTATTCAAGCCCTGCGACACATCGATGAGCTGAAAATATTTTTTGAAGAACACAGGTTGAGCACAGCGACTCTCAATGAACAACAAAATCTAGTGTTTGCTGCCGCATCTCACAAGCAAGCAAAAATTACGGACTTTTACCGAAAGTGAGACATTTCTGTTTTGATAATTTTACATAACCTAGAAGTTGTACTCGCATGCAGGCTGTGTTCAGTTTACATGTACATGTTTTAGTAAAGAGTTGTTTTTTAAATGCCTTTGTTTTTTTCTGATCAGATATTTGATATTTTTGTAGGCGGGATGATAACTGCGGATCAAACATGCTGTAAGGTTTGAAGTGTATGAAATAGAGAATTGTTTCTATAATCTAAAGTCTCCTTAATCGACAAGGTTTAACTGATCCCGAACTTTGTCGATTAACCATCTTCGTTAACCATATTTCGTTTAAATAACCCTAATCAATTACATGTAATACTAGCATGCAACTTAGTTCCAGTCAAAAGGCTTTTTACAATTTTTAGCATACATGTACATCGATAAAATGAGATCGCATCCAATTTAATGAGATTAATTTATTTATCAACATGATTCTAATGCAGAGACTAAGGATTGAATTCAGTTAGAAAGTTCTTTTTACATAGCGTACTTTGTAGACCATAGCTTTTAGGCTCATAAGTCATAACTAGACAGCGACAATTTACGTGAATCACCTAAAATAAATGTTTTACCTAAATTTTGTAAAAGCACCTAAATACTGTCATTACGACTAAAACTTGCCATTTGATTAACTCATCTACTCACATTGGAAAACATAGAGAAAATCGTGGTAATGAATTACTTTTATAATCGGAATAATGATGACATTGATGAGTGATTCTGGGCAGTACCACATGTTTCTGGTCATAATTTCTAGTTCTTTTATATACATTAATAGAGCTTATATTGTATTTGAAATACGAATAATTTTGATCTGTTTGACGCATACACTATTGCACAATTGAATTGTCAACATACATTTTAAAGCATATGTACATAGTTGCTAATGTTTGATGTGTGCAGTTGTTATAGTTTGAAATAAAATCGTTCCGAATCGCGATTACATGTAGGGCTTACTTGTCTCTCTATTCTCTTTTCTCTAATTCATTTTTAAAATTTTTGCGTAGATTATTGTCGCGGTATTTTCATTCACCTAAATGTACAACCTAAATTTGTAAAATTATTCACCTAGATAAAACCTAAAATGGCAAAAAAAATTTCACCTAAGATGTCAGTGTCTAGTCATAACATACTTAGCTGACCACTGACCAGATTTTTATATCACGAAAACAATAGGCCACCTGACAATGCACTGCTTACTTTACACGTATATCCACGAATACGTTGAATTTTTGGCCTATGTAGGCATATGACTACATATATTATGGCTAAAACACATTCTAGAAAGTATGAGCTATATATTCAAGTTACAATTGCTCAAAATGGTTATCTGTTGACTGCAACTCTAAAGCTGAAAATTATGAGCCTTGTCGGTTACCTCTAATGAACAGGCTGACTACTAACTTTTATTTAGCGCATTGAAATTTTATAAAAACTCAATTCCCTCCTCTCTATTGAATATCATTAATTACAACCTGAAATTTTTGCCCCTTCTGGTCTGTTGCCGCACCCCATTCTCCTTTGAGGGTGGCAGTTACGGCATTGCCACACGCCACACATCAACATCCAATGCAAGTGCACTACATCTTTGTACACACAATATGATTACAAACGCTTGAAGTACGTAGGGAGTTGAGATTGTGACTCAAATTAGATTACTATAGGAATAAGCTCTTAACCGAAAATTTTTGACTACCAAATAATAACGGTCCTCTGCTATGTACTGTACATTAAAGAGCGGAATGATCAAATGATGAATTGTTTACTCATCGAATCATTCGTTCCTTGAGCCACGAATAAAACAATGGCGAACGTTGCAGCAGTCTTATTTCCGCAACCGTATTCATGGTAACCGGGATATGCCTCTGTCTTGATTTGATTGGCTCTTGAAGAAAGACCAGTTAGTCTACTGATGAGCACCTACTTATCACAGCCTTTAAAGTCGTAATTAATTCTTTACAGATAAATTAAAGTATACATTTCATAAGCAGAACTTCGATATGATATCAGTGCATGAGATAAATGACAGTGCACTCAAAAACTTCAGAGGAAATAAAAAATAAATTTCACGAAATATTTCGTGCCAACCCTAGTGGTGACCCACAAACTAGTCTTTTCCCGCTCGTATATCTGATATGTCCATTCAAATATCCGAAACGGGCATTTGATTATCCGGCGTGTGCGTTGAATTTTCCGATTTTTTCTAAGATTTTTTTTAAAGATTTCCTGTGCATTGATGCTTAAGCCACTGATTTATGTTGACCCACTTTCATTATACTAATACGTGTACGTGTAGTAATAGAAATGGTCATTGTTCTTAGATAGGGGACTTTATTTTCATATCATATTATTATACATACATGAGAATGTGTCGCGCATGCTACACTTAGCACTCTGTTTGTGGCTGTGAATTGCGATTGCGACGCAATTTTCTTATATTTGTGTGCCCAACACTGAATGTACTATGTAAGTAATTATGCTATTTTATTCCACTTTTTAAGCTGCAAAATTCTGCAATTCAATGCCTTGAACACCTCAACTGCGAACTCGAAAGAAAAGATAATTTGTTGATTTTAATCAATCGTAATCATCTAAAGGTTAATTATCATCTAATAAGTACTTGTTTGACCAAATTTTCAAAACAAGAAAATATGACTAAAACATGCATTGCGAATGATCGAACATGTATCATAGATCCGCATCCTATCCTTATCCGCAAGATATCAAATTTCCGAATCCGTATCTGCATCTGTGTAATAATTTGATTCAATGTAATAATTGCAAATGCAGAATAATCACAATTACTTAAGTAACTGAAGCTGTTGTGACTTAGCAGTTCTCATGGCATGTACATTCTACCGCATTTGTGAATCACAATGCTGAAAGTGCTTTGATGTAGGACGTCATCTCGAAAGTTATGACTGAGAGTCAAAAAGGCGATGCATTCACTGGACGTGTCTGCGGCATTTGAGAACATTCATTGTGACATCTTTTTTTGTAGCAATAAAAAACACATGGCATGAGATCACAGAATTAGATTCATCTGCGCGCGCTTCCAAGTGGTTAAACAAAAAATTTAATTCTGTGCATGAGATCTTCCATGTACATTAATCATAGCACTCGAATACAAGTGAAAATGAACTGGCAAGGTATCAACGTCTACTGAGACGACCCAAAATCTGTGATGACTGACTTATAAACTTTTATCCAACACATCCCGCAAGGCGTGTTCAAATTCTTAGAGTATTTTATAATTCCTTTTGAATAGCATCATTAAGTATTATCAAGAAATGAAAAGCCTTGCTATTGTTAATAGGTTTATCTCCTAAATTTTCGCCTGCACAGGCCGCATCAGAGGATACAAAGGGAGGTAGGCTTTACAAACAATTTCAAAATTTAGATTTTAGATATATTACAGATATGGACAATATGATAAAAATAGGTAAGACAACATTCAGGCATAGAAAAATGTTCATGTAACGCAGTGGAAGATATCTCGGTGGGAATCATAGTGTCGTAGGTAGCATTAATATTGGACAAGCAGCATCAAATAGAGTCAGTCACTTTATAGGAATAAGAATTGTTGATATTGATCTTCTTCTTCACGGGAGTTAATTTGTGGGTGATAAATGTGAATGAGTTATGCTTCCATGAGTCTTATGTTCGTGTTATCTCGTTCATGTGATAATATTTCGGTTTTAGTGTTACTGCTATTCGTGTTGCAATTCTTTAAATGTTTGAATATTGAAGATGTTTCACGTGTGAAATGTTCTTTAATTCTTACATGGAGTGGCAGAATTGTACTTCCAATTTAGAAGTGTTGACATTGAAGACATGTTACCTTGTAAACAACATTTTTTCTGAAGCATATTTTGTCGTTTTTAATTGGGCATTCTATCATTTGACAATTATTTCAAAACTTAATTTTCTTTCGTATGTCGATGGCGTTCTTCCGACATTATAGGAGTTGGAAGAGAAGTTGAGAGCAAACGATGCATAAGTTTTCTCCTGGACGATGGCGCGGGTACTGGATGGTCAACTCATCCCTGTCCTTGACGACGAGCTTCTGAAAAATGTTTGGCGTTACCACCTCAATTAACTGCACAACATTCTATTGTCTCTGAATATAAGCGATGAATTCTAAGAATTTGAACACGCTCTGCGGGATGTGTTGGATAAAAGTCTATAAGTCAGTCATCACAGATTTTGGGTCGTCTCAGTAGACGTTGATACCTTGCCAGTTCATTTTCACCTGTATTCGAGTGCAATGATTAACGTACATGGAAGATCTCATACCATGTGCTTTTTATTGCTACAAAAAAAGATGTCACAATGAATGTTCTCAAATGCCGCAGACACGTCCAGTGAATGCATCGCCTTTTTGACTCTCAGTCATAACTTTCGAGATGACGTCCTACATCAAAGCACTTTCAGCATTGTGATTCACAAATGCGGTAGAATGTACATGCCATGAGAACTGCTAAGTCACAACAGCTTCAGTTACTTAAGTAATTGTGATTATTCTGCATTTGCAATTATTACATTGAATCAAATTATTACACAGATGCAGATACGGATTCGGAAATTTGATATCTTGCGGATAAGGATAGGATGCGGATCTATGATACATGTTCGATCATTCGCAATGCATGTTTTAGTCATATTTTCTTGTTTTGAAACAAGTAATTATCAGATGATATTTGACTTTTGACTTTAATGATTACGATTGATTAAAATTAGCAAATTATCTTTTCCTTCCAGCTCGCAGTTGAGGTGTTCAAGGCATTGAATTACAGAATTTTGCAGCTTAAATCATCCATTAAAAAAATGGAATAAAATAGCATAGTTATCTACATAGTACATTCAGTGTTTGGGCACACAAATACAAGAAAATTGCGCCGCAATCCCAACCACAACCGAAAATTATGAAAATTGTGGTCGCAACCACAATTTTTTATTAGCTTCACTGCTGGAGACAACAATCACAAGCAGAGTATAAAGTGTAGTATGCGCAACACATTCTCGTGTAATATAGGCCTACATGAAATACCTATCTACCGTACTTTTACTGATTAAATTGAAATCAAATATCACATGTAGAATCACTGTCAAAAATGATGATTTTACATGAGCAGGAGCGTTTGATACATCCTGATATGATAGAAAAAGTGGAATAGAAAATTATGGTTCCGGGGTAACACTGATTATTCAGTATTACGTATATTCTTTCTTGAACTTGTTTTACAATTGATTTTACCTCTTTGTGATCGTAATTTTTTTGCTTTCAGTATTGCTCTTTCAGTATTATTTATCAGTATTCAGTATTACATTATTTATTCAGCATTTTTCATCATTTTGTCCTTGTTTATTGGTCAATTTTTTGTATGACTTCGTCTTGATGTATGTAATTGTCTTTCAGTTTTGATCTTTCAATCTTTGACTAGTCATTCCATCGAACTTGATTTTTCATTGACTTTCCCTTTATTGTGTTATCAGTGTTGTTCATTAGATGTCAACGGGCTCTTTATTTGCTATCATGTACCTGTCCATCAGTCTGACATCGTTGTGATTTCATGTGAGATGTGTTAATCGCTTGTGATTCAACAATACAGTGCTGTCGCTTGAGAATGGCCTACGATGTAGGCCGAAAGATCTCGCGCTAGAAAATGAAATTCTTGGCTGTGCTCACAGTCATATTGGTAAAAACAGGAAAGAGCGACTGTCAAATTGAATTTTGTCTTTATATTGACTGATGCTCTATCTTTTATAAGTTGCATAGGCAATTTTGATTTCTTTCAATACATGTGCTCTACTTATGCTTAGGATTTTTTTCATATCCGTGTACGATTCCTCAACATATGGAAGTTTCCAGAAAACATTCACCCTTTCTTCGTCCGAATCTTCATTTGTTTTTTTCTTTTTCGCATTCCTTGAATATTTTTTGTATATAATTTGTTGTATATAATTAATTAATTAATTTAATATAATGTTGTAACTCTTAATTTTTGGTAGCGGACATAGAGGTCCTTGATAGCAAAAAGTTTTGTAACTTTCAGGTTTATAGGCAATGTGTGGAGTATGTACCATACAAAGCCTCGGAATTGCCCTCATCCACTGCGTGTGATGAACGCTGAAATGACCGATGATCGACGGTTGAAGTTACTTGCTGTTTATCAGTGGATTTGCAAGTTATGACAATGTGCTCACCTACATCTAAGGTTGTTGACCAGAGTGAACCATTTCATAAACAGCCTGCTCTATAAATATTGAGCACAAAACATTATTCAGTATCAAGGGCGTATTAGTATTCAGTATTAGGGCGTGCGCGCACTAAGCGGCCAGGTCGCGGCGGTCAGAAAGAATGCTTAGGCATCATTGCGGAGATGGGTAGGCGTCTTCTTGCGCGCGCACTTTCCCGACGCGACCACTTGGTCGTGGTGGCCATCAAGATTTGCAGAGATGCACAGGCAGCCAGCAAAATACATTGCAGCCTATGACAGAGCGCGCACTTGGCGACCCTTCCCGCGACAAATAGATAATAAACTGCTGCAACCTCTTCCTCATTCATTTTTTCCTCAACAAATGGCGTCGGTGGTCGTTGTCGCAGCCGCTTCCATGATCGTGCATCTTTTTGGCCGCGACGCGACCTGTCCGCTTAGTGCGCGCATGCCCTTACTTATCAACAAACCAGCTATATTAATGATCGAACGTCATGTAAAGCTCACAGAATGTATGTGACATCAAGTATTGTGAACCAATTCAAGCATGGTTATTCACAGGGCTATATTTCACTACGCTATTATTAAAGCTTCTTCTGTTGTTCATTACCATACATAGCTTCGACATAATTTTTTTCGATCAAAACTTGAGTTTCATTAACCGTTCGGTAAAAATCGAGTTTATATGTTTGTTATTCGTGTATTCGAATGTGGAAAGGGAACTAGCGTTTGTTGACCATTCACCTAGTGTAGCACTATAAATTTGAAAATCATTGGGTGTGCAAGTACTGCATTTGCATTCATGAAACTCATGCTAACCTCAACTGCATAATGAATTGAGTAAGCGGATCTTAGCTATAGACACATTGATTCGCTTACTATGGAGGTTCCCAACTCACCAGATGTCAGAGCTTTTATCTCAAGGCCAAGTCATTGGCCAACGTTGTTGTTACGAAAAGCGCCTAAACGGAAATAAAAGCTCTGACATATAATGAATTGGGAAACTTCAATAAAATAAGCAAAACAATATGAATTCTCAAACACTTATCCCAATTCATTAAATCATTCACTTAAGAGTTGATTGCAATTACTTGAAATAAAATGTCTTCGCTCCTGTAATTGCATCACTGTTACAGCGAAACTCGAGAATTGAAAAAAATACTCAAGTTTTAATTTCAAGACATTCGTTAAGCCCAAACTTAGAGCTAAGTCATGCTCATCATTCACTGAACATATATGGAGAGAATGTTACATGATGTGTGCGCGTATGATGGTCAAAGGCCTTCAACTTTAGTAATCGCACCCACACAACGACAACTGAATATTTTCTGAAATACATATTTCGTCTTTTACATGGACAAGATAGAGTGTTCACTATAGTCTACATACAATTCGGGAGTGACGACAATCGCGACTCAGTCGGCTTTATACATTCTGCACATGCTTTATCGCCTTGGCTAGTATTCATAACATCTTACGACAATTAAATATAAGTCATAAATGATTATTCTGAAATACACAGAAAACCCAAAGCGACTTACAAGCAAGCGTTGATAACACGCCACTGGAGCTCCACCAGTGTTGCCACAACGGCCAACTGGAAGGAATTCCGCCGCGACGGTCTACGTGTGCCGATTCCTAGACCTATGTATGAATCGCTTTATTAAAGATAGATAAAGCAATTTTGGGGATCGATTTACAGTCACACGCACGTACATCACGCAATTTAGCCTATGTAAATAATGATGCATACTAAATTGAGTAACCTGATTTTTCTTTTGTTTCCCATGCCCTCCCATCATAGGTACCTTATCATCATTAATTCAGTAATGGATTCCAAAGTAGTGAGTTTAATGCGCATCACATATGCTTCAATTGCAACTCTACCCATTCACTGATCAAGTAATTCAATTTGAAAAAATAGCACAAAACAGATGCTGAGTTACGTAGGCCTACTGATGGGACCATTCCATAAATAAGAGAGGCTAGACAACATTTTGAACAGAGGTCTTATCATTTTAATGACTGGTAACATAAATCCATACACAAACTGACCAATGAAGTCACCAATAAACGTGATACCATTGCTTTGATTTTTTCGAGGATCTCTCAGGCTTTGATTCGCTAACACATATGACACAGTCTAGACAACATTAAGAAGTTTTGATTTTGAAAGTAATTTCAGAGAGATTGAAAATCTAATGGTTAAATCGCTAAATCATGACGAGGTGTGAAGCGAGTATCTGAGATTGAAACGTTCCAATACTGCAGGAACATCATGAAAGTTGACACGGACAAGAAGCTGAAAATCCGCATCTGCGTTTGCTACCTGTAGGACAATTAAGCTTGCGCCGAATGATCAAAAAATAGGACCGGCGGAATTCTCAAATTCCAAGAATTCCGCCACCACCTCAAGATTTACGCCGATTCCGCCGCTGTGGCAACACTGAGCTCCACCTAGTTCTATCGACCATTGAAGGAGCGGGACGCCGAAGTACCGTCTTTGTAACTTGAATAACTTAATACAATTATCTCGACCATAAAACCAAGGAAGTTGCTTTTTTTCTTGCTTTGCCAATATGAATATGATCTCCCGTCGTTTGATCAAGTACGTGAAGAGGTGTTATTGTGCACTTGTGACTGAGTGCTCACTACACAACTAGGGCATCTAGGTTCAAATCCCTGCCTACGCATTCATTTCTGTCAAGACTGGATGGACGCATAATTTAGCATGTAGAGCCCTGTAACAAGCAAATACGAACATTTTATAGTCCACATTTTTCTCACTTATTTTTTTCTTCGGCATTATTTTTCTTGCGACATAATAACAAGTCTATGGGATGCATGGGTTGTCTCCTCATGTCATCCCTAGATGAAAAAATCGATCGGTTGGTGGATAATTCTTCCGTGTCCTTAATTTTTCAGCGATGCCAATTATCGACGTGATTTTAACCCTTTCGCGACCAATGCGTGCACAGCACGTCATACAAGAATTGTTCAAAGTCACCACGATTGGGAGGACATCAACAGATGATCTGTAAATTGTGCGTCCAGAACATGTCATGGTGACTTTGGACAATTCCGTAAAAAATGTAATAAATTTCACTTTGGTCCCGAACGGGTTAATTGAGCTGTCATGCCTCTGAAGCAATTCGTATATCAGAAACATTAGCTATTTTCTGCATCTTTCTGTCAAAAACATTACGAGCTTTTAGTAGGCTACTAGAATCTACTCAAAATGAAATGGTCAACATTTAAAACTTAACAGCTCTGAGTAAGACCAGACTAACATCACAAGGTATTTGCATAGAGCAGTCAGTACGTCTTACTTCTTTTTCGGGTGTGCCTTATCTTTTTGCCGTTCACTTTTTCTGGTCTCTTTTATCTTTTGCCTAATCGGTACTTTCAGTAAAACGAAAATGTTGATTTCAGATGAGTTAAAAAAATCATCAGCCGATTAACCTCTGATTGACCGATTAGCAAAATCACTTATCGGTACGCCCCTAGATGAATGCACTGTCGCTGATCAAAGTCTAGCTCAAGCGCAGGGTCATTGTCATTGTCACCGCCAGGGTGTTGGCGGAATACCAAAAATGGTTCACGTAGCCAGTTCGGTTGCTCATCCTTAGTAAGGGTAAATAAAGAAATTCAGTACTCGATAGACAATGAAATTAACATTATGACATGAACTGAAAAAATACTCACTTTAGTCAATGCTGTCCAGTCAGCGAATAAACCTGCAGAAGTAGAAAAGTAGTTCAAGTACAGCAATAGTGCGATCGATTTCTCGAGTAAAATAAGAATGTAACGTCAGGTCTCATTGCAGATCATTGGAAGAGATCAATGTCATGCGACAGATCTCAATCCCTCATCTAAGATCAATCTCATCATCCAGGACAACCAGCAAACTCCTGGAAACATTGCGCAACACCAAACTGTTAAGGGCATGATCAGGTCAAGCTGAACTTATGAAATGATAATAACGGTAAAACAAACGCAGTTCCATGCCTAGTCTTCACACTGAACGATTCAAGAGGCATTTCTTTCATAAAACAGCAAGGTTGCGCAGTAAATTATACTCGCATGTTAAATTGCAACAGTTCCAACACATGAAGCTCAAATTCTGCATGAAAAAATTATCTTCTGACGTCTACCTCAAATACGAGTATATAAATGCTCGCATGTACGGTACATTGTTATTTTTGTGATTCCCATGATTTTTGTATCGATGCAAAATGAACTCTTCACACTTTGATTTCTAATAATTTCGCATTATACAATCAACAATATTATATGAATATGCACCATAGGGCTAAATAGCATATTTACTAATTTCCATAATCCGCTACAACCTTCCGTCGAAATGCTTTAAAATTTACATGCACGTGATGTTGATTTGATACTATGATTTCCAAAAATTTATGATTTTTTTAATTGCCACATGATTCTTTGGTTTCAGATTTAAATTATTTTCGCAAAACTTTCTTTGTATACAATATATTTCTAGACAAGGAAGATCAGAATAAGAAGAGTTAATTGCCTCGATACAAAAGTCAAAGGAATCATAGTACATTAATATACGCCTGGCTTTCAAAGCCGACATGAACTTGCTGTTTAATTTTCTTATGAGTTAATTCAAATTATCTAAAAGTAGCGAAATCATGATTGAATTTGTTTTTCTGATAATGCTACTTTAAGTCACTGGACTTTTACACAAGTACGGGACAACTAAATAACGTTGCAGTATCATATTTCTGAGAGACCGAATTAAATTAAATCAAGGCACCGATAAAAAACGAAGAATCCAGGAAGCGGAAAAATACAAACTTAAACAAATACCCTAGTGGAAAGTCATGTAACAAATTAGATTGTTTATAGTCCAGTGCGTATTAACATGATTTGGTACCTCCATACCCCAGTAGAGAGCATGGTGCATAAAACTCACAAAAAGACTAGTAAACCCAACTTTTAAGGAAAAGGATAGTATCTCAAAAATAATAATCCGTTTAATTTAGATCTATAAACTAAATATGAGAGTTCGGCATAAAGTATGAAGAGAAGCTAACCCAACTTATAAATGAAAAACCCACGAAACTGAAGAAATCCAAAATAAGATCGCAATGCATGTACGCAGTCATCAGGGAGGAACCATATGGCTGCATAAAGCAAGGTTTCGCCCCCAGCCTCCAACTTGTGCCATTTGGCGGGCCCAATCTTGCACCATATCGAATGAATGGTAAGAAATGTCTCTTCAAACCTGAGGAAGCATAGCCAAAAGAAATAATTGCAAATTAAATTTGGATACACGAAAATATAAGGATCACAGCGGTTAGCCAAACATTCCTATAATGAAGTTATTCGGCGAGGTGAAAAACAACCAATCTTGCAGACGAGATACCTATTTCTCGAGGATTTGATGCAAGAATTGACGATTAGAACTATAACCCCATAACAAGTCATCTAACGTGTCTGCTTCACGATGCTTCAGTTTTCACTTGTGTACAATATCAATTATATGCTGAGTTGAAAAATGCACTAGGGACTGTCCTGCAGACAATGATGTCGATGTCGGCTTCTCAAAAATTATTATGTCTGAGTTCGACAAAAATGCAATAGTTTCGAATTGCAACCAATATTAGATTATAGCTATTATCTGACAACATCGGCCTTCGAAGATTTCGAAATCTTATAAGAAAATATGTCGACAGCTGATGGTTTTAATGAGTGGTCTAAAGTCATATTGCTGAACAGTGAACATCACATTGCGCATGAAAAAGAAAAGGATCACTATGAGCTCCATGGAGTAACAGATCAAACGAAGTGACATTTCTACATCGTACTCTTGGCAGCATCAAAAAGAAGCTCCTGTCTCGGAAGCTTATGTTGACAGAGCATTTTCAAGGCAGACTACGTGCTAATCTTTCGGCCGAAAAATTGAACGACCTGTTGTTCATTTGCTGCAACTTCGAGCGAGCAATGAGCGGTGAAGTAGCACGTGGTAATGCTGATAAAAGTGAAATCGAAGAGGAAGTTGTGATTCATTGCCGGGTAAAGATATTTAATTTTTTTAATTTCATTAATGCTATACCATCGCATCAATGAATTGATCCTGAAATTATTGTAACTGCAGTGAAAATTGAGGATGATAATTCACAAAAGCCCTACCGAATAGAACAGAAAAATCTTGATAAACTGATGAACAAGTGGATGTCTTATAGAATGAGACTGGTGTCTTGATAACATGGAAGATAATCTATTCGAAACGATTATCAATTTATAAAAATCAATGACATGGCCGAAAATTTGAAATCACAAAATCGCCTGGAAGCATGCTGGAATATCACTCTGCTCAAATCGTTTGCAAAATCATTTGAAGATCATTCATGCAAAAAATGGAAACATGAATAATAAGTCTGTGGTCACCAGATCAATTTTTGCAATTTTTTATGTCGTTTTCAGGTTTTGTTACCGGTCCAATCTCATCTGGATCTTATTATGTGCGAAAAAAGTACATTATACAGTATTTATATCAGATGTTATCCCAAATTAAAGACAGAAGTCCTGAACTAGACCAGCTGTCAGAGTCCAGGCCGGTGCCATCCTCGTCATCTAGACAAGACAGAACAATAGCATGGATATCTTGTCTCTATGGTCGATATCTATTACAGAAGCGAAAAGTGTAAGCAAAATTTGACAGCACAATATATGAATATTTACGTATATAAAAATCACTACCGGACAGGATGGCGAATATTCTTCGAAGCTGTGACAGAAGAATGCTGAGAGCTGTCCCAGGAGTGAGATAGCAGGATGAAGAGACAAACGCGGAGGTAGCAGAGAAGTGTCGTAGACCTAGCTGAGAAGACTCCGGTGTTTCAGTCATGTCAATAGAATGGAAGAAGGTTGCCTTGTGAAGGAAGTGGATGGAAGGAGGCAGAAAGGAAGACCGATGAAGACGCGGAGAAGGTGCGTGGAAGAAGATATGACAAAGCTGGAAATCAGGGAGGAGTTAGCTAAAAGCAGAAGCAGTTGGAGAAGAGTCATTGTCGCATGTCCAACCCTATAATGGGAAAATAAGGACGCTAAACGATGATGATGAAAAACGTGTAAAAAATCAAATGAAAAAATCGCAGGTGAACTCGACAATGAAACTTTCTGCGATAAAATGCCAGCAGCCAGCAAATTGACCATACCAGATGATAATAATACAGCTGCTGTCTGCAGTATTCTAAATACTTGGTTCCACAGAAAATTCCTAATGACCATGTACATGAATCGCTACATACAATAAAAACAACTTATATTTTGTCGTCACATTTCTTTCTGATCAACTTTATAATAATCATCTGAATAAGAATTTCAGATTGATAAAAATCTCTTCTGTTAGGATATGATCATGGAAACATTTGTATCTCATACAAAACCTTAGCACTCAACCTGAACACATCCCGACAACGATTTCACCATACCCACAATAACCAGCCTAGAAGCGAGTTTATAACCCAACCTGGGATTTCGAATCATCATCCTTGTTTATCGCACAAATCGCTTCATAAGTTGAATAGGGGCCAACCCATAATATTTACATATCACTTTGATTATTTTCGGCATGACTGTCGCACAAAATGATTAGACAGCACCTGGAAATCGATAAGAACCAGATAAGTATTCTCAGATGGCATGACGACGTAGCACAACGGGCACACTAGATGAGGGCATCAGACACAGCTCAGTCACAACAATGTCTATCAGTTCCGGTGGTGTCACATCGTACAGCGGGTTTAAGTAGTGAAGCGGAGATTTCGGGTTTTCCCACTCGTCTCTCATACCGTCATCAATTAAGCTGGTCGGATCTCCCAGCTCATTGTAAACGAAGGAGTCCAGCTGGACACGCTCCCAAAACTTGTATGACTCACAACAAACGTGTAGAGGTCTGTGAAACTCCTCAGCAATAGTAGCTATGAGTCCGGTGCCCGCACGGGCCAATACACTGCCATTGTTGAAGATAGCTTGTGCACCAATGAAGAGAGCCGAGACACGTGACATAACAGAAGCGACGCCTGTCAGACTGACATATTCGCATGGGATACCAGCGGACTCGAGGAAACGGATCATTCGTCGGCCCTCGTATAAAGGTTCACAGTCCGCCACAATGACGGTGAAGTCTAAAGATTCCTCTTGTCGAGCGTGCCGGAAAACTTGCGCCACTGTGGATGAGAAGGCAAAAGTGAGAAGGCAACTACCAGCCGAGATTTTCCCAGACGCGTTTTTGGCGATCGTCTTTCCCGCTAGCAGAATTTTTTCCTTGATGAAGTCGACAATCCATGTCTGAAAAGAAAATTTGCATAAATGTATCAAGATTAAATAATAAATCAGAACTTAGATTAAGTTGAATTGAAAAAATGAAAGTACAATACATTTCAGGAAATTTGGATCAAGCCGATTTTAAACCGCTACTGACTATTTCAGCACGGACGGGGCAGCGTTCGAGGAATGACGTCAGAGGCTATTTTTAGAACTTTTTACACATTTGACCTCTTTAGGCGACCCATAAACCTCGCCCAATCGAGCTAATCTTCACTTGCACTATTTTCCTACTAATATAATATTGAATAGTGTACAGTTTTGACAAAAGATTGTTGACGGGGATCCGTCGAAGCACTAGACAATCCGAAACTTAAAGAAACTCCTTGAGTTTTCCCACGTACTCAGCACGATCTATGACCGCCATGCCAGTCCCCTTGTCGAAATTTACAGCCGCTACTTTATCATTCTTGGCAAGCTGCGACACAATTCTATGAATTTTTTTTATTGAATGATTAACTCTGCGTTTCATGGATGAAATATAAAGACTGCCGTTTTAATTCTTCCTTGGTTTGTTTATTCTCACAAGACGGAAAATATGAAGAGTAATTTTAGAGATTTTTAATGCTGCACTTGAAATCAGTGAAATAATTTTTTTTGGAACTATATGGTTGTTCAAATCAAAATGCGAAGACAGTCAAACTAATAATCGGATAATATGCAAGAGCTCAAATTCATTACGGTATTTTCAGGAGTAGATATGCGTTGATTAAGAAACCACACATTAAGAAACTTTTTCTACAAGTTCTGATTAATACGCGAAACAAAGTTCAAAGTATCTTTGCGCAAAATGTGTTGCACCTTACACCGCACCTTACACCATTGAAAGAAGGACATTTTCGATTCATTGCCAATATGAACACACTAACGAGTGTACTTTTTAAAAATCTATAGACTTCTGATTGTATTCATTAATAAGGAAAAAACCTATACTTAACTTTTAGCTTATTCTTAACTGTTCTTAAACTTATGAACGCAACCTTACTAAACACACGGGTACGCGGTACTTTAAAATTTACGAATTTAGGAAACACATTGAACTCACGACATCGTTGAGGGAAGCGAAGGTCACTTTGAATGCGGGCTTTCTGTTCGTGTACGTGATCTACGAAAATATGAGAAATTCGTGAATAAGAAAGTCCGCATTCGAAGTGACCTTCGCTTCCTCCAACGATGTCGTGTGTGACTTCTGTGTGTTTCCTAAATTCGCAAGTTTTAATGTGACGCGACTTCCGCACGATGGATGATGGCTAATTCTGCGTACCTCCGGCTTGACATAGCCAAAAGTTTATGTTAGTTAGTTAGTTATGCTATGTTAGTTTTCATTACAGATATTAAGAGTGCAAGTATTTCAACAAATGAGATAAAAAATCGTGCTTGCAACATGCAGCTTCAATTACGCCTTCATTTGATTTGCATACATGTGAAAATACATCAAGATCATTTGAGGCTCGGGATTCCCGAAAGAAGAGAAGGCTGTGAAACGCTGTGCTGAATGTTAAGATGAAAATTGAAGCCGTTGAAAAATTGTATTTCCAATCAGATTACATCTTTATACATCTGTGTATATTCTGATGTACTATCTTTTCTCAAAATCCACATTTAGTTATACAACATATTCAACGCGCTTAGCATTGAGATGCAATATAGAATTGATATGATATTGCATTGATATATCTATGATCAAATATATGTAAACTCATCAAGCTATAAAAATTGCAGGTTTTCCAGATTTAGACCATTATTCATTGAATTCCATGTATTCCACGTCTTTCTGACGAATTCCAGGTTTCCAATGTCAAATCACAATATTACAGGTTTTTCTAGGTCGCGGACATCGTCCACCAAACTAGTGAACCGGCAAATTATTGGAATCGTTTGTTATTCCATTATGCATCTTTCATGTTTTCGAGATGTGTACTGGACACAGCATTAAGCAAATCATTATGATCATCACATGTAATAATGTTATTCAAGAAAACATTGAGAATACTTAGAGCCAATATCTGAAATTACGTCTAACAAGAAAAACACCATAAGTCTCCAAATAATGAAACAGAAGCAGAGAAGAATGGGTGCTTTAGTCTCATATTCAGTTGAACATGATTTATTCAACAATATTGTAAAATCCAATGTTGCACGAAGTTGCTGGATAGTAAATGAAATCAATTAAAGTCTATGAAAAATGCATTGATCGAGTGATGTACAAACAGGGGTTATCAAAAATTAGATGCAATTAGATTGGACTAAGCAATCTATGGATCTAAAATGCAACATGAAGCAACCAATGCAATTACTGTATTTAATTATGCTAATCAATCAATAAAATGCAATTAATTCATGTCATCAATTAATTAACAGAAATGATTTCTTGTCACTGCTTGAATTGACTGATTGATGTAGGATCCTCTACTTTGATGTTTCGGTTCAGCGTATTATGCTACATACAGCTTTACAATACGTGTAATTGCTGAATATTAGTTTCTAGAGATCTGGGCAGTCAACAGACCTATTATATATAAACATGTAGCTTGTAGCTATACTCTTAATTGGATGCAAATATTGATAAAATTAATTGCAGACGGAAATTCATGCATCATGTTCATATCTGGTAAAAGTGGATAGTGATTTAGGTGGTGGGATATCTCAGTCTGTCATGGCCGCGCTTCAGTGCGAAAATGCTGAAGGTCCCGTGTTCGAGTCTCCCCGCCTCAGGAGGTACCACAGCTTTCACTAATGGTTGCTAGAGCTGCGAGCGTGTGTGAAAGCTGCCCCACCCCTAGCTTCCTAGTATGGCTTCGTGTCTTGAGTGGGGCAGGGATGAGTTAAAAAATCGTTTATTGAAGAAAGTATAAAATCATAGATAAACTAGATAACAGAACACGAAGCAAGAGTTTAAGGAGTTGCTATAAAAACATTGTTTTAAAGTAATAGGCCTACTATTTGTTGCTCCTGAAATCGATAGTAGACGTTGTCAGCTTGTGATATGTTTATTAGAATCTCAGACAATCACTCAAAGTGTAAAGTTTTCCCAACGATAGCAAGTGGTAACGGCATTACAAGCTGAGCAGTCACCACAAATCAAATTAATTGCAATTATTCGATGAAACCAATCTCAATTTCATCGATTCGGATAGCAGGAATCAATTAATGTTTGACATCCGCTGTACAGAAAAAGGAAAGCGTCTTACCTTCAATTCCTCTTTCCTTTCATCGTCGCTCTGATTATCTTCCCGTCCTACCATTAACATTTTCGACTTAAAGTTTTTCACAAACATCCTCATTCCAGCACTTAATGGTCTGCATTCAGACAGAAAGGTAACATTAGGGCTAAACTGGCTTTCCATGTAACGGCCAAATTCCTTGTCAAAAGGTCGCTCAAAACTGTCGATGAAGGCGGTCAAAGCCTCCGCCAGTGCCATACATCGATTGTTAGCGCCCATGATGCTTCCATACGCCATCTGAATACCGACTCTATAGAAAGCTGGGTGCACTTGCGAGATACCTGAAGCCAAAAATCAAAAGATTTGCGAACTCGACTTAATATTGCAGATAAATGTATGCATGTCATGAAATCAGTCTGACATTTTTAAAAAAAGCTGACTGGGTGATCAAATGATCCTCAAAGAAATACGTATAGATAAACCGAAAATCGAAATTCAGGCAAATTCCATTCCGATCAGCCGCTTAAACAACATGAAATAGTGGAGAAAATGTGCTATGGGAAGTCTAGTTCATATGAATGTCTTCATCTTCTTATGAACACACTAACAAATCCAAAATGCATTGCATCGCGCAAAATCTGACTTGCCGACAATTTTCCTTTTTTTTGGGGGGGGGGTAGGGCATCCACTATATTATAATGAAATTAAAACGAATTAGGGATGTAATGATTAAAAATAATAAAAAATAGTAAAAATAATTAAAACCACTGCTTCAGTTAGTAAGTTAGCATAACTAGGCTTTAGAAACGATGAATAACAGTGTGCGAAACAGGGGAATAGGAGGACTCTTACCTGGTAATTATCTTTGAGACTTTGATGTTTTACGAACAAGAGGGGATCCTAAAATTTCCTTCCTGGTCATCAATATTTTTCCAACCCAAGTGTCCGATCCTAAAATGTCCTCATATCAACAGATGCTGCGAGCAGATAAATCATAACTTCGTTGTGTACAGTCAAAGCTGGTTAATTAAGAGCATAAATGTCAGGAATTCAATGTCTTAATGAAACACCAACTTATATATGCAACAGATACAAAAAAATTGCACGAACCGTATGATCTTAATTAAGCGTGACCGAATTAACGAGCTTCGACTGTATTTCAACTTTTATAAATTTCAATTAATACTCTTTAACATGAGCAAAATTGTACAAATGTCTTCCTGTCCGCTTATCTTGTTGCTCATATTATCAATATGTCTAAATAGGTTTGGCCGACTCAGCTCAAAGATTCAAAGAAACTGCATTCGTGATATAACCCATCATTCCCCGTTCTGAGAAATATTGTTTCCAACACGCTAATGAAATAATTAGGCTCATATGGCGTGCTAAATTTATTTCCGGAAAACTTATGTCTGCATGATGATATTTATTACTCGAGTTTCAGCGGCTCTCAGCTCGCCTTCTTCAGGAAAAATGACATGACATGCGGTTGACAGTACAGTAGCGTGGATTGCAGTTCAGTAAGTCGCAATAAGTTTCTACGAATAATATATGTACGAGTCTAGGGCTTAATACGCTCCCGGATTATTTGGAACCGGCAACGGGAAAAAATCCTTGATTCCCGGAAAATTCCCTCTAAAAATTATATATTTTGTTGATTACAAGGCATCTTATTGATTAATGATAATTTTATGTAATCCCATTTTTATTGACTTGAAGCATCATTCATTTGCGTAAAATCGCAATATTTCTTGTTAATGCCTTTCATAAAATCAGATAAATCGATTCTGTAGTTTCTCTACTGCTTGTAAAACGAAAACAACTGATCAAACAACATCATGTCATATAAACTGATGGTATATCAAACACAGCATCTACTGAATGAAATCAATCGTCCAATGGGATCGAGAATGTGATTCTAGCGACGAAGGGTCACGCAATGATCGAACCATCTCCTTTAAGAAACATGCTTGATGCAACTAATTTGTTGATGCAATTAGTATATGTAAGAATATAACAATTTTGTATACCATATAATTCTGTCGGTTCCTCATCCTCAACTGGCTCAGCATCTCTGTTGCTGAATTATCAACACCGGACTTTGAGATAGACGCAACGTTGCTTAAGCGTCTAATATGCGATTTGACGGTGGATTGCTTAGCTCTTTTTACGAAATATGTTGCGAAAACTGAGGACTAATTATCAGATGCTTCACGACGCAATGAAAGATTATGCAAAAACAAAGATGATTCGAAAGTCCGCTTGTAAAACTTCCTGCAGCCACAAGTATTTTCAAACAAAATTTCCGTCTCACCCCCACACCTGGGGAAAAGAGACGTTAAACGGGGGTAAGATAAGGTACTTTCTACATTTAGCTTTGTCCAAACTTATCTTGTCAAAATGTTCTCGAACCGGTGAATTGCGACGTGCATCCGTTGTATTCGATTCACGATTGACTTACAGTTTACAAGTTTCAGAGAAGACAAATGAAGCACCTCAGAGCTTTCGTACTTGATAAAAGACTGTGTGAGTGTGACTTACTGTAAATGGTGCTAATCGACAATGAAAAGAAGCATGTGATTTCTAATTGTAAAAAGGTGCCGCCAGCATTTGAACATCAAATATCATCGCACATAATGAGTGGACGCGGCAAAGGTAAAGTCTCAAAATCGGCCGACAAGCAGAAGAGCCGATCAACTAGAGCAGGGCTTCAGCTTCCTGTCGGGCGTGTTCACCGATTCCTGAAGAAAGGAAATTATGATAATCGAATTGGAGCCGTTGCACCAGTTTATCTTGCGGCGGTGATGGAGTACTTAGCAGCGGAATCCTAGGAATTGGCTGACAATGCTGCAAGAGACAACCATCGATCGCGAATCATCCCGCGACATCTTCAGCTTGCCATACGGAGCGATGAAGAATTGAACAAACTATTGATTGAGTTCCGCTTGATGTGTTTTGCTGAACATTCAGTCTGTTCTCCTTCCGAAGAAGTCTAGAAAGAATCCACCCAAGTAATTTTCTTCACTCGAGAACGCACACAGCAGCTCTGCTTTGCCGTTTGCGGTTCATTGTAGATAGAACCAAGGACAGAGCAAACGATACAGCAAAAGATAATGGAGTGCCAATAGAAACGCGAGCAAGCGAATTACAGCTTCTTTGGAGTCTATCGAGTAGCTGCAGGACGTCAAATAAGGATATCTTGGTGTTGAGAAGGCACTGATGATATTATCGCTTACTTTCTAGTGAATGGTTCTAGCAACATTTTACAGAAAAGAGACACAAGTTGCTTATATCCGAGAAATTACCGGTTCCGGGATTCCTGAGAAGAATCCTTATGTACGACTCGAAGACAGAAACAATTTGGCAAGAGAATTGATTAAAAACGATGCTACTTATAAAAGTTAAGAAGTATCATGCAACTTCGGTATGACTAAATTTCAGTGAAGCATTAACCCCTTCTGTTACTTTCTACAGCGGACCTTCGTGTGGTTTGAATTCTTTCTCCATGGAAAAATCGTCAAATGGAAATGTCATTCACGCCAGCGGACTTCTCACGATCTGAAGTTACCATCTGACTTATTATTACTTGATTTACCAAGATCAGATGGATGCAAAATGAAAGGCCAACGGTTTTTTGATTACAAGTTATCGAACCTTGTCGCAAGTCCTCCAAGTCACCCCACTACATGTACAATAAACAGGTGTAGCACAATGAGCAGCCTTTCTATCTGTCACAATGGTCGCAACGGAAAGTTCCAGATACAGTGAACATAGCTTTGAAGAATCATGATAAATTAAGGCAAGTTATGTTCCCCTGTGTTGGATAGCTTTAGGCACACAGTTGACTTGTAATAGAAATGCAAAATTGGTGAATGCGTTTACAGTGTGTCTTATACTGAGAATATGCATTGTAAAGATGAAAAGATTTATAGAAAAGAAAAGTTGTCTTTATAAAAGTCTTTATAATAAGAAGATATGTCTTATCCTGTAAACAGAAATTGACTTGCATTAAGAGCAATTCGCACAATCATTTTTTTAATTTGATATCTATCTTTTCTTATCATAAAATGTTCTTAATTGCTATTATTGCTACATTTAAATTAGTATCTTTTCCCATTACAATCATCCTTCCTTATGATGACAATCCCATTTATTCATTCATTCCAAGTATCAACAACATACCGGCCTTCCACGCGTTGGGCAGTACACCGTTTTCAATTTGATATTGAGGCAAATGTGAGAACAGTGCCACTTTCTTATGAGTTTCCGCACGTTGGAAGATCTTTTGCCGCTCCAATCGCTTCACCTTTTTCTTCACTTGCTGCGGATCATCATGACGAATTTCGGTTGGAACACGAACAACCTGGGGAAAATTTTTGATGGTTATTATGACATCATTTAATTTTGAATATAAAATGGTTGTAAAATTTTAAAAACTATACACTCAAACTCCTCTTTTATCTCAAAGCTATCTAAAACTATACACCTTGGGACTGAGCATTGTCAGTATTTTAGGAAATTAATCAGTACTGCAAGAACTTCCAAAACTGCTTATTAGTTTTGATGCTAATACCTCCACAAAATATAGAGACAATAGTATTTTTGCATATGCATGTAGTTATCAAAAACATGTTGAGCTTCACACTCTTTTGTTTACGCGCTAAATAAAGCATCAGGATAAAATATGCATGTTTTGCTAGAAACAATTTGATTTGCATCGACCTATAAACTCCTGAACAGTGCATTCTCATAAGTTCTTCGTCGTTCCCTCAACAAAAATGATTGCCTGGCGAAAAAGATTTCATGGTCGACTGTTTCAATGATTGCCTTCATCCTAACCATCTGGTCGCGCCACCTCTTCACAATAGGCAAATGACTAGCTTCCGCTCTTTTTTAACTATAGCAACTGCACAAAATAATGTCCAAGACCTGAAGTCGGTCTACTTTACAGTAGCAGGTGTGACTGATCATTCAGAAGTGGGTTACTGTTCATCAGTTTGCGAATAAAATATTTACTCTGTTTACAGGTGAGTAATTTTGAAAAAAAACTTGTCCAGTTGACAGGGCTGTCCATTAAGTCACTGTCCGTAACTCAGGAGTTTGAGTGTAATTCCTTTGTAAATACGTAAAATAAAGCCAAGTGATAACTTTTGTCTTTCTAGATTATAGTTGATTGACTGAATTCGCATTGAGATGAGTACTCTCAAATGCTGACTACACTAACAAATACAATGTTCAACGTAATAGCAGTCCCACATACCGGTACCGGTATTTTCCGCTGTTCAGCTAATGGACTCACGAGAACTTGGAATCAATCCCACATCTGACGCTAACTTGTGTTGTAATTGTAATTGCTATTAAAATCACGCAATTTCACAATTGCAATCAATTACATTTTTAGCCATGTAATTGAGAAGTAACTGCAATTACTTTGCGGTATGCTCTGTTCAGTAGCACGTAGTTTAAAATTGATTTACTCTCCTCGTCGATAATGCGTTAGAATACTTAGATATGCACCGGGTAGACAACTACCGGCAATCTTTTTCAAAAAAATTTAATGCGAAGTTTATTGTCAAAATCTAAACTAAGTGCCAGTGTGAAAAGCAAAGCAAATAATAGCAAAGTATTGCTAAGCACTGTAATTTAAATGAATTGAAGGCAGACGGAGAAATTTGTGATTGTAATCAACTACATTGATAGAGATGTAATTAGTAATTGTAAACAATTACAATTTTAGGCAAGTAATTCATAATTTGTAATTGTAATCAATTATATTTCATGAGTAATTGACGCATACAAATTCTGAGACTTATCCTCTCCGGGAGTGCATACTCTGCACAACACTTTCCATGCGAAGGACTTCTTGTGGCAGAATCTGATCCTCGTCACTTGCTATGTACCAAATACTTTTCTCATGCGCCCACAGATGCGGATTACACTGATAATAATCAAAGAAAAGTCATGGGTCAATCGTTCAATACACTTTGGTGAAACGGTCGACAACCGTAGGGTTTGATATTTGAATCATCCTTGAGTGCTTGATGAATACCGATAAATCATCAAAGCAAAGGAATATTTCTATGTTAAAGCGATTTCAAAAAAGGTAGATGTTAGTATTTACCTCGTCGGCATGGTAAGAACTGCTCACCACTCTACTATCTTCATCACCACCGCATTCACTCTTCTTTCGAGCTGAAGCAGATTCCTTTTTCTCCTCCACTTTTTTCCCTCCTTTGTCATTCGCAACGTTTTGAGATGTCTTCCCCTCCTCTTTTTTCGATTGCTGAGGATTTTTTCCTTCAGCGGCTAGTTTTCCTGACTTGGCAGCCCTTTGAGCCTCCTGGATAGCACGACGCTCGGCTCTCAACTGACTCTTAGACTTCGTAGGGCCTTCTTCGGACTGACCAGAAGCACCCTTGCTTTGCTCCTGTTGGCTTGGAGCTGAAGATTTTTCATTTAACTTCGTTTCCGTTTTTGAAGTCACATTGTTCACTTTCTTCCCTTCAGCCGCCAGTTTTTCCGCTTTGGCAGCTCTTTGAGCTTCCTGCAAAGCTCGACGCTCCGCTTTTAACTGACTCTTAGACTTCGATACACCTTCCGCTTGAACCATTCCACTGATATGTTGATCTTGCTGCTTTGGACAGCCAATATTTGGACCATTAATATTCGTCATAACTTCCGATATGCTGCTTGGTTTCTGTTCCTTCTGACAGGTACCTGCCGTTCCATGTGCATTAGTTGTCACTATCTCTTCCCTTTCGGAGTGAGCTTCATTTGAAGTAGTTTTGGTCTCCGAGTTTAACCCTAATTCAGTCTGCAGCTGACTTGGCTCTTCACTACGCACTGTCTGAGGCGGTGTATTCTGATTGCCGTGGCTGATTTTTATCTGATCCGACTCACTAGGAGTATTCTTCCTTTGAGTTTTATCTTCATTCGTAGGTTGGAGAATTTCATTTTGATTCGATTGTGAAAAATTTGTGGGTGGGGAAGTACCAGTTGTATCATCTGCGTCTTCATTCTCCTTTCCTTGACTATTTTGTTTGGAGCGTTTATTTCGTCGTCGTCGACGATTTCGAGCACTGCTGCTACTCGGCTTGGTTTGGGTGTCTCCATCGGTAGGACCGTTTGAGCAGCCGTCAGCGTTCATAACTGTAAGAAAGTTCAAGAAAATGCCATCAGAGTATCAAACAACCATGGATATTGCATATTACCCTAAACGAGTAATCCATATACCTATAGTGAAATAGGTTGAGTGATCTACGTTGAGATTGTTGGTTGGGGCAGCAAGAGACGACCAACAAATCAAGATAAACTTCTATGTATATACCATGTGTTGGATATCAATGATATCGAATAGAATTGAATCGGCCCTAATTTTCAACTCGGCCATTGAGTGAATGTAGAGCCACTCGGCCCATTGTTCATTCAATTATTTTCTTGCTTGCTCTAACAATAGACATACAAGTTGGTTACAGGGGGGTGGGGTGTAGGAAGAACTCCCGCAAATGTCATAATTTTGTGACTGCTACAGCATCATGTCTGGAAAGCATTTGTTGCACTGTGAAATTCACTGATCTATCCGACTTCCCAAGGAAGGAGAGAGCGTCATTAAAAATCTTAGTGAAACGACACACCTGTACCATGTAATCCAAACAGAAAAAGCGAACGGGGCTTAGTTACTATCATTCCAGTGCATTCGTGATCTGTGTAACTGATAAGATTGCAGGGAATATCACCCTCTTATGATTTATTACTGCACTATTTCTTTATTTCATCCTTGTCCGACTGTGCCATGAATGCTACAGGCATGAGATTGAGGGCAAATAAAAAACCCGGAACGAGCGAGCAAGTTTGCGAAGGGGGTGTGGTCTTGAAATTTTTGTGACCTTTTTATTGATATTTGGCATAATCTAATGTAAGAAAAATAGTTGGCTAGGGCGAAAAAATGGACGTTTTTTAAATAATCTAACTTTCGGAGGGGGTATACTTTTTTATTGCATATTTAGGTGAATTACGAGAATGGTCTTTTCAGCACCAAAAACCCGGAAAAACCGGAAGATTCCGGAAGAAACTCATACCTGATGCTAGTTGCAGTGAAATACTGCTATGCTCAGTCAAAACGTACAAATATTCAAAACTAAAAAATTGAAATATTGAGCATTTATATTGACTTAGATTATTTTCTCTCAATCAACAATACAAATAGTACAAATGCTGTAATGAATATATATGAAAATATGCCACCGATTAAAGGTGAAATTTTTCCTATGTGTTTCTCATCAATAACGTCATTGAGAATCCAAGTTGCATTTACGCAACAAAATTACAGATCTATCGCTTTGACTGCTACAAATTATCAAAATTACATCCTTCACCAACAATCCGTGCATTTAAACATTTCAAGTATTGCGTACATCAAAATGAGTCACAATACAAGCACACTACGTAATCTCGACGATAGAAGTTGACCAGAATCTCTGCGTCTAACGCCGATAAGAAATGTACATTATAATTTGCGCAGGGTTGCCCGAATTTAACCGTCTTAACGATTCGACTTAATTCAGATATTAAGAGTTTGCATAGCAGTGAAGTGCGTCCAGTCACTACTATCGATACACCTTTCTAAATTGACTTTCCGATAAAAATTTTGAGACTCTATTTTTTTACTATCCAGTATGTTCTACTAATGACACAAAATGCTCTATTTTCATATTTTACGCCGATACGCCTGTATTATTCATGATATCTAAGTCACAAACAAGGTTGCCTTTGTTTCGAGTGATTCGTGCACAACAACCCAGCTGAAATGCGTGCACCTACTTATAAGTTTCAAAACCATCTGATTGGTGTCATGATATTTCCTAATAATAATACTCTGATTTATTGATTTTTACACATTCATATGAATAATTGGAAAATAATTTTCTGGGCAGGCCTGGGTCTGCTGTAAAAACCATCAGGTCCAAACCCGGTCCATGGGCCGACCGGTCTACTTACGGGCCTCACGCCTCACAGCAAGTAGGCATGCAAAAATATCAGGATAGACTTGGTGGTGTAAAAGGGGCCAAAAAAATAAGATAATGAGGCTGCTTTTTGAATTATTGACTATTTTCTTGAAGTGTTCTTGCTTCCTCTTAATGAATTAAAATACAAATTCAATTGCTTTTAAACAAGCGCTGTCATGAGTTTAGACTTTGCAATTTCTGGGATTCGATTAATGGCAATTAACATCACTATTAACGTCACTGAGGAAAATTCGGATATTATCGTTTCATTGACGCTGTTTTGATTAGCTGAGGTATGCATGTCCATTTGCAGTGAGAGAGTGTAAAACCAAATTTCGTGAAGAACTGTGAGGAAGCCATTTTCCAGATAGGAACTTAAGGCGCGTAGACAGAGGAGACATGTGAACCATAAAGTGGAGAATACTTTTCATAGGAGTGGAAAATACAACATCGATCTTTGTTATGATCGATTGAAGAAAGTCTCTCATTCTGAAGAAATTCATACCCAAAAAGTAGGAGCAGAGAAAATGTCGACCATCTAATGATCGAGGGAAGTCTTTCACTCTGCCCAGATAGAGTAAATTGGTGAAATTTATTCTCTCAAAAGAACTGAGATCCGGAAAAAGAAAACGCCGCACCAATGAAGTACATCAAATCCGAAGAAATAGAAATAATCCTAAAAATAGGAGATCTTAGCCGAAAAATATGGGAGAGATTCCTAAAAATGGGGATAATAGGGAAAATAGTAGGTCTGTGAGGCTTGAACATACCGTACGGAAGCCATTTGCCTCTTGCATAACTGAGGTAGGTCTCAATATTTGGAACGGGCTACTCCATTATCAGCTAAGACCCTTTTTTGTGACATTTTTTATTGTGACGTGAGGCAATTCTAGGCGCGATAACATGCCAGATAATCTCGCCCAGTGTGTTGACAGGTGATGGATAGTAGAACAATTTATATTCTGGAAGTCAGATGAGAATATCAGGACCACAGTGATACAGAGGCGCCCAGGAGTTGCTTGATTCTCTATCTCATCAGGGTAGATCACACTCGATACCTTTGATGAGAGCGAATTATCCTAGACACACTGCCAATTATGTAGTTAGCGTCAAGAACATAACCGTCATCCGGCAGGAAAACCGTGCCTCAAGAACTCGGATGGAAATAATGACGATCAATATGAATCGACATAGTGCCATAGCGTGCAGAGCAACCAACGTGCTTTTGTAATCGGGCTGCAGTAAGAAGAAAGGAAAGGTCCTGAAAATGAGTTGATATAAAAAATGACGACTTTTATAAGATAATGAGACAAATGATAGCATTGTACACTATGCAGCCAAAAATTAGATACTAAAACACTTGAATCATCGTCAATCGATTTCGCATCGTTGATACATAATCAGGGCATCAAGTCAAATCAGTAAAATGATGTTTATATACAAATGAAAACTATCAAGTAAACACACTTAAGAATAGCTGAAATGAAATTTACGATAGAATGGAATGGAGTGGTCATTGCACATTTACAATTACCTCTCTGTAGAAAAATCAAAATATATGCAACGGAACAGAGGAATCTCATTCGTTCAATAAATTTTCAGTTTCAAGCATTTTGATCAATATGGATTCAGCTATGCAAGTGTGTTTAGTGAGGCAGAAAATAGAAAAATCATTGACTGTCGCTTTATGAATATGCTATGTACATGTAATTTCAAAATCTTCCTTTCCTTTGATATGCTCATCAATGCGAGTGATCATGTGTCTACGAGTCTCACCAAGGTAACAACTGTCGCATTTCCCACATTTGAATTTGTAAGCTACATTAGTGATGGATGAGACTCGTAGGCCCGAATCTTGGGAAACATTGCGAGTTTTGAAGGCATTAAAACTAGGGAATGTCTATGGATTTCCAGTAGGATGCGGTTGACGGCATGAACCAGGGTGTCTCCTACATCAGGAATTTTCAAATCCAGGAGATGTCATTGTAAAAATCAAGGAGATTATCAAAACTTTTATGAGTCAAAAATTGACCATCTCGTGCTATCGCCATTTTAACAGTACCGTTACCTACTAGTACATGTATTTCGCATTTCTCTTTTTGCTGTTTCTTTTGTGTCTAATAGAACGCCTAATGCCAAAGCATTAATCATAGCCGTAAAATCGTTTTGTCTCACTAAGGCTTAAAAATAACGATGCTATGTTACTCAAACACAGTTATAAAACGAATTACGCTTTTATCTGGTTTTCAAGTGGTCACAAACTTGTCTTCAATTTTTTGAGCACCGTAGCTTGATCGTCAAGTTCACACCGTTTCTCTTTTTTGATCGAATTTTGAATTTCAATCTTATTCAATTCACAATCCCGTTCAGCAACACGTTTGCCTTTCTTAGCTTGATGATCTTCTTTTAAGTTCGAGTGCCCTTACACGTGCGCCGGGATGAACACTTAACCGATTCGATCAATGAAGCAGTTAGCGAAACATACAGAACCCCTCCGTAATACTGAATGGTGTTATGGACCACACGTTGCGACAAGATAGAACTCCAGACCTGCCAACCTTGAAACATGAAAATCCGGGACAAATTTTATTACCGTAACTACCCGCGTACAGGACGATACCATGTATAGGACGCAGTGAATATTTGACCCAAAAGCGATGGAAAGACAGTGTGCCTGCTTATAGGACGCATCCTAATTTTAATCCTTAATTTCCATTATTTTTTATAGAAACGGTGTCATTAAGTTAAGTCATCTCCATTCAATTGCTACGATCGCAGTGTGTGCTGATTCATGACTCCCTCATCCTGTCAGTCAAAAATATTGATATATTGATAAATATTGACAAATATTGCAAGTATGAAATGTTTATAGGAAATTTTTGATTTTTGATAAATGCATTATTTTTTTATAATAAAGGTGTCAATGGATAAGACGCACCTGGGCTTCTAGGTCAACTTCTGAAGAAAAAAGTGCGTCCTATATGCGGGGTATTACGGTATTACCAAAATGGTCGAGTAGCAACCCCATTTCATCAGCTTTTCAACTCCATTTATGATTTGGAATCAAAAGTAGAAAAATATCATTTATAAACAGGTATGGGATTGAACCAATTATAAAAAGCCGGATTTTTAAAGAGTAGCTGAATCAGCGGCGCATGGCGAGCGTTTAGCGAGCCTATAATTGCCGCGAAGCGGCAAAAAATTTTGAGGTTATAATTCCCCAGAAAGCCTAGAAATCGTCTAATTAAAAGGCTTAATATTTAACACAGGTCTTTACTTTTTAACTATTTATATGACTTAATATAATAATTAAAATACATGGGTATTTACACAATTTAGAAAATGTTAAATGTACAAAAATCGAATCAAGTAAGAACCTACATGTACATAGATGAGCAGTAGAAATTCATAGTAGGTACGTAGGTACAAATGTATATGAAAAAGTGGGTCTAGTTAGAAATCTTAGCACGCTTAGCAAGGGAAGAAGTGTGTTTCTTCAAGGCACGCTTCAGTATTTTAGAAGACATTTTCTTTGACGCAGCTTTTGACACTACATCTAATGAATGCAAGTTCAGAGTAGACTTCTTTTCATCCAGAATGCGACGACGATGTTCTTGTTCTTTTCGCCGATTTTGTGAAGCCAACCGAAAATTTCCACAGAGACTAGCATATTTTGCTTATCAAACGAAATTATCAAAATGATTTCAAAAAGCCGAAAAAGCCGGGAAAATCCCATGCTTGTATAAATGATAAATACGTCTATTTCATAACAGCAAGGCAACTGTGGACCATAAAAAATGTTAAACTAAAGGTCTACAAGACTTGGCGAATTTTGTAGATTATGATGGCAAATGATCGAATGAATAAACATTTCGATATAGAGCAACTCTTGAAATCCTAACAGTTAAATCTGTCGTCGGTTAAATTCAGATTCCTACCCATAGGTCCGAGAAACCAAACTCTAAGATCAAGGCTACTGACGCTTTTATCTAGGATGCCGTGCAATGAATTTAAAAACCTTTTTAAACTCGATAGAAGGAAATACATCCGGGCTGCAAAATGATTAATAAAAGACATCAGCGTGAAAAGACAATGCCACCAAGAAATCCGCAAACTTCATCATCATGCATGTTTCCCTATCTTAGGATTGCGCGCGCAGCGCAAATTTTTGAAATATGCGTTCTTAAACGATCTAGAATTCATCTTAGGTTAATAAATTCAAAATCCGGGACAGCATTTTAACTTTTCCGGGACATCCGGGACAGCTCCAAAATCCGGGACTGTCCCGGAAAATCCGGGACAGTTGGCAGGTCTGGAACTCTCATGAAGATTCTCTTCTAGCATATCCTTGTTTACGCTGAAACCGCCTACTGCCGCTTGACCATGGAATAAGACCAAAATCTTCCTTACTACTGCCCACAGGTGTTGAAGACTTTCTTTGTTTCGTAGAAGACTGCAGTAGAGGTCGTCCAATCGATGTTTGTCAATGTCAAATTAACATCACGCAGCTTAATTATGGTATTAATACATGCAATACCAACGAAATTTACCTGAAGTTCCTATTTCGTTAGATCAGATTGTATTAAGTAGGAACATTCCTGCTTCACCGAATCAGCCTAAGATACAGAAATGCAGTTGCAATCGATCATTCTGTTCAATAAAATGTCAAAACGCATTTCGGAAATCGTTGAAGAATTGGTCAAAATAACAAGCGGAGAGAGTGATGCAGCGTATTTAACAAGATCGTGTTTCAGCGGACACCTCTCAAGTATTTTATCCACTATCGCGATAAGGCAATAGCGAGCGGCTTGACCAAACTCCAGCATTCTGCTTGGATGAGAATTTGTTTAGAATGCTGCGTTTGGCTCCGAATACCAGATACACTTGCGATGTTTCCTTCAGATTTGCATCTTTATTCAGATCAAGTTTCAGAATTTCGGAAACGTCTGTCCCTACCTCCGGCATAACCGATGCCTTGGCGAATCTTTTCAATGTATCTGTGACAAGGCCCATGAGAAAATCGTGAAAAAATGGAATCATAGGCTTGTCGTGTTGAAACTGGCGCAGATGGCTCATACTACGATGCCAAGGAACCGAAAAAATGCAGCTTCGATGCAAGAAATGGATCATTGATTGCGTCAGCGACTATTGAGAATGATGCTACATGGGGTTGAGGTTTCACAACGACGCATTATTTCTCAATGTTCGGCAGAATCTATATTGCTCTGTTAAAAGCATCTTTGTTTTCTACCCAACGGCATTTGCAGAAAGACTTAGGAAATGTAGTTCAACCTGTAATGTGTATAATCAGCTCTGCGTGCAGGAGAATCTTTGAAAAGGTAGTTCATGCTTTGCAGTACAGTTGACAAATGCCAAGTACTTCTTTTCAATCCATACTGCAATGCTTCACTCACGCACGACCTGTAACGAGCATGTACCTCCTTGGAGCAATTTCTCCCCACACTTGTACTGAAATTCTTCAGAAAATATTCGGTGAAATAAAATATTGACTACCACGTTGATTTGCCACAATCTATCGAAAACATCGACAAATGAGCCACTAATTTGATCTAATCCTTTATTGACACCTTCAAATATCTTTTCAGCTTTCGAGTGAGTGAGAAATACTGACGTTACATATTCACTAACTACAACACCAGTGCTCGTTGAAATATCTAATCTACAGATCTTGATGTCCCCTTTGAACATTTTTGTATAATGCCTCATCGATCGAAACTCCTGGAAACTCCTTGGTACTCTGGCTAGTATCTCTTTTTGAAAATATGGAGATAATCCGAAAGTCACAACGCAGCCAAACTTATTTTTGGCCATTTGGAAGTTGTCAACAACAGGGTGGTTCTTAAACATCGCTTGAAATATAGATTGTTGATCATCACATGATCGTTGTGAACGGTGTTTCTTTATCATATCCAAGGCACAAATTGTTTCTGGTTTGAAATGCTTCAACTTTCATAGCTGCTGTGATAGGAGCCGTTCTCGGTTCCGGATTAATTGTAGAAATTTCACTAGTGTGCATCGATGAAGATGCATCAGCATTCATTGAAGATGATGTGGTTGAGGTCGATGATGTGGGAACGTTGACACTCCGACGAACAAGATTCACTGATAGTCATTTCATTCTTCCGGCAGTCACGATCAGCTGTCGAATGCGAATTAGGAGCATAACATTTTCATCTGCATCGTGTGACCACTCCGACGAACAAGATTCACTAACTGATAGTCATTGAATGCTGCCGAGAGCAGCTACAAAATAGGAGTCGCTAATCTGTTTTCGAAGTCTGAGACATCCACCCGAGTTCGAAAATTCATGTATGCGAAAAAAAGCTTAAATTAACTTAGCTTAGATAAAGAAAACACACACGGACATTAGTTTACGTTAGCAAACGAATGCGAAAAGCACGAACTAATATAAAGTCACAGAAAAGCATAATTACATTCTATTTACATTATTATCAACGTTAAAAATTTAGCTCAGAACATTTTCCACAACTTTCAATTTCGATGAAATCAGGATTTATCCAGGATATCAAGGCCAAATTTTCGAAATCAGGATTTATCCAGGATATCCAGGCCATGTAGACACCCTGATGAACCGTTTTCAATGTCTAATTTTTTTCAGATAAGTTAACTTCTAATAAGTATAGGAAATATTCGAATTCGAATTTTGATCTGAGTTATGCGAAAAAGCATTATCAACTTTTTGTTTGATCTTGATGAAATTTTGATAGTATCCAATTCGCATAAAAATCGACAGAATTTTTTCATAAAAGTCATCGTTACTACAAAGATGCTTGGTACGATAAATTAAAGCCTTGATGACATCAGTTTTGCACCTTAACGAGGAGAAAGCCTCCTTCGGAGTATGGACACCCGTGCTTGTTGGCTTCACAACACAGTTCCAAAACCATCATCAAGCTTCTGCGCAATGACATCTATAAAACTCAACTTTTTATCATTCTCGGTGTCCATAGTGAACTGAATATTCTTGTGATGAGCATTTCAGAAAGATAGAGGCTTCATATTCATTTTTGAAGATGGCAAAGACATCATCCACGTAACGACGGTAATACAGAGAAGCACGATCAAATTTGCTCGCTATCAATCTTCCGTACTAAACACAATCGCATAGCTGAGCCCGTATTGATCAAAATGCTTGAAACTGACTGAATTTATTGAACGAATGCAATTCCTGTGTTCCGCTGCATATACTTTAATTGTACTACAGAGGCAATTATTGTAGATGCGCAATTACCTCTCCATTCCATTTTATTGTAATTTCCATTGTAGCTATTCTTAACTGTGCTTACTTGATCATTTTAATTTGAATATAAACCTCATTTTGCTGATTTGAATTGATGCCCGTATGATGCATCATATCAATAAACGATACAATCGATTGACAACGATTCAAGTGTTTTGGCATTAAATTTTAGGTCGTTTAGTGTACAAAAAATGACGACGCTTTACTCGTGTGTGTCGTCAGGAGGAGGAATGGTGATTCTATTAAAAAATTGTGAGATGCTGTGCTTCCAGGAAACTAAGTGTTATGATGACATTGTCAGGATGCTAGGGTAGGCTATAAGCTGTAGACAATGAGCTTATATAAATGCTGGAGACAATGATGAGTGGTCGAGCAATATTAAGTACAGAAAAGCTAGTAGAGAACACATTTATAAATGAAAGATGGGACGGAAGGAAGCTGATAGTCTGGCAAGTGCTAAATGGCCAAGACACGCTGTGTAACATCGCTATGTGCTCCTCAAGCCGGTATAAATCGAAGAGAAAAAGAAAGTTCAGAAAACTGGAGACACTGCAACTCGTAGAACATAAAGCTGAATGGCAGAGGAAGGCGAGGACTATATAATCAATAAATGGATAAGTGCCACTACAGTACTTTAAAAGAATGACGATTATTAGGCCAATTTTGCTTTTAGGATCCACTTGTAAACTATATTTCATATACCGAATGCGAATTTTGTTAAGGAATTTAACAAACATCACCAAGACCAAGGCCGTCATTTAATTTTTTTCAAATGTAACTTTCTTTCAAAAATTCAAGGTGATGCATGCAATGATGTGTGCTTTAATTAAATAGACATTAAAAGGGTAATTTCTAAGAATGACAACGTAACTACACTAGGCTGTTTTCCTTTCCTGCTATTGAAAAATCTTTACATGTGCATGGTCAAAAGAAAATCTCATAGGTGGGAAATTTCATCACATATAGGAATAAAACGTTGTGAAAATGCTACGATGTCCTTTTTTATCGCAGATGTGACGATGTATAGAATCATTATAATATTCACCCTGTGCTTCTGACTATTATTTGCTTTATAAGTCCACAGATTTAGTTAAAAATTCGGTATTTCGTATGGGTGTAGGCCTACTGCAACAACTTTGCCAGCATGACAACTATGATGTAGTAAGCCTGGGCATGTGTTTCTAAAATAAGTTGAGATACACTAACCCAAATTACTGCCGGAAGTGTGAAGTCTTTTCAACTACTTTCTGGGTTATAACATTATCAATTCAGTAGATCTTGTAGAGTCCGCATTTCAATTGACCTCCATACATCAAAGAGCAGCCTCGTCAAGAAGCTCAGATTCAGGGCACGAACATTCAAATAGATGCACGTGTGAACTACATATTTGGAATATGATCTAGCTGTTACATGACAACGACAAAAAAAATAATATCTTGATATTTGAACAACAGACATGTATTAAAACGACAATCGGTACATTGAGGAGTTAAGATTTCAATGTGGGCGCATGTGAGGGGCCATGTGAGGTGGGGGACCGGGCATCATATGAGGTGGTGGCCTCATTCCCATCATTGGTGGTGCCACAGCCCCGGGTGGAGGAGGACCCATCATTGGAGGCATGCCCATGGGTGGTGGTCGTGCAGGAGCACCATAACCCGCAGGTGGATGCTGCATGGGAGGCCGAGCTGGACCACCCAACGTGGCCGGAGGAGGAATCATCGCTGTCTGAGGAAACGGCCCACTTCCTGGGGGCGCCATTTTGGCAGCATTCTTGTATTGTTCAGCTGCAACAAAAAACATGGATGTACAAAGAATTAACACTCAACTGATGAACAGTTATAAACAATGTATCAGCAATTCAGCTTGTTCAGTGTTCAGTTCACCTTGTGAGATAATTGCAACTCGAACAATGTACATAGAGTTTGGATGCTTCTTAACTCATCCGCTCCTGAATTTCTCAGAGTTTTCATTTCGTGACAATATTTTATTCATATAGTTTTAGGAGGCACAATACACATCAAATGTGTCTGTCAGTATTTTTCCATACTAATCATAGAGCAGAAATCGAGCATTAGAATCTATTTCAGATAGGTACTTCTGAGCGGCAGAGATTTCGACTCCTAGGAGAATCGATGCATGCCTTTTCAGTGTTCGATTCATTTATCACTCAAGCAGATAGACTCAGCAGAACTGTTAGTAAGGTTCCTAAGTTTTCAAATTTGCTGATAAACGATATAACTATGTACAAAGTGCAGACTTACATATACTGTTGAAATATATCAAAAGCTTACTTATCCGCTTTGTAATAGGTAAGAAGAGTGTAGCAGAACTGAAAAACTACCACAAAGCAGCTAAGCTCGTCTAGGACCCACAAAACATTCTCCACACAATCTAATCTCACACTTCATGCATCCAGAGACGGGCCTAGATAAATACTTTGCTCGTGTCAGCCTGTATAAAATGGTGCACACAGGGATCGCAATTTATTCAAGAAAAAAAGGAAAATCGGGAAAACCGGGGTTTGAATGCATAAATTTGAAATATTTACATTAGACTAATTTCGCAAAAAAACGAAAAAGACAGAATAGATGGAAAATTGCGATCCCTGGGTATACAGCTATGGCCGAAAGTCTGGGATATCATCTCCAAAGAAAATTTATTGAGATCTACAACATTACGTTTCAGGAGCAAATTTGCTATTGAAAGCATTTGTTAACGGCAATGATCATTGTAAAAATGATTTGTACACTGTCTGATTCAATATTTAGTATGTTTACTACGGTTTCTGATCACCATTTGTAGCCGTTGGGGCATGCGGTCTATGACCTTTTTGCACACTTCTGAACTGTATTCTCTATACGAAATACCCAAAGGGTCTCATCTCAATTCTTTCAAATCAAACTCACTTGTTGTATCGACCAATTTTTGTACCTGCTCTTCTAACCATTTCTGATAAAACATTCTAACATTGTCCTTGTGTTTTCGACCACCACAGTGGGTCTTACGCACTGATGGCTGAAATGAAAAATAAATATTTGCAAGAATCAAGGTAACTAATTTAAAAATTAGAACTCACCACTACAGCACTGTAACATGAAAACAAGCGAATAAATGAAGGTTGAAGAATGGCTCAGAAATTTCAACCAGAAATATAGAGGTATAGAATTCAGTCCTAATCCCGATTAGTATGTGAAAATGATGTTTCAACCTCACTACTCCCCCTTACTGGGGTTTTGGACGGAGCAGAAATAGTCAGACTTTAATCTGTAGCGCTGTGATATTTTTAGTTCGGTTGCCCTTCCTGAAGACTTCCAATGACACTTTTGGGACTCGACCTCTGGACCGCAAGATTGTTAGGCCAGGCACTTGACCACTGTGCAACACAGAGACCTAGTTAAATATTAGGATATGCCAAGTTAAATATTTCTAGAACATCCTTTAAACGCGATGGATAGCTACTTGAATATCTATGATATGGCAAAATTGACCACGTTAATTAGACAGATTTTGATTTTGTCCATAGAAATGATATAAATCATCTGGAAAGCTTATGAATGTCGTAATAAACATGTAGAATTCTATTCAGTCAAAAATCACCCGGTTATTAGAAAAATTATAAGAATCAAAACTGTTTCAGATAAATGGAAAACAATGCAGTGCTCAATTTGATATTCTTAATACTGTATATCGTTTGTGATTTTGTGTCATCTTCATGTCAGTGCGGGCAAATGGGAGCAGCAAGCGTCCAATTCGGAACATTTCTGATTTCTTTTATCAAAATCCAGATGATGCTATTTAGGGGACATTTCAAAATGCCGGCTAATAACGAACGGTTCCAACCTTTGTACTAACAACCTACGGTGCGGTCGTATCTGGCTTTCTGTCGCAGTGCTGCTCTCTGTATATAATTTGCCTCCGATTACTTCGTGTAAAGAACATCATACCAGTGGAAAGTTACACCATCGTGCTCCTTGTGATCTCCGCTATCTTTTGGTACCTTAATTGTCATCGTGGGATTTTCCATTCAAGGGATAATTGTGAAATTACGTCCTCATTTCCTTTTTGTCTATCTGCGCATGTGCAAATCGTAAACACTTCTCCACGGTCTTCTGTAACATGTCTAGCAACAGGCAACTACGATCTGGGTCACGTGACGCTACCGCTGAAAGTGATGACCTCAAGAGCTTCATCTTGCAGGTAGAAGCTCGTTTGACGTCAAAGCTCGACGAAGTTATGAAACGTATTTCTAATCTCGAGCTCCAATACCATGATATCAAACTTGAACAAACTCGACAAGAAACCCATATCTATGCCCTCCAAACAATTATTGGTAAACAGCAGAATTTCATCGAGAGAACAGATATATCAAATAGACAGTGCAATCTAATTATATCGGGAATTCCCGAAGACGATATTGAGATAGGTGACAGTACTTTTCATGATGATTCTAGCAAGATTTCCCGCGTTTGTGAAGAGATTTCCGATGATCTAACCGAAGATGATATTGAGACATGCTTCCGCATTGGTCGTAAACGAAACGGATATACTCGCCCTTTAAAAGTGAAATTCAACAGTAAAGCTTCTCGCAATTGTGTCCTATATAACCAAAAAGCTACCCGTAACAGTACTTCACTCTCTTGGGGGAAGCAAATATTCGTTAATCGTGATCTTCCGCCTCTTACTCGGGCTGAGGAGCATCGTTTAAGGCAGCGTCTGAAATCTGAGAAGCAGAATGCTCTACCAAATGACAAAATATACATCAGAAGCGGTAAACTATTGAAGAATTCATGTGTGATAGACCAGGTTGACATTTGCTCAGGGTTGTTTTGACGCATGGCTTGTACTGACATTTCCTCAGTCTCGTTCGACTTCATGGCCCACTCTTATGCCGTATTTGTTCGCCGTTATTATGCTAACTTTCTATCCACTACCCCAAACCTTTTCCTGCTGGATCAGCCTGTTCTTGTGCCTAAAATACCTCATGAATTGGACCGACTTACTTGCTTCTATTTCAATGCCCGATCCCTTCGTAATAAGCTCTCGGATTTGATGGTTATTCTCGATACCCAATGGTATGATATTATATTCATTACTGAGACATGGTTAGATCACAGTTTCCCGGACAACTTCATTGTTGATGCGAGTGGTTATACTATCTATAGAAAAGACAGAACTGAACTGGGTGGCGGCTCTGCTATTCTCGTCAGAGATAGTTTACAATGTGCTTCAGTCCCCATACCCAATCAATTATCTTCGTTGGAAGTTATTTGTGTTGATATTTTGCACACAAAGGCAATGAAGCACCGCTTCTTTTGTGTTTATTTTCCTCCTCATATGACATACAACGAAAACGGTGTCAACAATTTGTGCAAGTTACTTGAGTTTGGATGCTGCTCATCTTGCGACGTTTCTTTCATCGGAGACTTCAACTTTCCTAGTATTGATTGGTCGATCCTCACGTCGAGTGGTAGTACCTATTCATCCAGGTTTCTTTCACAATGTTCGAAGCTAAATCTCACTCAACTTGTGAACCATCCAACACGCCACGAAAATATTTTGGACCTTATTTTAACGAGCCACCCCCAGAACTTTATGAAAGTTTCAGTTGATGCTCCCTTTACTCCAACCTGTGATCATCGTTCAGTATCGTTTTCCATTATTTCGCATTGGTCTAAGCATCAGTCTATATCGCTTCCTAACTTTTTCAAGGCTGACTATGCTATGATTGATAACTATCTTCGTTCTATTGACTGGCATGCAGTTTTCCGAGATTCGCCTTCAACCCAAGTTTTCTGGGGAAGTTTGTGTCAGATATTAAACCGGGTGATTTCGAATAGGGATCTTGTTCCCTTGTCTCATAAACGCCTTTCATCGAAATATCCAAAATTTATTCGTCGCCTTCTTTGTAAGAAGAAGAAATTATATAAAGCCATTAACAGTGATCCCGAATCCATCACCAAGTATAAGCAAGCCTGTCAAGAATATAAAAACGCCGTATATGGCTTTCAATGCTCATACGAAGAGAAGATTGCGCGATCAAAAAATCCCAAGCTGTTCTACTCTTATGTAAGAAACCGCCTGAAACTTCGAGCTGAGATACCCCCTTTAATTGATGAAGATGGTGACAACGTGATTACTGACAGCCAAGAGAAAGCTACTTTTTTCAATAAATACTTTAGCTCAGTTTTCGCACAAGATGATGGTCTAACTCCAGACTGTTACCCAAAGACTTCTGAGTGCCTTAATTTCATTGAATTCCCTCTCGATTCGATAATAAAGAAACTGTCATCGCTTCCATCAAAATTCTCCCACACACCTGATGGCTTCCCTCCTATATTCCTAAAACGTCTTGCTCTGCCGCTGGCCATACCGTTGCAGCTACTTTTTGAGTCGTCTCTCTCTTCTGGTGTTATCCCTTTGGAATGGAAACAAGCCTTCCTGCTTCCTTGCTATAAAAAGGGTGACCGATCCAATGCTGCAAATTACCGCCCGATCTCACAAACTAGCATCATCTGCAAAGTCATGGAATCAGTTATTGTGGACGCATTCTCTTCCTACCTCTCATCAAAAAATCTGCTATCAATTAACCAGCATGGATTCCGTAAAAAAACGATCACCATGCACAGAATTAATTGAATCACTCAATGATTGGACAGTGGCGGCTAACAGAAAATGGCAAACTGATGTAGTACATATTGATTTTGCCCGTGCGTTTGATTCTGTTTGTCACCGCAAACTTTTGATCAAGCTACGGTGTTTTGGGATAAATTACGAGCTTCTTACTTGGATTGGTGAATTTGTAATCGGTCGTACTCAGAGGGTTCTAATTTCTGGATCTCTATCTGACTCTCTCCCAGTTGTAAGTGGCATTCCCCAAGGGTCAGTAATCGGCCCTTGGCTTTTTCTGATTTACGTCGATGACATCACGACTGTGACCGTGGATGACTGTGTTATTCGTCTTTTTGCTGACGATGTCAAAGTATATCAATCAAGCCCCGATGGAAATTTCACTGACCTAGCTCAAACGCTTTTCAATATCTCTAACTGGTCACATACTTGGCAACTCAATCCTTCATCAGAAAAATCCAAAGTTATCACATACAGAGACAATGGTGCTGATCAGTCGTACTTTATCAATGATGTTCCGCTTAATCGTTCGTTCGAAGTTCGCGATCTCGGCATTCAATTTTCTGCTGATCTTTCCTTTTCCTCTCATTGTCATCTCATTTCTTCTAAAGGTTTATCACGTGCTTATCTTTTGCTAAAGTCATTTTCCTCAAACGACCCCGAGGTTCTAACCAAGGCCTACTGTTCCTTCGTGCGACCAATTGTGGAGTATTGCACTCAAGTATGGAATCCTCAACTAATAAAGGACATAAAGCAGGTTGAAAAAGTGCAACGTTTCTTCACCAAAGTTGTTTGTCGCCGTGCTTGCCTTAATTGTGATAGTTATTCCTCACGTCTCGTTTCGCTAAATCTCATTTCCCTAGAAAAAAGAAGGATTTATTTTGACTTAGTTTTTGTATACAAATTACTGACTGGATTGGTGGATATTCCTTACGAAGACTTTTTTGTCTTGAAATCTGAACCCATGAGAACACGCGGCCATTCTAAAAGATTGCTTCCCACTGATCGTCACAACTGCAACATACGCAAACATTTCTTTACCCATCGTATAATCAGAGTGTGGAATTCTCTGCCTGAGAATGTCACTAATTCTCCTTCTCTCCGTGACTTCAAATCTAATATTGCTTCTTTTGACTTTTCACCGCATTGCAAAGTTTATAATTAGATGTTTTTGTTAATTAGGCTCATTGTAAGCGTTCTCCGGAACCATTGTAGCCTTTTGCTTCATGCAATAAAGTATATCATTATCATTAACATACGAGAACATTTGACAACAATATTGATAAATGCTTTCTTAACACCCAATTACCGGTAGATTCAAAACATTTGTGCTGGAATTTCTGCCAATGACAGACATTCGAAAGATGATTCCGCGCAACCATTAGGCATCCGCGATCAAATGCTTGATGTAAGATCGGGTTCGAGGTGGGCGTCTGACATGGTTCGGTCATGCAATGAGAGGTGAGGGAAACTGCTTCGGCAGAGTGGAAAGCATGGAAGTTCCAGGGCGTCCAGCTGACGGAAGAACAAGAAGAACATGCCGTCAATGTGTCTTAGAAGATCTGAATGAAAGAGGAATCCCCGAAGAACTCGCTGCCAACCCAGATGAATAGAGGAGAGACAACCGTCTAGACCCAGGAGATGGGATTCAATAGACGTTAAACGTGGAGTAAGAGTAAGTAAGACAAAATTTACAAAGATAAGCGGTACATTAGAAGTGTACAAGCAATTTTCCGATGCAATCAGGACGCAAAAGGTAGCTCATTTTCTTTTATCCAGCGAACTTAGACATAAACAGAAGCAGCTGGTGCAATGACGCTCAATTTAAACAAGTCAGAACATTTACAGCTAATACGGCTGACAGTGCGAAATATCCAGCAGCATTCTTTGCCTCAAACTCAAATGCTGTTAAGGGACACCCTTGACGTCCTCCTTTCAAAAGCTTTGAAAAAAACATTCCTTTCTGAAAATGCTACTGTCCGAGCACATCAATTATTCGTCATTGCCGCACTCCTTCACCATTTAATTGACTATATAGACGATATTTGATTGACGATAACAGATACATGATTTTAGTAGCTTAATTTAGCTGAAAGATTTCCTATTTGAAGATAGTTCGGTATCAACAAGTTGGCGCTGACAAATTTGAGTTAAGCATTCTCGACTCGATCTGATGACGAAATGGTTTTTGTTGTGACACCAATGCAAGTATGAAATACCGCCGACAGATCAAGTAACTCCACCTACATTTATGGAAAGATTCTCGTTCTCCCTGATCAACACTAGAAAACATGATTATATTCTAATAAACGGCTACTGATGCAGTATTACACATGATCTACTACGTGAGATTCGCGAAGTGAACAAATCGCCTATTAAGTTCTAGATGCACTGCACGTTGTGAGGTTGAAGTATTTCATTATGAATCATGTTGGCCCCGAAATTTGGCAAACGCCACACACTAATTATAATTCGAGTTAATTGCTTGTAATCAAACATGAAATTATATCAAGCAAAAGTTATTTCCAGAAAGAGGGTGGTTTAACTGCTTAATAATTTACGATCAGTGACTTCTCGAAAAGGCAATCTGTCTATCTTAAAACAGAAGTATTAACTTACAATTTCAGTTCATAGAAAGCATGATACTTAGTAATGACATCAAATTAGCAAGGGCTAATCATAGGCGGAACACGGTTAATGAATAACAAATCGTACCATGCAGTAAGCAAAACCACTATGAAAATTAAGAATTAAACATAATAAATATAGATGCTAATACCAAGCATTATACACTTATACAGTACAGCCACCAACATTTAGCAAAAAACCGAAAGGACATGTGAACTAAGAAACTACTTACCGAATCATGAGTCAGGAAGGTGTCGCAATAATCACAATAGAATCTAAAAAAACAAAAAAACATTGCACAAAAATAGCTTCACTGCATAATGCAAAGAACATAACCAAAATCTAGATTACAATCCTAAATCTAGCATTGAATAAGATATGCTATTGTCAAAACCCTGAAAGGAAAAAATCAGGAGATGTGAGCATTACTTTAATTACAAATGTAGCTGCGAGCGCGTCTATAGATTATTTGCCTTTATCAGTTCAGCATGCTCAATTGTGGAGAAAATCATTTACTAAAATGAATATGAGCCCTTATTGCAGCTACTGGCATCCCCAATTAATGAAATAATTCAAATCTTGTTATCATAGCTCGGGTCCAAGACTTGAGCTTAGCAAAAGTGGAAAGTACATAGTAAGCTGTCAGCAGACACAGCAGTCACCGAGCTATTAAGATACGATAGACTGGATTCCAAATGCAAAAAAATAAAAAAAGAACAAGATTTTTCGCTTCCATCTCTTATTTTTGACTAAACTCAGGCAAGAGAACTTGTAAAGCAGATTCCAACGGTTAGTCGAGGATGCAACATCATCATCAAATCATATATAATTAACAAATATGAATAAATAACTGTTGAAATTTGATTCAGTAAGGGAGACTGGTTTGACTCGGCATGTTTTGTAAAAACGCTGTCAATGTTTTACAAATAAAAGCAAAGCCCTGATATTGCGATAATTTTGTGTCATTACCATTATCTAACCATTCCTCCAAGGGTCGTTATAAAATTGTCAGTAGTATTCATATACTGAACATTTTTAGAGCCGTAATCAAGTGGGGTGAGTGATACGGGTTTTCAATCAATTTAGGTTTTGCCAAAGCATTGCCAATTTTTGAATTGTTGAAAAACATGGGAAATGTTCGCTCCACTAAGCTCTACGGCTTTGATAGTCAATGGCTATAACGACGGCATGGATATCTTTTCGGTCGCCAGCTTAACTAGTTAAAGCGTGGGAAAGAAGAATGGTAATCTGAGCCAAAACCAATCTGATGCGTTGACTTCACGTTGCAGTGAAGGAAAGATACTTAATGTTATCTATTTTATCAACACATCAAATGATAGCAGACAATACAAGTGTAATGGATTAGAATTCATTTTTAAATTAAACATTGTCTCAAGTCAGTTTGGGAAAATATCGACGTTAGTAACGGCATCAATGAAAATCATGACGACGAAAGCTGATAACAAGAGCTTTCAGGATGCATTATTCATAATTGTCATTTTCGCCTTCAGAAAGAAAAAAAAAATTACAAACAGATGTACAAATTTACATTTACAATTTCTTTTTCAGTTGACTTCGAGAACTCATATTAGGCCTACCATTTATAGAAGTTATTAATACAGGGAGTCGAAGGCGAAGGATTTTCGATTTTCTTTCCCCTGTCTTTTCAAGTGTTTTCCCGAACAGCAAAATTTTTCCGGGTTATCACACTTGCTTTACAACTGACTGATATATGTCAAAAGTCAAGCATCTGATGGATTGACTTCCCTTCTCTATTTGCCGTGGTACTGAGAAATTCTTTCATCGATCATACTATTCACACTTCTTGGAATCGAACAAACTACTATACTAATCTCAATCTGGGTTTCGCAAATCGCATTCCTGCCAGACGGCCCTCTTAAAAATTTGGGATTTTTGGATCTGAAGTGCATCCAATGAAGAAATCGTAAGAGTTGTTTTCCTTGACATTATGAAAGCTTTTGAGTCAGTCTCGCATGAGCGATTACTCGAAAACTATCCATGTGCGGTGTTCAAGATCCATCTATTTCCATCTTTGAAAGCCATGTTTCAAATTGAAAATAGCAAGTAAAATTCAACAATACACTGCCAGACACACTATTGGTCGTGGTGTTCTTCAGTGATCCATCTTGGGAACCATATTATTCCTCCCATACATGAATGACATTCATCTACTGTCCAGGTACTCATGTTTAGATATTTACGCTGACGATTCCACTCTCCATGCTTCATCAGGTTCTTTTTCTCATCTGAACGAGAATATAAATAAAGATCTTCTCTTACAAAATTGGTGCGCTACCAACGACCACTACCTCATTGTGAACAACTGTAAAACAACCTGCACGGTACTGATGCCTTGCCAACGAAGGCGAGTTGTAGATGAATCATTACATGTTTCAATAGGTTGCAACAATATTAAGTCTACAGAAACCCATAAAACCTTGGGTGTTACTAGTGATAGCAATTTCTCCGGAAAAATCAATGGCATTTGTAACAGTTGTAAGTAAACATTTTTCCTCATTTGGACTACAGTATTGTCTGGGGATTTTCTAATTCTGCAGAGCTTATACGTCTTGACCGACTTGCACGCAGAGCTATGAGACTTATCCACGATCTTAATTCACAGACGAAAATATCTGCGGAAAGAAATAATAACGAGAAAATGTTCATTTTCAACGCTTCGTTTGTCAAACAAACATCTTCAGTGGAAGTGACATGATTATGAAATGCAGAGCACTTTAGAGTTAACACATGTAGCAGTTATCAAATTAACAGGTGGAGAGCGTTGACTTGTAATTTAGACACATCAAAGATATAATTCTTGACAACAAGTGTCAAGTCAATTAGTCAACAATTTCGCTGACACTGAATCACGCTGTGTGCTGAGAGAAGGGCGGATTGCAGTGATGAAAAGCATTTCATAGATAAGCAGATCAAATTTACTTTTGCAATATTTCAGAATTCTGAAACTGTCAATCTCCACACGATTATCCCCATGCTCATTTTGGCGATGCAGACCGATGGCCGAATACTTGTGTTCTTTAACACGTTCGAAAAGATGTCTAGATGTCATCCCTACATAATTTGCCTCAGACAAATCACTCAATTTATAAATATAGACAACATCATGGGATTTTACAAGTTTTGGCTTCTCAACAGGTCGACAGATAACTTCGTTAACACTGCGATTGATAAAAATAGGCACAATTTTCGATTCAATCTGCAAGCTCAAATTATTCATTTGTCGACGCACATAGTCACTGGATTTCTGGTTCTTGAAAGGTAGGACCAGGCGATACACCTGATCTGAATTGGATGAGGGCGGTGCTTGGTCTCAGGATCACAAACTTTGTCGAGATAGCGTCTTATTGATGACTCAATTTGGTCTGAGGGGAAAGATAGGCGAGAGAAAATGCCTCTCAGTCTGTCTAACTCCTGGTTGAATAGTTTCCAATTAGAGGAAAGACGGTAGCCTCGACCTATCATTGTCAGAAGGAGAGATCGTTTGTAAGTTGAATCCACATGACTGTAATAGTGCAGGAGAAGTCCAGAGTTAGTGGGTTTGCGATAAACATCTGTGAGCAGATGATCATCATTCTTGCGAATGTTCACTCCAAGGAAGGGGAGACAGTCGTAGGTTGAATGCTCCATCTTGAATTCCAGAGCAGGATGAGAATCGTTGAGATGCTCAAGGAAACCATTAGCTTCAGTTTCACTAGAGCAAAAGGCAATTGCTTCGATCACATCTGTAATAGAAGTATGAGAGCGTGCCACTTGTCGAAAGTTGTTGGTTTCCAGATGTTTCATAAATATATTGGCCTAGAGAGGGCCGAGAGAGGGCCTAGAGGACTGCCCATGGCGACACCATCTGTCTGTTCATACAGTTTTCCATTAAAAGAAAATAGCTGGTTTTTAGTCGCCATCCGAAGAAGTGTTGCGAAAGCGGGTTTGGATATATCAAGTCCCGTTTGCTGTCGGAAAAGGCCATTTTTGAATGCAAGGTCAGCGATGATGTCAATCGTCTCATAAAGAGGGATGTTAGTGAACAGTGACACTGCATCATATGAAACCAATAGGTGATTTGGGTCAATAGTCATCGTGGATCATCATGGATCTGAGAGACAAACTGGAAAATATCAGTGATGCTGAATTTATTATCGGATGGAGGCTTAAGTATACTCTCTAACCATTTGGCGAGTTTGAAATTATAAGTTCCAGACGCGGACAGTATAGGTCTCATGGTAACGGTAGATTTGTGGATTTTCGGCAGTCCATATAGATGGGCCAGTCGGGATCCGGATGATGACAGTTCGCTTGCGAGGTCCTTGGGAAGAATTGGGCGGATAACTTCGACCATTTCTTTTTCTTTTTCGAATAATGAGTGAAAAAAGGTCGGCTTGCGGACTCTTCTTCTACCTCGTTCTGTAGGTACTTCACGGAATTTGCTCGCGCCATAAATTGTGGCGGCACTCAATGATTCGATGTAGTCACTTTCATTGAGAATGACAACGCAATTCTCTTTGTCAGGTCGAGAAATAACAATGTCTTTGTATGTCTTTAACTGTTTGGCGGCTTTGAGAAGTAATTTGGGCGTAGACGGCGATGAGTGGGATATGTAATTCTCCATTACAGATCGAAGAGTGGCTTTAGCAAGATCCTTCTTCTCTTCCCGTATAAATCGCTCGATGGACCAGTACAGTTTTTCGAAGGAAGCTTTGATGTCTATCGGTGAAGATGTCCTCGACAGAGAACGAGTTTGTGAAAAAATGAAAGGGTTCTACCTGATAGATTCACAATGTAGGAGTCACAATCGATTGAGTTTGAAAGGAGTCGCGATAGTTTGACGGCGTGCTTCTCTGAGAGTGTTTGATGAAGTACAGACTTCATGCGATGTGAGACGTTGAGAACACAAGCAAACCGTAATTCACTGAATTGGGCCTGTGTCACACGTATAAGAGTATGATTCAGTTCTCAGTTTGGCGAGTTGGTTGTACTTCGAGGTTAACTTTTCTTTCACATTATGTAGGGATGACATCTAGACATCTTTTCGAACGTGTTAAAGAACACAAGTATTCGGCCATCGGTCTGCATCGCCAAAATGAGCATGGGGATAATCGTGTGGAGATTGACAGTTTCAGAATTCTGAAATATTGCAAAAGTAAATTTGATCTGCTTATCTATGAAATGCTTTTCATCACTGCAATCCGCCCTTCTCTCAGCACACAGCGTGATTCAGTGCCAGCGAAATTGTTGACTAATTGACTTGACACTTGTTGTCAAGAATTATATCTTTGATGTGTCTAAATTACAAGTCAACGCTCTCCACCTGTTAATTTGATAACTGCTACATGTGTTAACTCTAAAGTGCTCTGCATTTCATAATCATGTCACTTCCACTGAAGATGTTTGTTTGACAAACGAAGCGTTGAAAATGAACATTTTCTCGTTATTATTTCTTTCCAAGATAATTTCAAAAAAGTTATTTATCGGAAAATATCTGCGTCGAGGAAAACCTTGTACAAGCGTTCAATCTTCTTCCTCTTCAAGAACATGTTAAATACAGGACTCGAGTGTAAGTTTTCAAAGCATTGAAAGGTGTAGCTTCTAGATATATTACGGCATTGTTATCTTATAGCATTTCTAGGCGTAATTTTCGTTCATCGAATGACAAGCTTCAAATTTCGGCTGGTCGAACAGCTCTTCCAAATAATAGTTTCTAGTCTAAAGGCCCGGATTTCTTTAATGATTTACCCCTGCATATCAGAAACTGCAATTCGTTAACTTCATTCAAAAAATTGTGTTTCGACGATTACTTTAAAATTTCTTAATCCTATATGACGCGCTATATGATGTGTACAATCCGTTTTTCCTTTCATTATCTATTCCGTTACTTGCTCGACCACATTGAAAAAAGGCTTGCCTAATGTGTTTTCGAGGTTAAATAAAGTACATTATTATTATCATCGATATCCATGTCCATGTCATCAGATTGAAGATGAGCTGCTACATACTGAATCTAGTGTAATTACCATATCATACTGAAAATTTTAGATTTCTGATGCGTGAATTATGCTTGCTCGAGTAAGATATTGATTACAATACTATTCTCATGCGATGATGAAAATCATCCCCGCAGTCATTTATAATAGAATATGGGTCGGTTGCTCAACTCGGTCGTAAGTCTACAACTGACGTAAATTTGCTACTGACAGCAAATCGTGTTTCTCAACCTTGTGGTAGGTTTGCTACCGACTTTACGACCGACATTTACTACAAGCAGATTTGCGTTCGACTTTACGACTAACTTTACTACCGACTGGTTGTTCAACTCACAAATATCTTTGCTGACGTCACAAACTTACTACCGACGTAGAATATAACAATAGAATTTGTTACGACCAGCAAGGCTTGTAGCAGCAGACACATCTGAGTCATAAATCAAGTTTCATCAGGAATGCAGTGCGCTCAATACTTTCATTCGCTATGGAGTTTTTAGAGGCATTGGACGATCTTGACGAAATTTCATCCGAAAGTGAACAAGACAGATCATTACGACCTCGGATAGATCCCATGATTTATTATAATGAAGAGGAATTCGAAAATCGGTATAGAATGACGAAGCAGTTGTTCTTAAAATTTGAAGAAATTATGGCTTCGCATTTGATGGAACGTAAGAAGATATGGGCATTATCAAATCGCGAGAAACTCTTCATAACTTTGAGATTTTACGCTACTGGCAGCATACAGTCTGTATTATCTGATTTTCATAGTGTACACAAGAGTATAGTCTGCAAATTGATCCACAAGACAACCGATGCCATATGTAATCTTCGCAGTGAAATGATAAGACGTTTCGATGATTTAAGTACAACACAATCTGCATTTTATGGAAAGACTGATTTTCCTGAAGTAAATGGATGTATCGATGGCTCACAATTCAAAATCTCAAGACCCAGTGTTGATAATGCTGACGATTTTTTAAACCGAAAAGGATGGTTCTCGATCAACTGTCAGTTTACCTGTGACGATAAAATGAGAATTATTGACGTAGTTGCTCGATGGGCTGGTAGTGTCCATGACTCGCGAATTTTTGAAAATTCAGTCTTGAAATTTCAAATGGAAAATAATCCAACGCATGGTGTGCAATTAGGCGATAACGGATATCCTTGTAGGAGATACATTTTGACGCCCTTGTTGGATCCTGTCACTCAACAACAGAAACAGTTCACCAAGTGTCACAAAAGAACTCGTATTATCATTGAACGGTTGTTTGGTATTTTGAAGCCAAAATTCCTCTGTTTACACTTCGGTATGCGATTTAGATAGGAGCGATGCTGTCGTGTGATTATTGCTACATCAATAATACATAACTTCATTATAAACTACAGGGATCGGCGCAGATCTGAAGATTCTGGTGATTCTGAAACTGAAAGTGAACCAGATAACACAGAGGTCGAAGTTACGAACTCGGATCAGATTATTGATGAGAGCATTGGCAATCGAATTCGACAAAATTTCATCGACAGACACTTCAATTAATCTTTAGAGCTTTCGATTTCTATTCTTTCATACTGTATCTACGTCTAACATGTTTTTATCTGACCTGAATATGAATAATAAAATTATGGAAAATATAAATTTCTGATATAATAAACTATTTGTAAGCCGTACAAAAAGGTATAAATTTAATATGGGCTTATATATAAAAGAACACCATAGTTTTTGCTAAAATGAGATGGTTTAGAAATTATATTCGGTTGATAGGCTAGGCCTATGCAATGTCACCAGATTGTCTAGATTTGGATTGATAAGTAAATTCTCATTGTAAATTAATTATGGGATTAATACATTGACCCCATTACGACTTATTCATTAAGAAACCAATTATTTTCATTCAATTAAATATGTTCATGACCAAGCGCTTTTGCAGAAAAACTGCCAATGAAACTACATATGCCTATGTGGACTTATTGTATGAGACCAAACAGAAATTGATAATTTATATTGATATTGAAACTGTTTGTTAATGGATTTTTAACAGAAACTAAATTTATCAATTATATGATATTGCTATCAATTACGCGTTAATTAAGTATCCAATAAGTTCTAATACGGTTCTATTCAGTAAGAAAAACGTCATTGTTATGAAAATTTAATATAAGATGTTATTCAAAAAGACAAGTACAGTGAAACAGTAGTGTAAACTTCAAGCTGTTAGAGCGACTGCATACAGTTCAAAATAGCGAAGAATCCAACAACTCTAGTAGCATTAGTGTCTCTGTTTGAGTTTCTCTATCTATCACCTGGATGGTAGGTTGTAGACTGTTCCTTATTCTGTTCAATATACATCCATTTTCAATTAATGTTGTCGTCTTTGTTGTTGCGTTAGTTCTTCTATCGCTTTTAATTTAGCTGCCAGGACGTCTTCATTTGTCAATTTCATCTTTCTTCTTTTTGGAGATGGAGGAACTGGTGTTTCTATGTTTTCACAGTCGGAGTCTAATACCATGCTTGAATCAAAGCTAAGTTGTGAAGTTGACGCATGCATCGACGTCTCATGCATTGCAATATCAGAATCGTTGATGTTGGACAAAGGTTCTAATTGATGATGTGGTAATAAATCTATCATCGCTTGAGAAATGCTGTCGATTTCTACTTTGTTCTTACCTCCACCTGTCTTCAGCCGCTCTTGCTTCAGATTCGTGAATTTATCTTTCGCACGCGTTTTCAAGTCTCGCCAGAGAACATGAAGCTGTTTTACTGTTCTGGAATTCGTATTTTGAGCAGAGAAGGATACATGAATTTCATCCCAGGCATTTTCCTTTTTTGCGATTGATTCTGAATCATTTTTCTTGAGTTGTACAGTATTTACCAGATTCTTGTCCTTGATTACTTCGATCAACAAGAGAAGTTTCTCAGAATCAGTAAAATTCTTACTTCGATTGACTTCTTTAACACCTTCCATCACACAGAGATATCACAGCGCAGCGCAGTCAGCGAGCCAGATATCACAACGCAGGAGATGAGAGAAGATCGTGAGGGAAGTTTCAATCAATTGAGATGACCCCGTCGTATCACGTGACATCGATGCACCACGCATGCGACGTGATTGGATAGCTTATTTGCTACCGACTCTTACGTTTGACTTAACTGCGACACCGTTGAGAAACTCGATTGTACGACAAGCTTACGTCTGTAGTAGTTGCGACTGACTTAAAATTTACGTTGTCGTAACTTACGACCGAGTTGAGCAACCGACCCTATAATGTTTACTTACTTCAAAGGGATTTATTAATTGAAGGATAATTAATTGTCGAAAGGATGTCGTTGATATACTTGTTGATGCGAGTTGAATACGGATCCTTTCGGAAGGCCATTCTTATACCACCTCCATCTGCTTCTGTCTCCTCCCGAATAATCCCGAAAGCGGTAGTTTTGCAGGAGGCATTCAATGATGTTGACAGTCATCAGTTTGATAAGCATCTACTAAGTTTGAAGAGGAGGCCTTTATGCCATACGTTGTGCAAGCAACCGATAGGTTGAGGAAGACAGCGCCAGTATTAAGTCTCTTTTGGTGTTCTTTATCATTAAATGTAGCCAGTCACAAAACCTGGTCGCAAGTAGATTGACCACTTTGGAAACCGACTTTCTCAATATGTAGCAACTCCTTCAACTTGCGGTTTGATTCAATTCAAAACAATCCTTTCGAACAGCTTGTAACACAAAGAAGAGAAGTTGGTCGGTAGCTCCTCCAGATTTGGGAATGGCGATAATTTTAGATATTCTCAATGTCTTTGGGATGTAGAATTCATTACGAATTCTTGTGAAAAGCATCTTTTGCCAGGGATTTGACTTAGCAAGAAACTCTCGGAATATCTGGTCGCAGCAGGAGACCTTTCCGGACTTTACACTGTCGAACGCTGTATCGAGTTCTTCTAAACTGATCGAGTCTATGATCACAGGTAGTTGGTTTTAATCATTTAACATGCCAGAGTTCTTGGAGGCTATTGATCCATGATTAATTGAGATGCACGTGTCCTTTGATGTCTGGGTAGGCCTATTTTCCCTACATAAACAAGGTGACTGGTTACATCATTTAAGCTTATTTTCGGCTTCAATGCTAAAGCAGATGTTGAGTGCTGACAGGCAGTTATTTTAGTAGAATCAATTAATTATTTTCAGAAGGGAGTGGAGGGACATATTTCTGAACAAGGAAGAATGTTTTGAGACATGCTTGGAGAAGTGATGTAGGCAAAAAGTCCTTTACTAAGACCATCAAAGCATATAAACATCTACATAACTCGGCTGGCGATTGCTGAAATTTGAAACTTTCAATACGAATAATTGGAAAGTCTTCAACATTCCAGAAAAAACATTAGAATGGGAAAATTAACACAGCATTTTTAATTGAATACCGAAAAATCAAAATAAAGCAGACGACTTGACAGCCTATTTTAGCTCATGTATCCAGAAATCAAAATAAAATTTGAAATACTGAATATCTCATCAATGTTCCTCACAACAGGAAATAGTCTTCAAAAGCATCATGATCACTTTGAATGGATACTCGTTTTTTCTGACAAGTCAATTCCCGTCATGTTAAGATTAGTTGGTATGAACTTTTTTCACATTGGCTACATGTCTCATTTATAATGTCCATATAGGCATAGATAGGCAGATATGTATGGGTATACATGCATGTTTCTTGTAGATTGCGCTACACATCACACAGAAGTGGCTGTGCAATTACTATTAAAAATAATTTTATGCGTCTGGAGATCGCAAGAAGTAGAACACTTCTCCGACAGGTGGCCGTGGCGCACATCAACTTGGATGAAAAAATATAGCACTCCTCCGGCGTGCTTCGCACTCAAATTGGACTTGTGTAAGAAAAGGACACCTCTTCGGCGCACTCGAGAGAGTGCAGTCAGCATACAATCTGAGAAAATCAAAAAATAGAAAACTCCTCCGGCACGCCTGCGACGACGGAATCAGCTGACGCACTATCCAGCGAGGTGCCAGCGCACTAACCATGCAAAAAAACCTGCCCTGATCAGGGTTTCTACAGAAACTGGAAAACCATTTTCCAGGACATTTCCAGGATAAGTTCAAAGAAATTCCAGGATTCATGATTTGGTCTCGGATTTATATCGGGGAGACAGCTACCTCCTATTTTGACTACGCTGGTTGGAATGGTTTTTTGTCTATCAACGGCTGCTAGGGAACGCTTTTTGCATAATTAAAGGTATTTCCAAAACTCAGTTGAGGAAACTTAGCACTGTTTCCAGATCATTTCCGATCGCGATATTTTTCACGTTGGTTGATTGTTTGGAGCAGCTTACAGATGGTTCAGCAACAAAAACGAAGTAGGTGAAATTTCCGAGAAACGTCAACTTATGTGGAAAAATTATTATCCTAGCCCGATTAATACGTAAACTATCAAACAAAAATCATGCTGAAAAGGGATGTGCAGCCCTTTAGTAACTGCTTTGGAAATTATTAGAAATGAATATGCCACGAAGATGTCCGTCAGATCAGAATTGGCACCCTCTCCTAGATTAACAAGCTTGCTATTTGATTAACAAAATCAGAATCACTAAACGTACGTAAGTTTCTTCGATAAGATTCGATTCATACATCCCATACACTCAAAATATTAGTGTGTTACATCTAACATGAGAACATGGAAAACGAGTCTGCTGCTAAATATCAAAACTGTTTAACCAAAATTATCGTAAAATCTTTTAAATGCTAAAACAGCATTATGAAAAATCTTTTGTTTGTGAGGTCAAATCATCCTCAAGAACAATGTTTTGTACATATGAATGTAAATAAAAATACGCATGAAATTACTTGAAACAATTGTTACATTTTCTTATTATCATTAGCGATAAAAAAAATGGAAACAAGTGTATCTCCCACTTACCATGGGAATATAACAATCAGAAATGTCAAGGACGAGGACCACAACTGTATGAAATCTTTGGAATTATAGCTGATTAAGAAGCTGGTGTGAAAATCATTAACCCTTTCGCATAGTTGATTTGCCACTTAAGTTGCCATACTCATCGATCAGAATGCATGAAGTTTGGTGATTGGAGTAACAGAGTAGATGCATGTGCTGACTACTAGTTTCACCTGATGTTGGCATCATTTATCTACATAATTTTTGACTTCATAACTTTGAATTTTTGTAAAAATCGAGATGAACAGGCTAAAGAAATCCTAGTGGATATGCAAAGCGGACATAAAACTAAAGAATTACGTATATATTTCCTCATTATGTACTAAGATGCAAGGACACCTACAATGTGATAGCCGATGAGAAAGGGTTAATTGATTGTAAACTAAATTAGCTGTTGATAATGCATACTATTTCAAAATTAAAATCAAGAAAAAGGAACTAAAGCTGCAAGTTCGCTGCTTTTAAAGCAGCAGCCCTGTTGTTCAGTTCGTAAAAATTTGGTCTTGCAACTTTGAACTTTCATGTTCGATGGATTGCAGTTCGAAATTTCCGAGAAAAGTTTCTCGGAATGCGCTAGAGATGCAAAACCAATCATTAGAAGCCATCACGTTGAATTCAAGGATTAACCAACTCCCTCTAATATTCTACCATTCGATCATTCAGATGTAGAAAAGTATTCGATAGTTTTTCATTCCTCTCCAACGGACATACCTCAACCTGAAATGGGAGCAGTGTGCAAGTAGACTGCTTAAAGACATTTTAAATGCTGCGCTTCAGAAAACGGAAATCAAAAACATTTACAAGTTTGGAATGATGTATGACTAATCATCAAAACATTTTTGATATCGCATGGAAATCAGACTAGCAACATTCTTTTCAAAGCCACACAATTTCAAATCAACATGCATTTTTACAAGTGAGATCGATGTCACAGATCATACGTGCTTGGCTACAAATAAACTTTTTCCAGCCTATTTCTAGGATTTCCAGGTGCCGGTTTCGTTTTCCAGGACTTTTCCAAGCTTTCCAGGACCTGTAGCAACCCTGATTCCTACAACTACTAATACACTGATTGGATAAATTATTCAATTGGGACTGCCTTTGTTCATTCTGTTACAAATTATTAAAATACATGCGTGAGCATGAAAATACATTCATCAAATGCAATACAGTGATGAAATGGAAGTGCAAATCCATTGCTACTGCAACCACGTTGAAATAAAAGGACAATTATTTTTTCAACAAGAAAATGACAGTTACCTCATGGCTGTTGAAATAGAAAACAATGATTGAAATCCAGCTGATTAAAAGACAACGTGTACACTTCGCAACACGGGAATTAATATTATTGAGCAAAATACATATCTATATTTTTCTGCTTTAGGCCGAAATGCTCATGCTCATACTCATCACAAGCACTTCACTCTTAAATTTTCACTGCTTTCAACAACTACCTCCCCACTTCGACGACCTCGATCGATGCGTTCATCCATGGAAATCCGACACTAATAATGAGGCAAAGATAGGACAAGAGCGGACATGGACATTGAAAACAGTGGTACATTCGTGTACATTCGTTTCCAAAAGAACGATACCTTGTTCATTGCGGAATCCATCCTGTGGTTGACAACAGGATGACTATATATCCCTACTCTATGAATGAAACATGAATTTAGTGAATCATAAAATCATGCCGGTGAAAATTGAATTAAAAACTTGAAATTTCCACCAAGAAGCACGAATAATATCACGACCTTTTCATGAAGACTTCCTCCTTAAAACGGATCATGAAATTCCTTTGATAATCAGCTTAATTTCCCCTTAGTTCGGATCAGGATTCGAGTTGAGGAATTTACAGAGGGGATATAATTTGAATATATATCATAATGTATTTCTATATGTTTCCTAATAGCTATGAGTATCCTCGACGTCATACATGAGTGAATTACTTATTAAACAGACTTTACTTCTGATCGTGAGCATTATATTCACTTATAAAAACAAGCTACACGTGGATTTCACATTGTCCGTCAAGTCTGAGGCTTTGGCAGTTTGTTTATCGAGGGCTGAATGATGTCCTTCTCGGATCCACATTTCTGCGTACTTCAGAGTATTGAATTCATCCATTCTTGGACCATTGCAGCTCAGAAAGAAGCGCCCTGGAGAGCATAATATTGTTGATTCAGCAATAGTTTAATAATTCAGTGTGTCTCTTTTACTTACTCAGTTGATTCTTGAGTTAATCTGTTTCGGTCTTTGGAGTGAATTCGGTTTGCTGGTGAAAAATCTCGTTCACATTCCGCAGAGGAAATAGCAAAGGTTGTTAGTCTGTCTTTCAGATCATTCAATATGCCAGGGAACTCCTGATTCCCCTTGCCATCTTTCCCATTCCGGAATTGATGAAGGCACTCAGACTGATCCTACAATTCAAAGACGAATCGAAATTTCCTTGAAGCTTTCACTAAAATAAACGCTATCGCATGCTGCATCATAGCATCCTTCCAATTTTGCCGCGAAGGATAAGAAATGGCATGGAAAGACAGGCAAGCGTATTTTATTAGGTGCATTTTTGGTGAAAATTCACAGTGCCGGGGATAGCTTATCCCCGGCAGGAATAAGATTTCACTAAGCAGAGAGGGGGATACAAACTGGCAGAGGGGGAAATCCCCGGCATCCCCAGGCGTCAAGTCGAACCCTGGTTAGGATGTTTATTAGCAAATATTCATTCCTTTTGATTTCCAACTTGTTTCATACTGCTTAAATAGGGGCGCCATTGCGGTAGTGTATATAAATTGGCAAAATTTTGACTTTTTCAAAACTGTTCAAATAATTTTTTGGACCACGGGAACGCACTCTCCGCAGAAAAACTGAATCTCTAAACACAAGAATGCACTGTATACAGATACTCAAAGATATTCAATATTATAAAGGGCTAGATCGGAAATAGACGTGTTTTTACCAGGGATGCGGAGTCCTATCATTTTGATAGGACTCCGACTCCGGGGTTGATAGGACTCCGACTCCGGGTGGCAAGCCTATATAGCCTAGTTTTTTTGAAAAAACTGGTAACCTGCAGCATAGTTCATTATAGGCTTACCCGAACTTATGTTTTATGTGATCATTCCTGTATCAATTTTCAACCAATTTCGATGAAAGGTTATCAAATGTCGCTTTAAGTTGGATGCATGCGACTCGGCTCCTCCCATCTTCTTGATGTGTGCTTCACACGGTTTTTCTCCAGTCTCTACCAGGCAGGAAAGTCTCCCATCATTCTCCAAAAAATATGAGTACTCTTTCGATTTTTATATGCGCTTTAGAGGAGCCATCACACACGATTAACGTGAGGGTAAGAGGAAATGTTCTCAAACAAACTAATATTTCATTTTTGTCTCTGATGTGACCTTTGGTGCGTGGGTGTGATCGAAGCTGGGAATGCTTGTCTTGAATTCTCTACTTAATCACCGAGTGAAAGGACGATCCTTTTTCACTATCACGGTTCATTCCCTCAACTATTACAAGCTTTGTATCTACTGCATGCTGTCTCTGTATACTTTTGTTTGACGGAGAAAGTTGACAGTGACAGCTATGCACGTGAATAGATAATTTGTTTGTATTTGTATTATACTTCGGGTCTATAGTTATAGGCCGGAGTCTGGAGTCCTATCATTTGACTCCATGGTAGGTAAATACCCCTGGTTTTTACCTTGTGTGCAACGAAACCAGCGAAAGTCAGCTGATATTGCATGAATTTGAAAATATTATAAGCGAACAACAATATTCCTTTTCATTGTCTCTTTTTTTATTAATTTCAGAACTAATAATGAATCAAGAAATTTTATACTTGTCTAAAAACAACGTCCAAATTGCAACGAATAATATTCAGATGTTTTGTAAATAAGAGTACCCTCCCTGTGGGAACGCATCTTGCTAATATCAACAGATTATCTGGCGGTAGCGATTTTGTGGATAATTTTTTTAAAGGTTCATTTTCGTGTAAAAACTATCTCCGCATGTGAAAATGGTCATCATTTATCCAAAAACATGTGTAAAATTAAGAAACGACAGGTGGCGAAAAAGTTCCTATAATTAGTTAGTAGATATTTGTTTAAATGCGAGCTGATTTTTCGCCAACCGGCGAAATCGTGGATATTGTAGCAACTAATTTGTGGTAAGTAGTAATGTTCGTATATTACCTTCACATGAAAATATATTGTATACTCAGTCTGATCTGATAAAAAGGGATCTTTTTTTAATTCACGAAGGCTTAAACTAAAAAAAGTATTTATCTTTCATAAATGTCGCAGTAAATACTATGATATTATTCAAATATTTGTCATTGTTGTAAATTATTGAATGTCAAGAGATGTTATGAAAATTGATATATGCGGATTCTCTATATACTCATCATTATCAAAGAATGATAGTCTGCATTTATTTCTTAGATAGGCGATATGTTGGGGATAGTGAGGAGGTGAGGGAGAGAGTAGAGCCTCGGCTGTAGAGGCGGATTACTAAAGAATATAAGAGAGAAAGTGAAAAGTAAAAGGTGACATATAGAGCGCGAATTGCCGCCGGCGAACTTCGCCGGCGAATATCCCGCAAATATGACTGAACTTTAGCATGATATTCTGCAGCTGTCGACATTCGCCAGTTTTTTTCCAAGATTCGTTCCCACAGGGCTGTTAATACAATTCTGTCAATTAGACTTCATTGCATTATTTTATGCAGAGATAATGTATTTTTCCATTGTCTTTGATTTTATGTCAGCTGACTATTAAATCTGAAGAGCGCATGTTAAATAGGAATAACACAAATGAAAATCAATTGTTTCATTTTTAGATAGGCCCCTAAAAGCAGGTGAAGTTCTCTTACAATTCACCAAATACATGACTGAATGACTTTTCTGAACAGAAAAATGAAACGCGTCTTTACTTTTGATCATGCAGATTGTTTATTTGTAATAAGTACGTGTACGAAGCCTGGTTATGGTTGTACATGTAAATCGTTGCTGTGCCCACCGTTGCCCGGCCACACCAAATTGCCAAACTTGACAATAATCTATAACGTGTAAATGTAATTTTTGCGATAAGAAATTAACATGATACAACAGAAAAAATACATATAAATTATAAGAAAATTTGATTTAAAATTGGCTTTAGCAATTCCAAACAACATACATTACGTATGTTATACAATGCACATTGACAACATCTTTGACATTGACAGACATCCGATGATCGATCCACTTGGAGCTAAAAAAGTCCTTTGTTAATTATTTGCAATACATATATCCATATTGTAGTTTCAGCCTGGTGAATATCTCGAGGAGCGTTGTTGACATGGCTGAGCCTTATTAATAGCCAATTCCTCAGTGTGATATTCGGATTCTCACTGAATTTGTTAATAGTCATGAATTCTACAGAGGGAGTTGAGTGTTCATCAACACCCCATCAGTCTTCATCTGAGTATTTTTTCTTCCAAATTGATAATACTGCATTAAATTGCTGTATTACTGTTCTCATCTTTAACATTTTTTTCAGAGAAACTACTGAACGAATATTCTTAAAACTTATCATATAATATCAGTGAATTGTGCATTACATCATGTACCATTTCCAAGGCTTTTTGTCCCATTGCACACCGTACAGCCGACAAAACAGCAATGTCGCCCCATTGCCGTAATGCTTTTTTTGCCATGATAAGGACCGTACTAAAATTGGTTCAAATTTAGGCATCTATTTCTCATCTATAGCTCTTTTAAACAATTAAATATCTTTGGGATTATCACTTAGAATTGACAGTATCAAAAAATCACAACTTTACCGCATGGGGTGCAGGTTCTACCCCAGTCGAAATGATTCATAATAATGACATATAAGATGTAGCAAAAAGTTTCAAAGTGGTGTTGAGTATTGAAGCAACAACTTATTGCTTCATTTACTCTATTCGGATCATCAAATAGAATATTACATTGACGTGACGGCCCTATAAGCATACCTCATAGCCTAGTAAATAGACATGCACCGCAGACACTGCGATTGACGAAGGGATTCAACGTGAATATACTCATCATCTTTGTCATGAAAAGCTTCATTGCACGCAGGGCTTTCTTATACAAGTGAGTTAATTAACAACCTACTATGATATCTTTGCTAGATTTTCAAATTGGACAATGGCATTTTGAAGGATGATGCACTGCATGATGAAAATGCACACAGTGTCCATACTAAGGCAATCATGCATAAGTCTAGAAAAGAGAGTATGATCACACCTGATCTCAAGTGCAACTTGTTCAGTTTTCACGAATCAATGCGTATGTGATTCAATGTTCATTCACATTCCTCTGGAATCAAGGGAACAGCCAACGCAGACGACTTTTGTCGATGGAATCTGGTCTCTCGATTGAACAGATTGATAATCTGGTAAATTGTCAGTCTGTCGATTGAACAGTGTCTTTCCCCGGAAGGACAATCGTATGCCTACTATAGAATTTGTAAAAAAGAAGATCTGAATTTTCAATTGATCTCTGCTACTGATATAATAATAATAATAGTTACTGGGGTCCACAGTGGATCCGATGCGCTAAACTTGTAGGTTTATATCTGCGGTATCGGAGGGCTAAAATAGCATAATAACAAAGAAGAAAGACGGTCATTGGCAAAGACATAGTAAAAGGCATGTAGTCTTTGGTCATTGACATGGATTTCATACAAAATATGTATCAGTCTAGCCCTTTCCGTATGCAACTCGTAACTGCGCAGCGCACGGGCACAGCCCGTTTGTCTGATAACTCCTTGATACGGCCTACAGAATGAGCCGGCAACTTCCCTACCAGCTGCTATTGAATCACATGAGCCGTCGCACAATTCAATCACATTCACCCACGTCAGCCGCCGGTCTGTGTTGAGTCTGTGGCGTCATCATTTTCCTCTCTCTATATATAAGAGATGGCTGAAGGCGGGAGGACCACAATGAATCAATAATGTGAAATATATCAGTTTTCTCTCCCGAGTAATTTAATGCCACTAAATAATTACGAATAAAAAAATATGTACACAGCCGACGTTTCGGGTCCAGACCCTTTCTCAAGGCAAGGCAGTAATAAAAAACGGTCTGGACCCGAAACGTCGGCTGTGTACATATTTTTTTATTCGTAATTATTTAGTGGCATTGAATTACTCGGGAGAGAAAACTGATATTTTTCACATTATTGATCCTCTCTCTCTCTCTCTACAGTGCGCCTGCTGAGCGCTGTGCATGAGTAATTTATTTTTTATATCGTGAGCCGGTATAAAAGGCGTTGAGTGTGTCGAACTTGATTAATTTCCTTTACAGTCAACTGATTGGTTGAAACTGCCAGGAACACGCGTTCAATTTGGGTGATATCATTAAAAAGGCATTTTCTGTTGTCATCGGTTTGGCTGGTAGGCTATGTATAGACCGAGCACTTCGAAAACTTGCATTGGAAAATTTAGCATCCTTAGAGAATATTCCTTCAGCATGGGAGGTGATATCATCGGACGATGATAGTGCTAAATGTATGCTCTGAAAATTGTGAATCATGGCACAAGTAAATGGCACTTTAAGCATGGCAAAGGATTTGCTTTCTCATTGCCTTCATTTCAGCCTGGCAATATTTTCCTCAACAAATGCAACCGAAGAGAAGCTACGTAATGCGTATAATTGAAAGACTCATGTACCCAGAGAGTTTGGTGAAGAAAACTGTAATTCCAAATCAAGTACGGTACATTTTCCACCAAGAATTCAAGGAACAGCTGAAAGAGAAACATGGTCGTCTCGACAATAAGCAATGCCACAAAACCAAAGTTCCAGGTTCTAGAACCTAAAAATCGTCATATTTTTCTGCTTCGTGTGATGGTTGCCCTTCATCGCACATCCACAGTTTCCGTTTGTGGCATATGTAAAATTATAAATTTATTTCTGATTTTCAGCTTTGTCAGATGATGGCCTAGTAAGATGTTTATTGGAATTAGTTTGAACTTTTGAAATTTTCTGAAATAAGCCGTCGCTGGATGTTTGAAAATTTTACAGTAGCCGACCGGGAAGGGCTAGAATGCAGCTCTTAGAATTTGTGCTGTAAAGCACACGTATTGTGGAAATGAATTGCTACTATCGTGCATCTACTACATTATATTGATTTTAAGTCTAATCGACATTATAGAGGCTATGTTGTCATACACCAACAAATTCTGGGGCCAGTTGCATGAAACTTTGATGATATTATCTTATTTTTGATATTATCTTAGGAGAAAAGATGTCGGTTGCACCAAAATGAGATAAGATAATATGATTTTAAGTTAAGATAGTAGAGTTGCACCAAACATCTACTAAGATAATATCATTATCTTAAAAATAAGATAATAACGTTTTGGTGCAACCCAATTCTCTTATTTCTTATATTATCTTGTTTCGTGCAACTGGCCCCTGCTTTTCTATACCTGTATAATGTCATCCGTCATAATAAAAAGTTGAATCAAAGAGTCAAATATATGCTATAGAATAGCCAACTATATTTAAATACATCTACGTGTGATGGTGTACAAGGTAAGGAAATGTGAAGGACTTAGTGGTGAAAACCAACGACGGAAAATCATTGTCTTTTCATTAATACAATTTCACTGCTCTCGAAAGCGGACACACCAATTCTATCATTGTTTATGAAATGACAGCCAATTAGCAATTGGTCGGTCATTGATTCAGAATGCAAGTGCTGGAGCGAGTAACTGCCATCGGGTTGTCTACTCAGATTCCAGAACCGACAAACTGTATCCTCACTGACGGTTACCACATTCTCATCTGCCAAGTCCACAGCTGTGATCATCCTTCCATGCGCGGTTGCCTGTAAGAAAGAGAAATCGGATAAGGCACATAAAAGGTTTGCCACACAAACCTGCTTAAGTTTAAATTGATTTACCACAAATTTATATTATCGGATAATATAAGAAAACTGAGGTTACAGATGGAGCATGTAATTTGAGAGGGGCAGCAAAGTTAAAGGAAGGGAAAAGTACTACAAATACACGAAAGGACTAGAGCAACAGTCATACTTGGCAAAAGCACCAATAGAGAGCTCACTGCGAAGACCGAGCACAAACAGTGCATTGAGTCCACTTCCCTTCATCATGATCATGTTATTGATATCAAGAAAGAGTGAAGAGCAGGAAACTTTGAAAAAAATTGACGGAAAGAGGAAGAAAAGGACCAAAGTAATGTGGACAGGAAAAGAACCGAAGAACATTAGTAGAGTTGCAAGTGGGTGTCAGTTTAAGCAATCATTGGGGTTTACTGGTTTAATGACCCAAGATGATAGAAGTGAAGCGGAAGTCAGTAGAAGAATACAAACAGGAGCCATTCGAAAATGGCGGGAGTACTGGGAGACAGAAAAATTGGTAAAAAATTAGAGGAAAGCTTTGGAGATTTGTGTTGCCGTCCCATTAAGGACTCGAGCCTGTGGTGCTCACCAAAGAACATCAAGACATGCTGCAAATGTGCAAGAATAACAGGGAGAGGTGACTGCGTGTGAAGCTGATACACGGACGTCGCTTATCCGAAATGAGAAAGGAAGTGGGAATGAACAAGTCCAACCCACACAATTGTAGTGAAGAGACAAGCTGCAGGATGCACTGAAAGGATGATGGAAGAGAGATCGCCGAGGCATGTGGAACAGAATGAAAAGACGAGTGGAAGAGGAAGAATGAGGATCCGTTGGAGCGACTGTCTAAGAAAAGGCCTACAGATGGCGATGGAGAACTGTTGGCAAACAACACCGAAAATCAGAGACGAATGGAGTGAACTTTGTGGTGGACGCATGGAGAGTGTGACTTTGGCTTGTTTGCCTTTGAGGCTATCTTGGCGATGCGCTATGGTGAAATTTGGCATGGCATATGTACCGCTATTGTCGTTTTTTGACATAACTGCAGTGTCTTTCTAAATGATTTCCCTTACCTCTGTGACATGGATCATGGGGGTGACGTGAAACTCATGAAAGGTGACGTGTACCGCGGGTTACCGTATACCAATAGCAAGCATGATAGCTTGATCTGACAGGGGTAATAGAGCGATAGAGACAAATTGCACTGGGTTACAATTTATCTGTAGTAGAAGGGAAGTATTATTTGAAAGACCGTAGTGCTAAATTTGCCAGTCATCTAGTAAGTGCTGAGTTGATGAATACAGTCATATCTCGAGTGGCGACTTGATTGAGCTAGGTGTATCGAACAATAAAAACGTTGAGTCAAAAAGTTGATCACTAGTTGATCTGGTTTGTCTTTTACGCAACATCTGCATATAACAGCAAAACTCAGCATTTCCAAGCAAAACCATTTATGGCTAACCAAAGCAGTTTCACTACCAAGGATAGTATATGATTCTGAAAGATTATGTACCATTTCACAAATTTAGAATAATTAAGTATTTCAGCAATACCATTACCTCCACTTGCATTTTCCCGGTCCGAAGATCGAAAACGCGAAGAAGTCCGGAACCGTACCCTGCCACAACGGCTCCGCAATTTGGAGTAAGACGTAATGCATTGACTGGCCAACAGTTTTTCACCTCAGCAGCTTCATTGATTGTCCCCTTAGATACAAGCTTGTCTCCCATCAGCTGCCATAAACGAATCCCTCCAATTTCGTCGCCTGAGGCTAACCATTCACCACGACTGTCCATACATGTGATAGCATGGTTATGACCATCCATTTGAGCTGTTAATGCGACTTGAATTCCACTGGGTGTTGCGGTGACGTTGAAGAGATAGATTTGTCCGGAGTGATTACCTGCAAAGCGCAGATTGAGCTTTACAACATGAAAGCATGAAACAGCAGATGGCATCCCATTACATGAAATAATGAAATAGCCCGATGAGCAGACGAGCAGACTCAGAGGTACGAAAACTTTCAGGAAAAAGGGGCTTCAGCTCATATTCATTTGTGGAGGAAGCCCAAAACCAGTTGATGGCTACGAAATCGACGCTTATTCAAGGCTTTCCAGCCAGCACAGACGGCTGTCAGGCGAATGACAGGAACGCATCAGTGGATGTTTAACATAACTCATACTACCAGTGGCGGAGACACAAATTACAAATTATATATACAATAGAAATAGGAACCAGTGGAGAATAAAATTGCATCATCTCAAGATAAAGATAATGGCACAAAAGTACTACTTACAAATACTGAAAAGTAGTAGCAATAATAAAAAGGAAGAAAATATCAAAAACCAAATGTCACTGACATATTTATTGGTATAGCATCTTCACGCGCGCATTTTTATGAATGATTGAAAAAAATCATTTCAGCCGTTTTTGTTGCGTATGAGGAGATATAAGAAAATGTGTAGATGATATTTTGATATGTATTGCATTGATGATATGACCAGTTTTCAGAATGTCGACATTTGTCGACAATGCACGTTAAACCTGATTTCACCACATGGTTTGGTTTGTAGGCTAATTAGTTATGACTCATTCTTGACAATTCAAATGTACATATGTAGCTTCAACTGTAGCCTCATAGACATTCAGTGCAACTCCAGTAAATGCACATGCGAGTACATGTACAGTACATGATAATATGTCAAATAAAGCGATATTTGTCATTTCAATTAGCTATGCACTCACCAATGACTTAATGCACCTTAGTAATCCAAATTTAAATATTTATTTCATCTTGCATGTCATAGACCAACAGTGACAATCCAACATACGTGTATGCTTACAGTACATGTACAGCACAAGAACTTATGCAAAAGAAAACAATACAAAACATGTATTTGATATCATAAACGAGTAGATTGACCGCATAAGCTGCAGAAACTATATGTGAAAGTCACAACTGGCCTCAATAGTAAGAGATGCATCTGCATTATCAGATTCCTTGTCAGAAACAGATTGAATGACATTATCAATCGGTAGGCCTACCATCTCGGTTTCAAATTCATCATCATCCACCTAATCAGCTAATTCTCTGAACCGTTCATGACTGCCTCAACTACATCATTGATTATTTCAGAATCGCATTCACTTTCGTGGACACGGTCTTGACGATTGAGCCGAAGTTGCTGCTGTCATTTCTGAAGAATTCAGTCTTCGTCTCATGATGAAAGAAAGAGAACTCTGGTAGATCATTTGTGTAGATATCAATTGCAGTTTCGTCAGCTTCTCTGTATATGAGCTGAAGAAAATTTGTACTACCAAATACACACTCTAGTATCTGATGAATTTATTATGGAGATTTATAGCGATATCCGGTGTCAGTCATGCAGAAGTAGGACTTATGTCTTTTGTAGGCCTACTTCTCAAACTAAGATGAATGGTAGTCATTGGAACTCAATGTGCATTGCATTTACTTACCATATTATACAAGGATGCGGTCGTATATCACTTTGCTTTGAGTTAAAATGTGTTTTGGTGTTTCTTGACGTATACAATGTTCATTAATTTCTCAACAGAAACTGCAATTATATTGCCTAACGCGCTGCATGTCGACACAGATACTCAAAAAAATCCTGTGATCTACTGAATGAACTGAGGGATATTATTTTATGCAGAGCATTTTATCTAGAACTTCATATTTACGATATGCGAATACAAGTAGGGCAGTTACTTTGTAATGAATCCTCATCAAAATTACATGTACCTTCGTTATCATCATATGGAAACATCTTTGGAGCCATTTTTTTGAAGCTCGACAAGGCGATGCTAATCGCTAGGAGTGATCGAATAGGCAATTGTTATAATTTTTCATTGACCTGAGATGTAAAATTCTATCGTCCCTATTCTACGTCACCAAGCTTGTTGTGTCATAGAGCGACCAGCACCGACATCGCGCGGGAAGAGGATAGCACGAAGACAAATGTCGAATCCATCAAGCTTCTTTCACAATTATTTTTCGTCAGCTGCACTCTCTGACAAAAACTTTCATCCCGTTGGAATCCATACTGCAACCGGAGTCAAAACAATAATCAACTAACATAGATTTCGCAGCCATTAATTGGCTTTGGACTTATTTCCCACATAAATGAGTAAGAAAACCTGCATTGTCAGCGGGGCGATGCAGTTAACTTCGGCTACAACAAATTTCTGGTGACTAGGGATTCTAAAATCCCGGAAGCAGGTTTTTTCTATGCGTGTGATAGGTCACATTCGGATGTATATTTAAAAAAGATTTTAAAAAGGACGGAAACAAGGACTTTTTCTTTTCATTAAATGACGAATGGTTAAAACAACGCTTTCGACTGGTATCCATCTGTCATCATCAAGACGGAATTATAGAGGCGGATTGCAAAAACACTTGAGATCAAATCAATCAGCAGGCATGCATCGAACTAATCAGACATGAAAAGCATTCAGAATCACACTGTCAACTATCTTAAAGGAATTTTTGAAAAACGTGACATGCTAGGTTGAGTTGTGGAGGATATCGGGCTTTCTGCTCTCAGTTTCGATTACGCGCATGATGTAAAATATTAAAAAGACCTGCATGAATGAGCTCCTGTATATCGCATTTACGAACTACCGCATAACTCAAACAATTGTTCTGAAATCTTCTTTTAGTTGATTTTCAGGGCTTTTAAGTTCTAGGGCCAGCGTGGGCGTTCTCCAATTACTTCCACATTAAAAAATAATCCACGACAATATGCACTGATCAGCTAGATCGTGAATAAGGTGCCATTATCAAGCTAATTGAAAATAATTTTCTCAATAAGTGGTCGCATGCATCACTTTTTCGCTCTTAATAGCTGATTTCATTGCTGATAAGAAATATCAACGTTTCGCCATAAGAAACTAACATTTCATTTCCGACAATTTCAGTTATAATACTTTTTCAAATTGGTAAATACACCTGAAGAATCGTTGACCGACACTTTTTTTACAGAAGATCGAGATGTGGGCCGTTGGCCCTCCTTTGCACACACGTACCAGCCTACAGATTACGCAGCCTTCTATAACGTTAACTTGATTAGCTACATTCAGCTATCTGACTTAAGGGAGGAAATTGGGACAAGGCTGTAGTACACGTACCAATCAAATGCATCATAGACAAACTTACCAATACAAAGAATATTATTGCCAACAACTGCAATTCCACGAAATAATTTGGATTCCGCTGAATTTTCGTCACCTGCCTTGTCCGTTCGAAGAGGATGCCAATGAATCATAGCTGATCCATCTGCATCATATATTAACATGCCTCGCGTAGATGTGATAACCAGAAGGTCACGACCGCCACATCGGACTAACTTTGCCTATGGAAAGATGAGATAATACAGCGATGATATATCTCCAGAAATTTAGTTATATGAGTATATAATTCTCTTTTGCGATGGAAATGATGAGAAAATAGATGCCAAGTGAACCATAGCTGATGAAATGTAGAAATTTTCTTTGTGCAGCATTACTTGATTAATATACAGAGAAATTGAAATGACTCAAAACTACGAGTAAAAACATCTTCACCAATTAGATTATAGCAAGCTTCAGCATTCTAGAAGCTAGAATAAACGGAAATCAGTAAAGATAATTGCCTATCAGCAAATACGAAATGATGTCAACTTCGCAAAATGAAGCAAAGTCGATCGTAATAAAATAAGTCAATCGATAAAGAATTCGATTTTTTAAAAAATGAATAAAATTAAAATTGCTTTTGTGCCGCTATTCGTCGTTCAGTTGACATCTCCCGCAGACGTAAAGCCGTTGCCATCAAGACTAGATCTATCAACCTATCACACATGCACTTCAACTATGTTAGACATTAAAGTGAATGAGGTGATATGAATCTCTCTGCATAATTTGAGGGGCGATTCTGAACAATCTTTCCTTCTATCAAACATCCTTATCGTTGGCATTCTCCTCTTCATTCAAATGTAATACGTGCTGAAAACCTACATCATCCAGATGTTCAGATTTCATTCCATCATTCTCAAAAACCTACCCTCAAATCTTCCATCGAACTCTAACAAACAATGTCTGTTAAACCCGTCAAAAATCACTGAGAAGATACTTTGAAGAAGAAATGATTAGCATTCGTCCGGATGGTCGAAGATGCACGGACTTTCCAACCGATTCAGAAACTTATTATGACAAGTGCCGCAAATGCAATAAGTATGGAAGTCTTCCTTAACATTGAAATATTTGATCAATTTTTAAAAGGCTGAATTTTTGCAGATTATTCCTGTGTTTATATACTAGCGATTTGGCACTTCAGACTTCAATATATAAGTAGCATGAAACTGATTAGGTAACAATGAAAATTCACTTACAAGTATCCTAATAAAACGGAATTTAAGCTGATTATCAAGGAAATTCATGAACAACATTGTAGGCGCTTAGGTCTTCATGCAAAAGTTGAGATCATATTCTGCTTCTTGGCTCAAATTTCAAGTTTGCTAACATCATCAAATCTAGTTAATAGCTTTTTCTCACTAGGCTAAATGGATATGTAAATTGTTGGGACTCTTGTACATTTTACTAACTAACAGACAGCATTCTACGATCAATAAAAATCACTGTGCAAAATTGGATGAGTTACAAATGGTTGGAATGCCGATGCAGTCAGGATTCAACTTATGTGGATTAATTCAATTTTCATAGACACATGAGTTGTTCATGATATGATTGATGCTATGATATGATTGGTGACACGGAGTATTTGTAGAATGTTGTTCTTTCTTCAGCATCGCTATCATGATCAGTCAATTCCGGGCTAATTTCTCCAAAACTGATAAATTGCATAACTCACATGTGGTACTGGGTCACAACTCGAGTTCATTTAGTAAAATCGCAACTGCAAGAACATTGAGGACATATTTAATACTGACATACTATACTGCCTACCTTGCTCTATGATATAGACTTACTACAGGCTAGCGTTGGTTCAGCAATAGAGTTTCAGCGCATTTCGATCTCATGAGACTTAATGCTCCAGTCAAAGTGCCATTATTTAGAATACCATCTGAATCATATTTCCACATGGCGAATGTAATTAATCATTCCTACTAACCAAAAAACAAGCTTGTGACTATATCCTGTATAGCCATAGACAAATCATACATATTACAAGTTCCAGAGTCACAAATTTAAGCGAAAGAGATAATATCTGTGCTCCACCGAACACAGGTACAAGTAGTTGCTCGCGATCGCTGCTCCTTTTTCATGTGAATGAAACGTGCGAGATATCTCAGCACAAATTAAGTCTCAGAAATGAGTTTCAAAGTTGATCTGTTGAGCAACTATATTTCGGTTCTAAATTTGAAACAGATAACGTTGAAATAGCTACCCAACAATGCCCTAAAATGAAAAAATAAGTCTATCTTTATACTTTTAAAAAATGAGACCTGAAACATTATCTTTACTGACTATGAAGCCCTTTCAGTTTGTGCAACCCTGTCCTAGTCCTCATATTAGGCTACCTATTAAATTTTCTTCTAATCACACTTCCTAACTGTAATTTAAGTGAATAGTACAGGACAATTGTGCAAACAATTAGTATTGTGCAATAAATGTTATCTTGTATTACAGAAAGAAAAATCATTAAAAAATCAAACAAAACTTTTGATACAGTTCTAATCAGTCATTTACACATTGAATAATTGACCTAAATCAGTGTGAATTTGACGCTTAACTCCATGTACATTTTCCACTATAAAATACTAGCATAAATTATGCATTTTTGTGGATTAGTCATTGCTACCTTGATCATCCCAATAGGCTCATGAAATTTTCTTTTCAATTCACATGATTTATTGAACATCTTGTGGAATGAGACAACCAAAGAAACCCCTTATCAACAGAGTTCATAAAAGTGCAATGAAGCTAATCATCAAAGACGAAGCTGATGATCATGTGTTCAATATCAGCGAAAGAATCAGAGCCATTTCATACCGGCTTCTTCTAAATGCTTTGACAGATTCTGATCATCCATAGAACGAAATCATGTTAGAGAAGGACCTATCTGGTCAAATCCGTGTTCCTCTCTCTCTGCTACCATGCACAGATCAAATAGTGTTATCTTGTGCATGTCAAAAATATTCAATGATGTATTTCACGGTTGATCATTTTAATCAAAAAGTTATCCTTTGCATCAGCTTATTCCGACATTAACACTTTGCACTCAGTATAGAGATAAGTAAATTGCAATGTATTCTATTATTCAGAATATTTGATGCTCGCGATTCTTTAAATAAAAGCGAGAGCTATAACGCGTGGATCAAATCATGACACATCTCCGAATAGTATGTTTTTTTAGTAAAGACAGTCTGCGTGAAATAGAATAATATGATAAATCACAATAATAGTACACATCCACGCTACAGGAGCCTGATGGATCAAATAAAAATAGATGGTTCTCCCTCAGCACCATGATTATGACAGTTACAAAAAAAAGAATTTAAGCAGAGCTGTTATGCAATTATTTTATTGAATTTTCGCAAAATATGTGCAGCATTTCGCAGATGCAACTGCATAAGTGCGCACAAAAATTAGAAAAATTTCACAACAATTCAATAAGATAATTATACAAAAGCTTGGCTAAATATCTATTAACAGCTTTCACAGAAATGGTTAACACCGATAGGCATACTTACTTGTGTGACAACAGCTAAAACTCCCGGAGAAGCATGTGGATCTTTGCAAGATACTTGGCGCTGATTGAGTGTCTTTCCATCTGGGGCGATTATATATAGCATGACTGAAGTTCTGTTAACGACGGCAAAGATCGTATTGCTCTTCGTAACCAGTACGCTCAAGTTGTTGTTCAGACATGACGCTGAGTTATTCAGCTGTACAACACGATCGCGCACATACATCGCCTTTGTGTCTGTAAAAAATGTTTAACATGTATTTAGGAGTAGAAAAGTATCTGAACATATTTAATTGGATCATAGATAACATTTATCAAGAATATGAAAATCATCCCCAGCAACCAATACACCCAGGATAACGATGCATCGAAATTCTTGAAGCTAGACAAAATTCCATTAAATTCTACCAGATTATCCATGGGATGATCCAATGAAAAATTTCATGTAATAAGCCAAATAAATCACACGAAAAACTCGATGAAATTGCTTCAATTTTGGTTAATCGGGGAATTCCTGGTAAATGAACAGAAACGAGAATAAGTAAAGTGACTTTAATGTGCGGATTTTAAACAACAAAATTATTGAAAGACTTTGCCTTAGATTCTTTCTTGGATAGAAATTCTACCATCAATTTTCATCATTGTTTTACAATGGTAGGAAAACGCGCAATGCAGTCCGGGAAAAAAGTACAAAGTTTTGCAGGGAACAAAGTCGCACGTGAAACGTTCAAGTAGTACTGTACCCCTCTTGATTACTTCGAAGCTGCACGTCTGCCGGATTAGATCGTCTGTCTATAATCAATTATAGCTTCAATAAAATTAATAAAAAATTACATACATTTCTACATGCAGATTTAAAGACTAAGAGGCATTTAATATCTATACAGAAAGTATCTACAGGCTATGTTTTTCATGTGAATGGTCGCTCTTACTCCGAATCACTTTTCTCTGACTCGCATAAAAGTGAGAGTTTAACGAATAACTATATCTATAAAGTTTAACGAGCAACTATGAAAACTCGGTGGCAAAGTAAATCACCACCGAGGTGATTGGTATTCGGACCTTGGTCAAGAACTCCTCTTGAGAAACTGAACGAAAATTTTCAATAGAAAAATCTACAACAATCATCATCTCAAAGCTCGATTTTCATTATTTCTCATTCGATTCAGTCAAAGAGACACATATCACACAAGTTTAAATCTGGTGAGTAGGCTTGGGCCGAGGTTGCTGCCAAACAGCATCGACATCTCGCCTTGTTAAGAATTCCTTTGTTTTTTGGCAGAATGGGGAATCGTGTTGTTGTTCAAAGATGGAGTTGGCTCAGCCGCGAAGGGTCAGACCTTAAACTATTTTCTCATCCGTTCTCGATCCAGATTTCGTCTGTTGCAACAGCAGAACCTAATCATTCAGGTCTCTTCAACAATTCCTGATTGAGATGGAGATGCTAAGCAAATTGCCATCAAGCTGTGAGGACCCCACGTCAAACACAGGTGCTGCAGTTTTCTCTAGATAAATAAGTCCATGTTAACCTTTTGTTAATTGTTCAATATCCCGAAGTGAAAACTAATTCTCCTTACAAGGTAGCCAATGAGGGCCACATTTCAACGGTGGACACTGGTTCGCTCAGATAACTGTACGACAAGTTTCAGCGGAATCACCGGATACCGATGGCATCCTTGCATGGCGGAAAGTGGTCGAACAGGAAAGAGTTTCATTGGTGTATAGAGATTGGAAGTCATAAAAACCATAAAAAAATGTTTCACTAAACAAAATTCGTGTCTAGGATGTAAAACCTGGTCAAAACTTTCGATACAATTTCCAGAAATGACTATCTGGAATGCCTCGTTGCACGCAAGTTTTTACATATCTATGACACTCAGCGATAATCACGTGACATGTCATTCGGAGAGACTCAAATTTTTGTTAGATGTTTGATAGAACGCTACTTTAATGCGATACATTTTAGACCATAGGTATGTTATTTCATCTTCTCTCATGAAAGTCTTATATTTTATATATAGTCAATAATTTTCAGTCACACCCATCAATCAACTCAAGTAGCGTCAGCATCGGGCATCTCAAGCGTATGCTTGATGTTTGTATTCAATCAAGATGTGTTGTATGTATTCCTTCTGTGAATGTTTCTAAGTCAGAAATCGGCTGACAAAGATATTCGAAATGTCCCGACACTTGGTTATTCTTAATTACATTTTTTATCCGGAAAAAGGCTCAGCAAACTTTAATGCACATTGATCATAACGGGCATGAACGACACTCTTCAAAAACTCATTTCACTGCTTTCTATAAAGTCAGAGATTCGTTTTCGGTAATCTTGATGAGCTTAACGCAGGAATTCACAAGTGGATAAATTTTGTAACCCATTTTCCAGAAATCACCGCTAGCTATAGATACGAAGGCGTCTGCATTTGAAGAAATTCTAGCAAACTTGATAAGTTGAGCAGAAAAGATATTCAAGCCAGTATTGAATGACACATTCCGGAAAACTGCATAGAACCACTGGAAGACTGAACTCGTCGACCTTATGATAGACCTTGGATCTTGATGTTAACGTCCAAATATCATTCAAACATTTTTTCACACAACTTCCATGTCTGCTAGCTAAGAGATCATGCAGATATATTTCGGGAAGGATTTTATCAAACTGCAAAAATCGTCGATATACCTAGTGGTACTTTAGAAATATTTGGCAAAGACAATCTCCTGGCAGCAAGAAGATTGAGCTAGAATTCCCATCAATAGGAATGCCTCGAAATTGTCTAAAAACAAACCCTCCGAAAGAGACAAAAGTGGTGTCCAGGGTGAAATCAATAGCAGTAAGAAATTGGGTTTGGACCAGCAGTGATGACCTCTGTTTATATATTGGTTTATAGTAGGTTTATGGTTGGAAAGAGTCAGGAGTATTTTATGTTGTTGCCATAATTATTCTTGAATGCTTGTACAAAATTTTTCGACTGTAATCCGGCAACCATCTTCAGCTACAAAAGAATCTATAGATGCTAGTAAGAGTGTAAATAATTAGTTTGAAAATAATATTTGCAATGAGGAGATATGTTATGATACAATGTAGATATGAACAGGTCGCATTGGGTTACATATCTTAACCATCAGCAAAACGAGAATTGACCTGACATAGAAGATGATGAATGCTGAACCATGTTAGTAGACCAGGTTGAAAAATGCGGTTAAAGGAAAAGAATCTCAATATGTGTCAAGTTCAGTTCCATTATTGATCGATGGACTTAATTTATGCATAATCTCACGTAGTTGCAAATTAGTATAACAAAGTGAGAATATAGACTTCTTCGGATACAATTATTTTATTAAGGTTGGCCAACGTTTTGTTATTGCTGCCTTCTCAATGCAAATGAAACACAATGATTGCAAGCATTCACAAGAGTGATCTATACGGGGTGAACAAGGTTCAATAGAATGAAGTCAACAGGGATGATGAAATCAATAGATAAGGTCAATATAACACAGTATGTCACGCAAGCATTATTGCTAGAGCCCACTCTGAGATACTGAGTTAGAAGACAGCAAGTCTTATTAACTCTCACACGTCCGTGATTTGTCTGTGTGGAGACACTTTATTTATATGATATCGAACAATAGGTGAATATCAGTTCACTCCGTGAACACAGGACAATAGCGACATGAAACAGTTTAAACAAAAACCAACAATGCATGATTTGCTGTAAAAAGTTGACACAAAATCTTTTGACGTTCTACAAAGCCATGGGATAACAAACATTGGGAAAAGAGAGTTTGTTATATTGGGAGATATTCAAAACAGATGGGATCACTATCCACAATGAGGCTGATGAGGCTGGAAGCATGCGACTGTCACAATTATCTTTTTTATATTTTTTTCAATTTTTTGTAACTTGTTTTATTGCTTGATTTTCAGTTGAACAAGGCTGTATTATTTTTTTATTAGCTACCCAATTAATGCTTTATCAATAATTTTTTTGCTTTATATTTCTACCTCGAATTAATTTTTTCAACTTTTTCAAAATTTTGTCCTTCATGTGTCTACATCATATTTTTACCTCTGACTTAGCGTTTCCTCACTTGCTCGTTTTCAGTGTGTAGTAAATTTACCATATATTACCTACTTGCTTACGTGCCATACTGGGTTATATTGACCTTATCTATTGATTTCAGCATCCCTGTTGACTTCATTCTATTGAACCTTGTTCACCCCATTCTTGCGAATGCTTGCAATCATTCTGTGTTTCATTGGCATTGAGAAGGCAGTAGTAACAAAACGTTGGCCAACCTTAATAAAATAATTGTATCCGAAGAAGTGCATTTTCTCAATTTATAACACAAATGTCCGGATACGTGGAGACTCTATCCCTACCATCGGAAATTATTGTCATCATTTTTGTGGGCTAGAATCTCGATAGCGATGTCGATGTGTTCTACTTGAAAATTTTGAATGCTTGAAAAATGATGAAGTTGGAGTTGAGAAGTTTTCTATAAAACAAAGATGAAGTCATCTGATAGCAGACAAATAAAATTGGTCACATTTTTCGCAGATAAATTCATAGACACCATTTTCTTCGATTACGGAATTGCATTTTTTATCGTTGCACATTTTGTATGGGATCATTATCTACAAGCGGTGCAATTATCAACAAGGAATTATGGTCACTGCTGCAATCCTTCTTGTCATATTTTATTTCATGTTCAGTCTATTTAGACGCCCAAACATGTTAAGCATCCAATTCCTAGAAAACTTGCAGTAATCCTAAAAGAAAAACTGGTGATTTCCTTTCATCTATCACAGACATCAACACAGGTAAATATTTATTGTTTTTTCACAATTCCACGGCGTCTTTCATCTAAGGTAACAAACGATCATAGAAACATCTGACGGATTCAAACAAGACTATTCCGAACCAAGTTTTGAAGTTTTTCAATGGGATCCCATTATTATCACAAAGTTCTGAAAAAACCAGAGAACTGTGCTCACAATTTATTGAAAACTATAGAGTTCTTCCAGCACCATTTAAAATGCTCACATTTTTGCCTGGTGGGTGTGTGTATCCATTGACACTATGACCCGAACCGTTCCAAAATCTCATTGACAAGTGCCTCAGGTTTGAAGCTTTGATCTAATGCATAATTACATTTTGACATGGACATGCCTTCTAAAATTTGCATGCATATATCCCAAGTCAATTTGAACCTGTTCAACTGACAAATTCACCACCCGATTCATCCTTTGCTAGCAGTTGATTCAGCCCAATAAACAAATGACGCCACAACACCGAAGCACGACATCCATGTTCGATTAATGGTTGTGCATCGCAGGCAGACTGACACCTGAAAATTCTGTATACTGAATATGGAATTAACAGAAAGATTTGTATTTACTGAAGGGGCCATATTGTCCACTTTCCTCTATGGTCCACTTCATGCATTCATTGAAATTTTCCACGGAAAACTATGGCAAAACATTCTGTTTCATCATATGTGTGAATGTTTTCGACGATACAGCGAATATTTCACGATTTCGCATGCATAAAAACTGAGCACCATAAAACTGATGAGTTGTGGAGTAAGAGTAGAATTAAACATTCTCACGCAAGTTTTGCGTCAGAATGATGTCATGCCATCTGAGTCAGGGTTTCCAGAATCCAAAGTATATATCCATCTTCATTTGAAGTTCACGTGATCTTTTTGGTGCATTTTTTCTGCATTTTGCTCATTAAAGAAATATTTTCATGCTAAGTCAAGAAGCGATGATTAGATTGATAGATGCCATAGCAACAGCAGATTGTGTTCCATGGATTGCAATAAGACCAAAATTATCACCCTCTTGTGATATTGTTTGTTTGAATACATTTGAATATGATCCCGCGATTCTTACCACAAGCATCAGATGTTAGGGTTGGCAGGGCAACCTAAACAGCAGACATCTGAGTTGCATTAAACTGCGATTTCTGACCGTTTTTATCCATTCATCCACATATTGTACATGCCAAAATGTGGCAATCGCTTCATTCCTGATTTATGGTACTCGTGGGTTCGATAAGCAGTTACGATTCAAGCAATTTTTCTTTCGCTTCAGTAGAAAATATTTAAGTAAATTGCATAGGATAAGGCTGTTCTTCTTAGATAAGTATTTGTTTTTTTGACAATTTCAGTGGACTAAATTCAGTGTAGTAACTGTAAGATGAATATTGAATGTCAGCCTTGTCAATGACCTGGAGTAATTCGAAGGAAAAGACACACTTCCAATGACAATTTTGATTCTTAGTAGCCAAAAGTTTCTCCTCCCATTCAGGGGCCTATTCATTCACTTGAAAGAATTGGTTTTCTATCCTTCACTCAATTGATTTCTCTGCCAAATTGGGTAGTAGGATGTCTGACATTCTGATCGCAAACCATGACACTTCAAATTGAATTAAGAAAAGTAGGCTTTCTTGGATTTGTGGTATGACTTGCAATATTTGTTGGGTATTCAACCCTTTAGTAGTATATTAGTAGATTATTATCACTGCAAGCCAGTGTTATAGTCTTGACCGTGCTTAATGTTGGCGAGTAGCTTTCACTAGTAAAGCTATTTTAAGTTTGCGTGTCCGTGGAGCGCTCTAACAATTGAGCAAAACTTGCGTCGTTTCATCCATGAGATCGTATATATCCGAAACTCTTCTCTTCACGGAGACATCGGCCCGTTTTGTGAGTTTTCTCATCCAAATGAAATGTATTTATCATAAATTAACTTTATGAACAAACTTAATAATGAGATGGCGCGCATAAAGTTCGCTTTTTCGGATTTTTGTTCGAATATCACCTGAGATTTATTTATTTGTATGTTCTAAAATGTAGATTTTCGGAAAATTTTGCTTATCTAGTAATTTGGTTTAGAATCATCTTGTTGATGATAAAACTGATGTAATATACTTTACCTGTATGGATATAATGTACCGTTTTTTATCTTGTGTCAACATAATTGACTAGATATTCGAATGTTTTGAATTTTCGAAAATTTTGAGCCATGATGCGAACGTAAGTCGGCCCTGTAGGACTCCTATCCGTATAGATTGACGCATTATAGATGTATGGCGTCAGTGTGATGCTGTGAAATGGTCATTTGCTGATCTGCCATTTTGCGAACTGTGTACTTCATGGTTCGTAGAAACCTTTTCCCGGTTTGAAAGATTGATAAAATAATCAAAGACCAATTCATTTGATCTTTGATTTTTAAACTCGAAAATGATAACATATCTACGAAAAGTGGTGCTGCATCTGCAGGTATTGAAAATGCATTTTTAAAATGAAAAATAAAAATATGTAGACTTTGCTCATTCTCGGAAGCACATTAAGTTGACGCCGTCTATATGGCAGTTTTGTTATTCCCACTCATTCGTTTGTGGTGTGTTCAGCAAGATTGCAGGTAGTACGTAATTTATTAAGTCCAGGTTTGACGCGAACACGGATTGAACCTCCTTCTCCCGGAGGAATAGTGAATATTCTACCACAAGACCACTGCTCCGTCAGAGTGATGCTGGAGTTCGTAGTCTTCAGATGGCGTCAAAGGACACAGCAACGAGCAATTATGGGTAGAGCAGATATGCAGCCAATTTATTTGACAAACTCAAGCATCAAATTCGAACTACGTACATGTACATTTGGTCCGTGCACGTACATTTGCGTTTAGCAAATAACTTTGATAGTAGGCTACTCGATTCGTCGACTCATATGTAGAATCGTTTTTAGTACCCGTACCGGTGTTCATCCATTAGGTCGCGACCGTGTCTGGTAGATCACAGCGGTCAGTCTTTTTGGAAACACTAACTCTTTTCGAAGCATGTGACCGAATAGAGCAGTCCTCTCAGGTGATTCATCAAATATCGATATCATTTCTCTCATAATTTCGAAAAGTCACTGTCACTCATATCATAACCGATGCATTCGTTCTCGTTGCTCTCCATGGAGTGCGAAGAAATCACTTGCGGTATCTGCTATATTTCGAATCTTTGCAGGCGCTGAAGGTGCATGTGTCTGACCCTAATCGAAAGATAAACATAGCAGGTAGTATTTCATGAATCGTGCTAGTATAGTCTGCAAAATTGGCCTCAGTTTCTCAATGGCTTCTTCATTTTCATCTGTTGGCTCTTGGTTGTCACAGTCCTGTTGATGTACCACTCACAGCAATATACGATTGTTGCATAAATGCTTCATCTATTGGTGGCTGCATCCATTTGAAGTACGACGATCATGTTCTTCGTTCACTGCTTTATTTCTCTTTAATCCATCGTCTTGACCGGGGGTCACTCATCGATGGTCAAGAATGGGATCTGCTACAGTTGCAACATCTGCCTCATAGGCGGCCCCGGGAGCTTCACGGTTCAGAGGTCTGGCCACATTTTCCCAAGTGGCATTTCGCCGTAACTGCCATAAGATCTTTTCCTTCAATGACTTTTTCCCTATTTGCAATTCTTACTTTCAACAGCGCTCAGACTTCTTACTTCAGAGCGCTCAGCGCTCAAAATTTAGCTTGGTTTGTGTGATACATATTGAAGCTTTCAGGTGCTTTATCTGTCACCTGCAATTTAAAGACTTGTCTCTCACTCGACCTTCGCTGAACATAGATAAGCGGTTTGAGCGTGCGGTATTTTGCTTCTTAGCCATGTGAGCTAAAATTGAATTTGATCATCCGCGTTCTCGTCATAGTACCGGCTTTCCTTCTGTATCTTTCTGATGATGCCATTCTTTATCTTACGAGAAGCATTTTCTTGCAGATAAGGTTATCCTACCTCATTTATCCTACCTCTCCATCATCTTGCATTACCTATCATAGTCAATTCTAAACAGTTTTGACTCCCTATGATCACAACTACTCTTCGTAGCGGCTGGTTCATATAATCATGTCAAAGCTTTTCAACCATGGATTTTGTGTATAGTGACTTTCATTCAGCATTACATATTTGTTACGACTTTGTTCGACAGATGAGTTTCTTGACTTTGTATTATATGTCTCACGATTTTCAATACTGAGACATTGATTTTTGAAACTAAACGTCTTATGATTATTATTGGTTTAAATGACAACAGATGTCCCCCATGTTTCGTCTCTATAAAGTGCCGACTAATGTTCATTAACCTCGTCGCTTCAGATAAGGTGGTGACCGCTACAAAATGTGTGTCAGGATGCTGCTTGACTTTGCATGAAATAGACTATGCGCCTATTAACCAAGGTTGTCGGCTACAATTTGCATGGGGTAGTCACACAAAAAGGAAAATAGCTGACCGCTAGATTAGATTCAAGCTCAAATACTCAACATGCATTCATGATAAATATCTGAAAAGGATGCTTTGATACTCATTGCATTCATGTTCTTAATATCAGGTTTGATAAACAGCCCTTCCAATGGCTTAACGCAAAGAAAAAAGAAAATAAGATGATAATATAATGTATTATCTCAAGCTCTGTCGATGACTCTAATCACAAGATAGCGTCATGATACAAGAGGATTCAAAAGAATCTTACACTGAAATTTATCGACATTCATATTACATAGCTATGAAAAGAGATCAAGTAAGTAAAAAATGCATACATGCAATAATCGAGACATTTGACTACAGAAAATTAACATAGATAAGATGAAAGCTAAAAAGGGGCTGTCCACAGCAGGAGTAAATCACTGACATAATCTGTCATGATACATAATGAGGCATTGAATTGTTTTATCAAAATGGTCGCTGTAATCTTAACATGTGTACATTTCTACATTATGCAGCGACAGAGAATTAGGACTCGATCTTGTGTCCTGAGAATTGATTGCAGTCCCGTAGATGCTGGCATATGGAGCTGCGTTGATCTTTTGGACCTCTCAATCTTGTTACTGCCCACTTGGGATAGTGCTCTTTGACATCACGTTGTCCGACCAATATAACTGGATCCGCAGTCGCAATTGAAATAGTTGCAGACGTTTGATTGCTCAACGAGAGGAAATAGATCTTTCAAACAACGACAAGCTATCTTCATTGTCTGAGGCAATACAATAAAACAGCATAAAATTTTCTTGAAATTACAAATAATCTAAATTGGGAAATTGAAGTAATGTTGTTATTTTTTTATAAGCCAATATATTTCTACGACTGAGCGTCGTTATCATCAGGCCACATATTATAAAGAGAAACTGTCAACAACATGAGCTCAAAATTTGAAAAAGTGAAGATGCAAAAGATAGATATTTGTAGCACTGGGCTGTGGCTTTGGGAAATCATACCGCGATCATTATGCGATTATACGTCAATAGTATGTGAATGTTTCTAAATTAAAAATAGAAATGTCGGATTTAAAAAATATCGGATTTACCGCCGATCACATCATGAGACAGATAGAATCGTTTTTTATTTTCTTTTTCTTTGTTAGGAAGTTTTGCACTGAGAATCATTTGTGGGCGAAACTTCCTAATCAAGAAAAATAAAATACTAAAATGCATTCTCAATAGATGCATCACGGACAAATGAAAGTGCTTCCTGAAGAACATCGTATACCAATTACAATGCAAATCGTGTCAGCATCTCTACATCGGCAGCACTACGAGAACTTAGCATATTAGAATAAAATGACATTTTGAAAATAAAATTTTTTCTGTATTCAAACACAAAATCACATGTAGGCAAGACTTCAACATCACAATAATAATTATGTTGTTCAATGAATTGATCCGGATGTCCATTGATTTTCAGTGTCTTAGTTAAACTCATTTTCATTTTCGAAAAAACAAGGAGAACAGATGCGTTTAGCACGATGGAATAGACATTTTACAAGATTTATCTAGTACCTCGTGGGCACGAAGCTGAAACAGTTCAAATAAAGACTACTGTGTGTCTTCTTTCTGTATACAGAGGTCAATATTTGGCCTTCAAATCGAATGATATTAGCATCCATAAAGCTAATGGCATCACTTTCCTCAAACTTAATTCTAAGTTCTCGAAGTAAATTCTAAGTTAGTAGGCCTTTGCAAGCACATTCTTTCGATTTTACAATTGCAAAAGTGTCGTCAACATACCTAGCGTATGCTCTCGTCAAAGATTCTACCTGTTGCTTGAGCTTGTATTTCTCTAGGCATCCAAGAAAGATGTTAGCCAGGACTGGTCCTGTGTTTACTCTCGAACAGACAATCTAAGTGTCGTATGTTCCATGTCTGTATTCCCGCGCTCAGTCATGATTCATGTTATTGGACTGTTCCGCGTTGTCGATGCACGCATTGGTATGGGGAGAGCTGTGTGCAGCGTTGTCGATTGAGCGCGCTATAAGAGCTTGTATCGTGTGAAAGTGATTCATAACTAACTTGCTAACATCGCTTTGGTTGAATACAGACACTTGCTGAAGACGAAGGATGGTTTTTTAACTTACCGTAGATCATTCGCGGGAAACAGCATATTAATTACGCAAAAGTAATTATATGGCGCCCAACTGCAAAGAACTCATCACGACCTCTTCAAATTGTGCAATGTTTCTTCGTGAATAACTGCTACGATAATCGACGAATCAGATTGGCATATTGACCTCTACAGTCGAACTTAGATCAGCCCGAATATTTTGCTACTTGAATAATCGTTTCTTCGTGAATAACTGCTACGATAATCGACGAATCAGATTGGCATATTGACCTCTACAGTCGAACTTAGATCAGCCCGAATATTTTGCTACTTGGATAATCGTTCGGATTATATTGAAGACGGTTCTGCATGTGATCGGCATTTTGCTGTGTAAATTATGGAGACAATAGCCATTGGATTCCGGTGAGACCCATCCATATTATAGATAAAGTTAGATGCGATCAATTCAATATTAATCGGGAGAATCTCAGTGTAGATTTTGATTGACTGATATCGAACTTGAAGTACTACTGTCAAATCAATTGATACTGGGTTTGAACGAATCGTTTATGAACAACATTTTCTGATAACCGATGAGTACTTGTTCATTTTAAGTTACTGAATTGATGTAATCTTCCAGTGTCGGTTAAGAATTTTTATGTGAAATCTAGCTTTACACAGGACATTGTCTGATTAATTCAATCATTAATCACATTCCTGAGGAATATTTACAGTTTCCATCTATGCTCGGTACATGCATTTTCTTGTTTTATATGTTCATTCGTATCTGTGCATACATTGAGTGACTTTGCAAATTTTCTACTGGACGTTAATTGATTATACTCGTACATCGTCCAAACGTTGAATTCGAAAGCTGAAAGTGAACTTATATCGAAAATTTATTCTTTACACAGACATCACCTCGCCCAGTCGTGTCTGTTGTTGAGAGTGTTGATTTATCATGGATCCCAATCTTTCACGAATACGTATTCCCTTACGGTCTATGATAACAAAGTTGTGTTCTAAGAGTCAAGCGGCTATTCAAAGTAATCAGGAGAATTTAGCCAGTGGTATTTTAGAAACTCTCTTGAACAAGATAGATGAACTAAGAATTCTTGATAAGTCTATTTTTGAGTCTTGGAATAGCGATGATGATAAAGATGGTGAACTTTTAGAGATCGAAGTCGAGAAAGTTCTTGAATATGACATTTCCTCGAATGCAGCAATAAATGATTTGAAAAAGTTCTTGGATAAGACCGAGCCGAAATTTAACGAAAATATTGGGAAAATTCCTATTGAGAACGCGGTAGTGAAGTTGCCAAAATTAGAATTACCACATTTCAGCGGCACAAAGACTGAATGGCAAAGTTTTTGGGAAATTTTTGAGGCTTCTATTGATAGGAATGCTAGGCTTGCTTCTGTTCAAAAATTTTCTTATCTGCTAGCATGTCTTAGAGGTGATGCAAAGTTTGCCGTAAGTGTTCTTTCCATGACAGGCAACAATTACGAAGAAGCGATCAGGATCTTGAAAGATAGATTCGGCAATGTCACAGAGGTAACGAGGGAGCACTTCAATAAGCTTCATGGTCTCAAACATGTAGCTGTTAAAAATATCAGACGATTTTTTGACGACGTCGTTGTCCATACAAGAAACTTGTCGAAACTAGATGTTCATGCGGGCGATTACGAAGTTATGTTGCTTCCAATACTTTTGGCGAAATTACCGGAGGAAGTGCAACTCAGCATGTTTCAACGATCAAATATTGAGGGACGTTCCATCTCGAAATTAGATTACTTTCTGAGGTTACTTGAAGCTGAAATCACTGTGCGAGAGTTTATAAAAGATGAAAAGTCTTCATCTGCTTCCCAAAATGAAGCAGGCCGAGTATTTTCAGCACGCTTGCCGTCAGCCGCAACTCTTGCGACTAAAATTAGTACAAAAATTTCCAGTAATGCGGATAGTGCTGCACAATCGTGTAAATACTGCAATCAAGATCACGATTCAAAGTCTTGCAATACGGTCACCGATGTGACGCAAAGAATTGAGATTTTGAAACGAAAGGGACTTTGTTTTCGTTGTCTTTCTAAAAGACATACTGGACGTCAGTGCATGTCATCAAAGAAATGTTCGCGATGTAAAAAATTTCATCACATCAGCATTTGTGGGAACAGACCACTTGCTACTCCGTCTCCAATTTCTACCGCTTCGACCGATAGTGGCGCCAGTGTGCAACAACCAACTTCAGTGGCTTCTCTAACTTCCAGCGCTAAAGTATCAGCAGATATGTCTCTTGCAGTTCGCAGTTCGACATGTGTTGTCATGCCCACAGCTCGAGCGGTTCTAGTTTCACCCGACCGGTCGAGAGAAGTAATAGTTCGCATCCTTTTTGATTCGGCTAGCAACCGAACCTTTATTAGAGAAGATGTTTGCCGAACTCTGGGAATTGAGTGCTGTGACAGCCGCAGCCATAATCTGAGCGTTTCTACTTTTGGCAGAGCAGAAAAGACTGGAATCATCAGTGAATTAGTTCAGTTTTCAATCAGAAAACCGGATAGCCGAAATCTAATTTCACTGCGTGGTAGCACGACACCGATGATAAGTGAAGCTCCCGAAACGGTTAATGTAGCACAATTTCCGCAATTTTTTGATTTGGATCTAGCAGATCCCGTTGATTTTCGTGAACAGATTACCGAATTTTCCATATTGATAGGTGCCGATCAGTATTATGACCTTGTGCATGGTGACATTCGCCGCGGAGAAGACGGCCCAGTGGCTGTATCTAGCAAGCTCGGTTGGCTTGCTTGTGGTCCTATGCGATTGACTATGCCTGATAATCCACAAAATATTCATGTGAATTTATCTTCTTCCACACCTGAAAGACAAATTCAAACCTTTTGGGAGTTGGAACATATTGGCATTTCTCCCGATGAAGGTAAACCTCCGTTTATGCCCCTTCCGATTGAATTTGATGATGGATACGTAGTACCTCTTCCGTGGAAGCAAGACAAGAAATCAATAGCACTACCAACGAATTTCAGAATGGCCAGTAGTAGATTGTCTTCATGCATTCGTAAACTGAAAAAGTCACCCGAAATTATTGTGGAATACGATCGAATTTTGAAAGATCAGTTATCAAAAGGGATAATTGAATCCGTAACTGATGTCCGCAAGACAGATAATTTGTTACATTATCTCCCGCATTCTCCCGTATTCAGACCTGCAGCTGAATCCACTAAGCTTCGTATAGTTCTTGACGCCTCTGCCAAAGAAAGATATCAGCCGTCTCTTAATGATTGTCTTCAGACAGGAGAAGTTCATCTTCCGCAAATTGCTTTTTTACTCAGTCGATTCAGATACTTTCCGATCGCAATTCTCGCGGATATTGAAAAGGCCTTTCTTCAGATCAAGATAGCGCCCGTTGATAGAGATGCTCTCAGAATTCTTTGGGTAGATGATTTATCGAAACAGAACCCTGAAGTTGTCATTTACCGATATTCTCGTCTGGTTTTCGGCTTGTCAGCTTCACCAGCCATTTTAAGTACTGTCTTGAAATATCACATCGACAAATGTAAAAATGAAATTGGTGATGTTCTCAACAAAATATCTGATCACATTTATGTTGATAACTTGATTACGGGATATGTTAATTTGAATGAAGCGAAGCGGATATATCTAAGTACGAAGAGAACATTTCAGAAAGCCAGCTTCAATATGAGACAATGGAAGTCTAACAGTAGAGAATTTACTCAATTTGTTACATCTTTGAATCCGTCAGATACTTCGAGCACAGAAACGGTTGATGGAAAATCGTTCACTGACTCCGAACTAAACCCAATACTTCGACCGAAACATCAAAAAGTCCTTGGTATTGAGTGGAATGAAGAGACTGATGAAGTCATTATAGATTTGCGATATTTGAGTGACATTTCACCTGACACACCAACGAAGCGAACTGTGCTACAGACTGTAGCCAGTGTGTATGATCCTCTTGGATTGATTTCCCCTGCAATTGTCCAAAGCAAGATGATTTTCCAAACGCTTTGTAGCACACATCGATCTTGGGATGAAAAGATTGACAATCCCGAGCTTTTAAAAATTTGGTATGACTGGATCAGTAATATTTCTTCCCTTGTGATCACAATACCGCGATTCATTTTTAAAAGCACTGAACCTAGGAAGGTATGTCATGTTCAGCTTCATGGATTTAGTGATGCTTCGCAATCAGCATATGCGGCAGTTATTTACGTGCGTATTGTGTATGACGACGGTACAGTATCGACGAACATTGTGGCAAGCAAGTCGAGAGTTTCTCCTATGTCTAAAAGTCACTCTCTTCCACGTCTTGAACTTCTTGGTGCCTTGTTGCTATCCAGATTGATGAAGTTTATTCTTCCTTCGTTCAAGGATGTCTGCTCGATCGACTCGATATTTCTGTGGTCAGATAGTATGACTACATTACAGTGGATTAAGAGGACAGATAAGGTTTGGGAGGTATTCGTCCAAAATCGAGTAAAGGAGATTCGGTCGTCAAGTTCCAATGCCACTTGGAATCATGTACCAGGTGAAGACAATCCATCTGACTTGCCATCTAGAGGCATTTCTCCTAGTAAGCTCGCTTCTTGTTCTAAGTGGTGGCACGGACCTGCCTGGCTAGGCTATCCAGAATCACATTGGCCGAACTTGCCCAACTCAGAGGGACAAGCTATCTTTGAAACAGAACGAAATATGGCTGAAGCCAATGTAGCGGTAGGTGTCACAACAGGTGTATCAGATATTGAATCCCAAACCTGTATTTCTCAGCTGATAGACATAAAGAAATTCTCCTCTTGGAATAAACTTCTACGCGTGACAGCTTTCGTTTTAAGGTTCAGGGAATGCTTGATGCACCGCAGACGAATTTCTCAGCCGTTAACCGCTTCTGAATTACATAATGCCCAAGTTATTTGGCTCAAGGAGTTGCAGCGAAAGTATTTATCTGATGAAATTAATCATTTGAATGGTAAAGGACCGTTAACAACGCGCATTCGAAATCTGAACCTTTTTCTCGATGATGATGGTATTATTAGGTGCCACGGACGAATTTCGAAGTCTTCATATTTGAAGACGAGTAATGATGTAATATTGATTCCTCCTTGTATCGAGTTAGAGAATATGTTGATTTACCGTTCTCACGATGCTGTTTTTCATGGGGGAGTTTCTGCAACCCTGGCAAAAATTCGCGAAAACTTTTGGCTACTGAAAGGTAGACAAAAGGTTAAGAAGTACCTGCGACGTTGTTTCATATGCAAGAAAGTTCAAGGTTTGCCTTTTTCACTTCCACCAATTCCTCAGCTGCCTGATTTCAGACTCTCCGCACATCGTCCCTTTGCAACTGTCGGCGTTGATTATTGCGGCCCGATTTATTTTTCCTACCGCAAGGGGGAGGGTACCCGGAAGGGTTACATTATCCTTTTTACTTGTGCTACGATTCGTGCTCTTCACCTCGAGATTTCTCCTGATTTGTCCACTGACTCATTCATTCAATGTTTGAAGAGATTCATATCTAGACGTGGCATTCCCAACATTGTTTCTGATAATGCACCCACATTCAAATTAGCCGAGAAAATTCTATCAAAAGCTAGCATACAAAACTTCGCAAGTTGTAAGAAAATTGAATGGAACTTTACGACTCAGTACGCCCCTTGGATGGGAGGTTTCTATGAGAGGTTAGTACGAGAAGTTAAAATGGCCCTAAGAAAGACTCTCGGTAAACGTACATTGACATTCGAGGAATTCAGGACTGTTGTTTGTGAAATTGAAGGTGTGCTGAACAGTCGTCCGTTAACGTATGTGAGTGATGATGTTGAAGAAATCCTTACCCCCTCACATTTTCTCATACTCCAACGTTTAACTAAAGAGGGCTCGAACCCTCACGAGAGCGCTATAGTCACCCCTAAAGTCCCGTCGATCAAGTATTGTAGAGCTCTAGTTAACCAATTTTGGGATTTGTGGAACAAGCATTATGTTCTGTCGTTGAGGGAGCGCAGTTTTGGTGGAATCCATAGAAATCGCGGAGCAACGGATTTGCCGAAAGTTGGAAATGTTTGTTTGCTTGTTGAGAAAGGTTCTCGTCTTCAGTGGCGTTTGGCAAAAATTGTTAGTTTGTGCTCAGGGCGGGGTGGTGCTTGCCGTTCGGCAAGAGTGAAAATTCTTCAAGGACGTCGAGGTATTGTCACGCGTCCTGTCGGACTTTTGGTGCCCCTAGAAAACAGCTGATGATGGTAAACATTGAAATTCATGTATATTATTATTTCAAGGGGGAGTGTGTTTACTCTCGAACAGACAATCTAAGTGTCGTATGTTCCATGTCTGTATTCCCGCGCTCAGTCATGATTCATGTTATTGGACTGTTCCGCGTTGTCGATGCACGCATTGGTATGGGGAGAGCTGTGTGCAGCGTTGTCGATTGAGCGCGCTATAAGAGCTTGTATCGTGTGAAAGTGATTCATAACTAACTTGCTAACATCGCTTTGGTTGAATACAGACACTTGCTGAAGACGAAGGATGGTTTTTTAACTTACCGTAGATCATTCGCGGGAAACAGCATATTAATTACGCAAAAGTAATTACAGGTCCTAATAGGCTTCCCAGAGCTACTCCATCTATTCGAAGAAATAGTTTTCCATTAAACGAAAACTGTACATCGGAGGTGCAAAGAAGAGTGAGTTTGCAAATAAGCTTAAGATGATACATTATATAATGAGTTTTTTATTTTCTTTACTTAAAGGTTTGATAGGCTTCGAAAAGGTGAATTTACATTTACTGATTGAATTACAGATAATTGTTGGGCCTATGATGAAAGATATGTATGCACAAAAATTGTTTGGTAAGTGAATCAAAACTGTATGCTGATATTATTGTGCTGCAGTGCGTGGCTTTACCTATTTTTGATAATGACTATATTTGTATACTCGCTTTACCAATTCAACTAGCCTATGATTAATAGAGTAATCACTTACTATGGACATTGACAAAAGAATTGTCTCACCTTTTTTATATCATCTATCGGTAGTTTATTGAAAGAATTTATTGATAGTTCGCTCGTTATAATCGTGCGAGTAATGTACCAGGAAATACGTCTGAAGCAAATAGGTCATTCTGTACGGATGTTCCGGGTTAAAGCATTTTCACTTTCACTTGTATGGCTTCTTACGTGTATCTGAATATGAATCCTTTCCAAGATAAAAGAGTTTCAAATTTGTGACGTTTGTCCTACCTTTGGTATGTTTTCCTGGCCTTTGTGAGACAAATATATGACGGAGGCTCGTCATTGCTGATTTCACTAAGTTTTAGTAATTTCGCAAGGTATTTTCCGTATAATAGTGGGATTGTGTATAAGTTAACAAGTTTCCCCAAATGTGAAGATCGATAAAAAACACACCTAAGCCTGTGAGCAATATATGAACAACGCAGAAGATTACTATATTTCAATGTTTTATGCATTCTTTTTATTCTGCGATAGGTAATTAATTATAAGATGCGCATTTAAAAGGAATTTCACTTGTGAAGAGGATATGAATAATATCGCAGTAGTTATTCGTGTGCTGTTGTCACATTTAGTTGATGGCAGCTGATGGGAGGTTGTTTGATTTCATTATGAAGACCGTTTTATATGGTCTCCCCAAGAAAAAGTTTGCTGCTAAAATTATTTACACTTTATTGCTAAAAAACGCTTTTACATCCGATCTTTCGTGAGCCGGCTTGCATTCTCAAAGATCGACAGGAGTAAAGGCACGTTCAGCGTCTGTTTATTTCATGTATTCGATTGAGTGCTGATCTTTGTTTTTCAATATGATTAACTTCTGAAAGCCTCGTCTCTATAGGTGATCTGCATCTGTCAGTAATTGCTATCTGGAAGTCAGTGATCGACAGATGTCCATGATGGCATTGTTTTCGTGCCCTGCCAAAGCACAATCCATTATTTGATATGCTTACGTTCATTATATCAGAAATTGAAAGGTCTTAACGTCTGAGCTATGTGGCTGTCATGACACTGCTTATATGTAAACCGATATGCTAAGTATTTTTCAGAGCAAGCAAGACTATATCCCAAACGGTCGAGCACTTCACGATTGTCATGTTTCCTATTTTCATTACGTTTAAGACATTTTTTTTGATATTAGAGACAGGCTGGCTTCCGAATTTTATCAGGAAATCATAATTCTCGATGATTTAATTGGTTCTCTTCGTACAGCTGTCATTGATGAATTTCATTGAGAAGAGGGCTTTCCTTTTCTCAATGAAATAGGAACGAAGCCGAAAATGAGCTTTACAGAATGATGTACACCCTATGCCTACTACAAATTTGCGCGTCTGTCGAGCTCTGGTTAGCTCTTCTGCTTGTCAGACACGAGTAAAGGAAAACACATGTTAATCCAATGGGACACGATTGCAGTCTTTGGCAAAATTGAAATTTTCTATGCTTTCTCCTAACTACTGTAAAGTCTACTACTAAGTCTATAGCCATGATTTTTGGCATTGAATGTCTTCAAGTCATTTGTTATCATGTTCTTGAATATTTATCTATGAAGCTACACACATTCAAATTTGCTAAGCTTCGTACTGTTGGCAAACACCAACATGTTGGCCACTTTATCCACATTGAGGCACATTCTCGCATGCATCGCCGATCAAAAGCATGATAATTCAAAAGTAAGGGGATGTGAAGTATACTTACACCAGTACACATGTCTCTAAAATCGATTTAAATGATTGGAAATCCGAATGAGATTAGCTTTGGAATATAGCATGGTGAGTGCATGGACATCGTGAATTTGAAATATTTCCAAAATCAGTCGAGTAGTTTTTCAATAAATCACAGTTTTATGCATTTCATACTACTTACAAGATTTAAGCGTCTCGTAGGCTATGAAGAAGAAATCCGAATAGCATCTTATCACAGACTATCAACATAAATATCATGTCAATACTGTATACAAAATTTGAAACAAATCTGTCGAGACAATGTTGAGAAATTTTGAATTTTTCACTGAAATAGCTTGTAAGTAGTATGTGTCGCAAGGGATCAGGCTAGTGTGCCGAAAAAAAATCCGAATGGCATGTAAATTGATTCATGCTCTTTCTATGGATACAGATTGTCGAGTATGATTGTTTAAGCAGATTCCATCGAGTCAAATTGCAGAAAATCTAAAATATATACAAAAATTTCAAAAAAATAAAAAAAATTGAAGAAAATTTGAATGTAAAATGAAGTATATGCCACTAAATCCGAATGAATTGAGATTTGAAAAGTGCATTCTCCAACGTTTCCCATATACTCTATCAAAATATAAAGCGAATCGGTCGAGTAGTTGTCTCAAGATTTAGGCTTATATGTATAGAGTTTTGCGACAAATAGTTGTTGACATTGGACATACTTACATTGGACATTTGTACGCTTCATTGATCTCATGTACTCTATGTAGGTAGAGTCAATATTACTTATCACGCTGCGTTGAATTCTGTAATCAACATGGAGTTACTGTTCAATTAATCAAGGCTCATTGTTCAATGTTCAATTAGGTCAAGTGCGACGGTTATTGCTTGAATAGGTAACACATTCCAGCTGATATTTCGATCATTGCATCTGACTTTCTTCTTTCCAATATGCTGATCTGTTGTATTCTAACCCAATGAAGATGAATCATGTCGACTTCTAAGTCAATGGGCGGACACTAAGCCGTTAGCTGGCATTATCTGTATCCATAGAAATTAACAATACCATAGAAAGTCTGTACTTCTATGTCTGTATCTGAATTACATTGAAATTGCATTGAGATAGAAACTGCATTATTATCCGGAAGAAGCGTTCTATGTCAAATCCCCATATAAATTATGCAATAGTCAGACTTTTTGAGTAAAACTTTTTAGATGTCTATATCAGAAGCATAGATTGTCATCTAAGGGTCAATGTTTGTAGCCATGTTTGTAGCATGGATTTGTTTGTAGACATCGCCATAGATTTCATCTTCATTGGGTTAGAATACCAATAATATCCACTTTTATCGGACACAAATGCAAAACTCCTCGAAATCTATGCATTTATGTCCTCTAAAAGTGCATACTATTCCTATCATCTAATGATCAAGGATGGCATTGTTTCCGTCGCGCACGGGGATATCAACCCTATTCAGCAATGTGTCAGAATCACCACCCACGCAGCGTAAGTGAACAAAGCTTTTCTTAATGTCTGAGCGCGTGAAGACCAGCGCATGCACTTGATTGAATCGTGCGGCTGCGAGATTGTGAATTGTCGTGTTGTAATTTATGGCGTCGATTGTCTCCGCATTTCATGACGAAGCTAAACATAGAATATGTAGACGATGTGGTGAAGTGGGTCTACGATCCAAAATGGTCACGATCTCTGCTTCAACTAAACAAGGTTATCAAGATTATTGGAATATTGATTTAAGAAATGATAATGCCTTCTTTGCACCTGAAGTTCTTTGCAAAACCTGCTATACTGATCTTCGGCACTTGATGAATAATAAACCTGAAAAAGTTGGAACATTAGCCAGATCTTTTAGTCAGTTTCCTTTCGACGGCATTTCAAACATCGCAACTCGCTCGATCCTGCCCTGTACAGTTTCACATCCATGTTCTTTGTGCAAAATCCTCAAAAATTACCAAGATCGTACAATTGTTGAACAAAAGGAACTATTTGGTACTGCACGTTGTGGACGAAAACGAACTTCCGCTGTTATTTCACGTGTTGAGCCGTCATGTTCAACTGCAGCAAAATCCTATCGAAAACTGAAATGAGTATTCCAAACAGACATCGATGTGTTCCTCTCTCTGAATCTGTTGACGTTTTATGTCATACAATGGAAAGAACGGGAGTAGCGGATAAAGTCATGTCAAACCTTGTGTCAAGCAAATTGACAGATGATAACCTTGAAATGAGTCCGCCAGGCACGTCATTTTCTGTTTCCCGTTTGAATGGACCACCACTCAAGTTAAACATCTCAAATGAGAAACACAAGCAGAGATGTACGAAACTGGAATTGAGAAGTTTGATTGGAATTAAATCATTGTCAAACTGTATCTCTAACAACAGTCTGAGAAAAATCAATTCAGCTATCAAAAGCAAATCAGTGAAGTTTCCAAGTGTTTCCTCCTATTATTCGGATCGGGATGCTTGTCTTAGCAATTACTTCTCATCCACTGATGAATTTCAGTTTGAAGTTTATCAAAAAGATGACCAATCTACAGATGACAAATACCTTGCAAATGTTCCAATGATATATTGCAATGACATCAATGGTTTAATCAAGGACTGGTGGTCATCTGAGACACCTCCAACGCTTGTCATCAAATGTTCCATTGATCACGGCCAAGGGTTTTTGAAAGTTTCTGTACAAATCCTCAATGATGAGCGCTATTCGAATTCTGTATCAGAATTGCTTTTGGTTGCGTTGGTAGAGGCACCTGAAACTCGTACAAATTTGTTGACAATATTTTCGATAGAATCTTTTCAAAACTTCTTTGGCGATCCTGATTTCAGTACTATTTTAGTTGCGGACAACAAATGCTTGCAGTTGATGTTGAGAATATCAACAGGAAACTCTAAGTATCCTTGCGTTTTCTGCACCTGGAAGAATGGTTCAGATTCATCTGATGACGATGTAACCATGCGCAGCGGAACGCTACATTCTCAGCAATTGCAAAAATTCAATGACGAATGCGATCGGATAGCAAGAAGCAAAAGAATGTTACAATTCAATTTCTCCCTCTATTCTCGGAGAAACCGACTCGCCCAATCTCTACAAGTGTGGAATACCCATTCTGCATGTATCGCTTGGCATAGTGCAGCATCTCTTCAACAAAATCGAAGAAAAATTGTCTCAACCAGAGAAAGACGATGTTGGGGAGACATTGAACCGAATAGGAGCTCATAGGTCTCCTTATCATGGGAAAGCGTTCGAAGGGCGTGGAGTCAGGAGCATCTTGGAAAATCTTGATATTTTTCCTACTTGTTTCAAGCGAACTGGCTATTATGTAGCACTACGTCGTTACAAGGAAGTCCTGGACGAATGTGGAGGCGTAAGACGCAAGCACACATTCCAAGACAAAATTGAAGAATTTAAAGAGGCTGTCCGTCAAGCAGGCATTACACCCTTCTTGAAAATTCATTTGCTTGACCATGTCGATTTATTCCTGAGTGTCATGGATGAGATCTGCACATTCTCAAATCCTGGCTTAGGCTGGACCAGCGAACAGGCCATCGAAAGCTCTCACCACCATTTTGCAAATACCTGGAGCCGCTACAAAAAGACTCCTGGAAACAGGAAGAATGCCCTTCTTGGTGCAGTGATAGACTTTAACTACACAAGATTCTTGACATCTTTTTCTGATTAACTCCGAACATTTTTCCATTTCCAGCTTTCGTCACAGTGTTGTTTCGTGTTCAATATAGGTTGTTATTTGCTAATATTTGGTTCTGAATAATATACTTTCTGCTCAAGTCTTAAAACAAGGAAAAGATAATGCCTATTCTAGTACTGACAAGGTCAATTTTTTGCAATTTGTAAAAAATTATAAGAATGAAACAAGTAGAGGACCATTCTACAAATAATACTAATTTATATAATTTGCAAAAATCTATAAAAAAAACAAAATAAGTAGAAGACGATCACTATCCTAATATTGTTTGGGTCAATAAATGGATCATAGATGGATCATAGGACGGTGAAAAAATCGTGTAACCAATTTTGATTAAAGTTATGCCTAAATCTTGAGAAAACTACATTCAACATGATAAGTAATATTGACTCTACCTACATAGAGTACATGAGATCAATGAAGCGTACAAATGTCCAATGTAAGTATGTCCAATGTCAACAACTATTTGTCGCAAAACTCTATACATATAAGCCTAAATCTTGAGACAACTACTCGACCGATTCGCTTTATATTTTGATAGAGTATATGGGAAACGTTGGAGAATGCACTTTTCAAATCTCAATTCATTCGGATTTAGTGGCATATACTTCATTTTACATTCAAATTTTCTTCAATTTTTTTTATTTTTTTGAAATTTTTGTATATATTTTAGATTTTCTGCAATTTGACTCGATGGAATCTGCTTAAACAATCATACTCGACAATCTGTATCCATAGAAAGAGCATGAATCAATTTACATGCCATTCGGATTTTTTTTCGGCACACTAGCCTGATCCCTTGCGACACATACTACTTACAAGCTATTTCAGTGAAAAATTCAAAATTTCTCAACATTGTCTCGACAGATTTGTTTCAAATTTTGTATACAGTATTGACATGATATTTATGTTGATAGTCTGTGATAAGATGCTATTCGGATTTCTTCTTCATAGCCTACGAGACGCTTAAATCTTGTAAGTAGTATGAAATGCATAAAACTGTGATTTATTGAAAAACTACTCGACTGATTTTGGAAATATTTCAAATTCACGATGTCCATGCACTCACCATGCTATATTCCAAAGCTAATCTCATTCGGATTTCCAATCATTTAAATCGATTTTAGAGACATGTGAGTACAATAACAAATTATTTCCAATTAATTTCTGTCTTCTTCACGAAGCAATCTTCAGGAAACTTAAATATTAGTGTTGCAGACCTTAGTTATCTAATCATTGACAAAGAAATCTTGCATAAAATCAAATGCAAAATGATTACTAGAGAAAAGAGAATTACAATTTATTGTTAGAGCTCATTGTATACTATGAGCCAAGGCATTTTTTCAAAAAGCATGATAATATCACATACACGTGATAGGAAATGCCTGAATACAGATCTTGCCGAAAATTATGGCTCTAGACCTCATGCTTTCAGTTGATAAGAGAAAACATAGAAAATTTTACTTTTACCAAAAAACTGCAATCTTCGTCCAATTGGATTAGCATGCTCTTTCTTTTGATCCTGTTTGATAAGAAGAGGAAGTACATAATTAGAACGGCAGACATGCCGATTCGTAGTAGGCATAGGGTGAACATCATTATGTGAAAGTCTCATTTTCGGTCTCGTTCCCTGCAGAAACTCGTTGTGGCTGCCGGACTAATGTGAGTTTTGATTTTCTCATGTTTTTATAAATGAAAAATATTGCCAGAAGTCTCATTATACTTGTGTATTGCCACAAACGCGTTTCGTCTGCTCTCAGTCGGTGTGACACGCAGAATGAGCCAAAACTGATAGAGACATGAATACTGTTGATATCGATCAAGCAATGGACAGTCACAGGTCAAGCAAGCGGGAAGTGAATAAGTAGTAGCTGAAGTACATGTATAGAAAAATTACTAATAGGAAAAAAGCATTGACGATAAAAATGAAGAGAAAGTAAAAATTACCAAGGTAAAAGTAGTAACGTTGACAAGTGCTCCTTCTGAGCACACAAGTTTGGTGTAAACCGTTTTATTGCTAGGACCTCGAGTATACGCAAGTGCCAGGAGCTGTGATGATGTCTCCGGTACCGCAGCAATGAGCACATCCCACAGTGGCTCAACACGGCTGAGAAGAAGCCCCCAAGATCAAAGAAGACTCCTCAAAGCTCCATCACGAAGCATCTGCAAACGTGTTGTGCTACTGCTCAACAGGCGAAGTCGTTCTTCAAGGTACTTTACCGTCATCACAGCTCCTGGCACCTGCGCATACTCGAGGCCCTAGCAATAGAACGGTTTACACCAAACTTGTGTGCTCAGAAGGAGCACTTGTCAACGTTACTACTTTTACCTTGGTAATTTTTACTTTCTCTTCATTTTTATCGTCAATGCTTTTTTTCCTATTAGTAATTTTTCTATACATGTACTTCAGCTACTACTTATTCACTTCCCGCTTGCTTGACCTGTGACTGTCCATTGCTTGATCGATATTAACAATGTTCATGTCTCTATCAGTTTTGGCTCATTCTGCGTGTCACACCGACTGAGAGCAGACGAAACGCGTTTGTGGCAATACACAAGTATAATGAGACTTCTGGCGTTATTTTTCATTTATAAAATCACACCGGGGCACAATTGCTTTAATTTCCCATGTTTGCTAATTTGTAAAAAGTTTCAAGTTGTCGGAAAATGCCCTACTGCAAGGCCTGATAGGGGAATGTCTGGTGGTAGTGTTTCTTCAATAAGGTTGTGAGTATTACTTCATACTTTTCAAATTTTGAAGCTCAATGTTTCTTTTGTTAGTCTATATCATCTAGGGTAAAACTGACATAAAGTTCAGGAATTTTCACTGCTTGTGGTGTGCATGGCTCATCAGCGGTAACATCAATTATTTCAAGAGTAGAAATTAAACATGAAGAAATCCATCCAGTAGCACTCGAAGTCTGAGAATCTTAGGAGCAGTTGTAGATCCGTACCTGTTTTGATTTGCTAGCATTTTTCTAATTTCCTTTCTAATGAATGCTTCAGATTTAGATTTCTAAACAATCGCATTTTAAAGTTGATATTTCATCGGATATCTAATTTATATTTGTCTTTGCATCTGATATTTCCTTGATAAAAAATTAAGAATTTGTTGTATGTCACTCTCGATAGCTTTCGAAATTAGGAATTGTTGAAGGAAGTTTGAATGCACTTCTACCCGGCATTGGAGGGTAATGATGCACCATTTCCTGCCCGCCTATTTCACATAGAGTTCTCATCGTACGAGATAGCCATGAACCACGTCCGTCATTCCAGCTGGAGGATCCATTAATCAATGAATTGGCAAATGGATATTTCAAATTTTTTTGGATAGAAACTCGAAATTCAAAGTTATCCAGATTGTGAAAATTCACAGACTAATCTGCTAATTAATTACCATCTTATTGAGACAATAGGCTTTCATAGACTGAATAAATGTCTATCTTAAATTTCTGCATCTCTTAATTATCTGTTGCTGTTACTAACAGTCATTAAGAATAGTAATATTCATAGACTTCTCAAGAATAATATACAATAGAATTACATCATGGATTTTGTGGGCAGAAATGCTGCTATGACATACTACTAGCGCTGCCTCGTCTATGTCTGATATTTCTATCCTAAAATTCTATGACATATTGATGCGGATGCTAGCTGTGTGTGATCTGTGCAAGTGATTTCTTGCAAATATGTGCAATATAGCTTCAAATTCTATGAGTTGCTCATGAGCACTTAAGGAGATCGAGATATCTTCGGTAAATCTTCGTGCTAGAACAAGCTTGGAAGTAAAGAACTGCATGAATAAACCACATGATTATCCTGAAATTGAAATCTATTAAATCCGATTTAAACTGGAAATCATTGATGTGGATTCAGTTGCTTTCTTTTGGCAAAGCAGCTATCTATGTATTTCAACTCCATAAGAAGGTGCTGGTTATCCATCATAATGCAGTCTTGTAGATTTCCCAGTTTATGTTGTTCGCTGTAATATGTTGGCATATTTGATTCTTTACAACAGTTTCTGACATTGTCAAACCACAAAGAGAGTTTAAGGATTGTTTTAAAAGTGGTTTTAAGGACTATTTTTGGCCAAGTGATAGTGTGCGTTTATTCTACAAAAAAGCTAGGTAGAGTTTTAGTTCCTTATTTTTTCTCAATCGCCAAAGCCTTCTGGTGCAGATTAGAAATGATGTTTTTTTGTCAATAATAACAATAGACATCATCACAATGCTGTTTGCTGCTATTTCCAGAATTCAGTGACTGCGGGTGGAAATAATGATAATCATTATCATTCTGTTATTCTGGGACAGTATTTCTAGTTATGGTCTGGAGCTTCTAATTTTTTCTTGGGGAAAATGTTGGACTTTCTTAATGAAAAAGTCGCGAATTTAGTCTAGTGTCTTTACAAGTCATCATTGAATATTTCGTCACCAGTTTGTTTGAATCGGCCTAGTGACAGTGTTGTTACTGATATGATGTTGGGAGGATTACTGATAGGATGTTGGGGATGAGAAGAGAGAAGGAGTCCAGAGCGCTTAGCTTGGATTAAGGGAGATGAGAGAGCTCCCATTATTAAGTCACGATGAATGAGGTGCAGCATGAAATACTTATAGTAGGTGGATTGCATATTTATCACACAACGATTGTATGTTTTTGCGAATCGAGGATGAACAGGATTTGTTTATTTGTGGGAATCGAAAAATGCACAGATTGATGTACAGAATGTGTCAACACGCGCGGATCGCAAAAAGCATGCTTTATTTATTGATGGGATGAACTTAATGACAAGATGAGTTTACATGTGGGGAACGCAACATTTGCATGATGTCTGACATATCTTCCCAGACATATCATTACCTATTGAGTATTTTGTCAACCACAATTTGAGGGACCCCGCTCGTATGGGTTGGAGTGTTCAGGTTAGGGGTCGAAACACAACAATGCGAGTACCTACTGATGACCGACGGACTGCTGTGTTATGCTTAACATCCCTTAATCGCTAGCTGAAATAGTGGTCAAAGTATTGTATTGCAAATCATGTTATTGTGGATGAAGACAAATGAAGAAATGTTGAATTCCATGAAGCATTATAGGCGCATTAAGAAACCTGCGATAACAAAGAGATTCAAGTGAAGAAATAGTATTTTCCATGTGTAGTCTTAGGTCTGCCAGCATCTGTAGTCGACCCAGTATGTTAGACGTCTGTGTTGAACGTGTGTGCGGCATTGCTTGGAATCTATGTTAGTAGCATATTAACGGTAGGAATGAATAGTGGTCCAAGTTTAATATTTCCATTTTTACCAGGTATTGAGCCAAAACTGATCAAGTTTAATTCGTTGCCACGAGAAAGCTCCATTGAGTTCTTTTGAGAACTACTTAATGTAGTGGTTACAACAGCATTGCATTTTTACACTTGCGGATTGTAGAATCCTATCATTCCTCATCAGGACTACTTCAATTAATTATTCAAATTTGTAAGCATTATATTCTTTTATGAATGACTGCTGGGATGATTTTCATCATCGTATGAGAATGAAATGTGAAATGTTAGATGCTTTTCTTTGTGTAATTGTGTTCCTGACGTCTTATCTGATTTTCAGGTGATCCAACTTCGGTCGTTGACAAGTGAATTTACGATGCTTTAAACAATCAATACATCGATGATATATTCCCCGACATTGAAGTTACGGTGGGCACGATCGAATCAGGTAGGTCAGCTCACCGATTAGCTTTGTAGCTGTCTAGATATAATGGTTGATATTTCGAGTATTATGAAAGACGTTAGTTTAGTAATCGTGCTGTCCTGCTTGCTTTGAAGCGAAATGTTCCATAATTTACCGAACACAGATAAGCTTTGAGACTAAAGAACTCTAGTCAATAATGAGGGCATGAAACCGTAGATATTTTTTTCTTACTCAAATTATATGAAAGGAAATGTCAAGGGGATATTAATTTCATAATGTTGCTTAGATTGTTGTTAATTACGGTAAAGTTATCGAATTCACATCTAATTACTGCTAAAACTATTGAGCAATTCTGCTTGAATGTATCTATTTATTTTTATTTATTTATTTGAACGAAAAGATTGATATGACATTAATGTCCGAAGACTTCAAGGGAACAATTACCATAAGCGTGTCTAACAATATCCAATAAAGAGTAAGCACGCATAAGCAAATACAGAGAGGGAGAGAGAGTCACTCATGAGAGGAAGCGTCGAATAGGAGTTGCTTGTTCAAGTTTCTCTTGAAGATGACAAGTGATGATGCCGATTCCATTTCTGCTGGGAGACTTTTCCAGACACGAGCCGCTGCTATCGGGGAGGCACGGACCCAAATGGTCCTCAGACACGATGTTGAGACAATTAGGGTGCTGTTGTTAGCGGATCGGAGAATTTTGCATGAGGGAACGGAGGACACCGGCTTTAGAAGGTTGGACAGGTCGGCAGGGGCTTCTCTTCGCAGACATTTGAACGTGAGAACACCCAGTAGATAAGTGATTCGCTGTCGCATAGGTAGCCATTGCAGTAAACGCATGAGGGGGGGGGGGTCACGCGAGAGCAAGCTCTGAGTATAATCCGAGCGCCTGCATTGATTACTGCTTGAAGCCTGTTCAACTTAGAGCCAGGGAGACCGTAGAGGAGGCTGGAACAGTAGTCTAGGCGGGAATGGAAGAGGGAAACTAGAAGAGTGGACATCACGGACTCGGGAAGGAAACGACGGATGGGGCGAAGTTGGCGAAGGGCACCAGAGCACTTTGAAGTGCCCATAGTATGAGGCTGCATAGTAAGGTAGCGGTCGGGGAGAAACCGAGGTTGTGGATTTTGCATGAAGGGGTAATGGGATCGTTCTGACCGATTACTATGCGAGATTGTGGAGCAAGGTGGCGGCGTCTGTTGGAGGAGAACCACATCATTTCCGTCTTACTTGTGTTCAGTAAGAGGCGGTTTCTAGATAACCACTCTTCGATGTCAGAGAGACAGTTGGCCAGCTTGGTGTGTTTGTTATATCGGTGTATTTGGTGTGTTCTGTTATATGCATTGGTGAAGATAACTTATGGCATGCTATTGTTGAGAAATATATCCTAGTTAGTGTCGTGTGCAGCAAATTTCAATGCGTGGTGATTGTCTCCGAATACTTACTTTACTTTCTCCTTTTAACGTCTGCTTTTCCTCCGTGGTGAGGGTTGGACGTGATGAGACTCCTCCAACGGGCGCGGTCCTGTGTGTCTTCCACATAATATGTATTAATAATATGTGGTAATAATATGTATTAACCACGTCGAATCAGAAGCCAGGATCAGATGAAGTATAGTGATACGACTTTCCTCAAAAACTGTGAACAAACTCATTACAATAAAATATGATTTTGCAAGATTTTCGGAGATTTGCATTTTTTCTGAAATGTGCATTCTGGCACTGCGTATTGTCTTGTGATCATCAACCGTAGATAGCTTCAATAGTAAAAAGTCTTGTTACATACACCCGAGATTCCATCCCTCTATGATTACCTCAACACTAGTCTTAAAAATTCAACCAAAGAAATATTGTGGCATCTCTAATAGTGGAAGTAATGCAGCTTCGTGCATCCGAAGATTTTTTCAGCTCAGCGAATATTAGTTGAAATAGTTATGGCGTCAGAGGTTTCAAACCTGCTGCTTTTACATTTTTCAAAGTCAATTTTGTGCAGTTGGAAAGTGAGAATGATTGCGCGCGAGTTTGAACCCGCATAGGAATGGTTCGACAAATGCGAAAGAGGGGGTGTCAAACAGTGATTTTACCCGCTACATTATGAGGTAGATCAAAACTCCATTCCAAGAATTACCCGATGTGCTAATAAGCTGAGTGACATTGACTTCTTTTTTGTAAATTCTTCAAGTTTAAAGTGTCTTTTACTTTTATGACTGTTTATAGTGACACACTGTTCTTATCTTTTACTATATCTTATCGTATGGGACTTTACCATGTAATGATGGCTGTTATTGGCATTTCTGCTGTTGTCGCCTTTTTGAATGAATTCAAATTCATAAATGGTGCTAGGTACCAGAAACATGTTTTCTGTGCTGCGTACACTCCAGAGTTTGCTTTGTTTGTCCTCAGAGCCAATCAGGAATGAACAACACTTGGTGGGAATATCGACCTGTGGAAATCATTTAGGATTGATTACTTACGAATGTTATGCTGTGCCATAGAAAGTTATGGCCACATATTTTCTGTTAGTGACATTACGACGATCAATAGAAATAGAGGGACCGAAAAACAAATGTGGTATTATTAGGATCTGGTAATTTCTTACCGTTCTTAATTGCACCCATAACGTCACCGCGTGTGTTGCAAGCTAATATTGTAATTGCTTCACAACTTCATTTGGTTGAATAAAATCTTCGTTTTCATTGGCAAAGAACGATGCTAGACATTCCTCATACTGAGGTAATATGCCTTGACTGTTATGCACAATGGAAAATATATTTGGAAAAAGTCAAGCTATCTATTGTTATATAAAGAGTACAAAAGATTAATTAATTAATATATTTCGGCTATTTACACAAATGAATTGACTCAATACATTGAAATTGTTGACTATGTGTATTTGTTTTTTGGTTCCAAACTTCCAATGATTTAAATGTTCATGTTCACTTTTTACCCTTTCATTAACCATTTCTAGTTGCATAGTCGAAGTTTTACATCCTTATATGATGAATCATTAGATATATTGCTTACGCAGAAATCGTTGTGATGTCTGCACGCGTGTACAGGATTAGTGCTAGAACATGAAGTCACGGTCGGATGATGACGATGCCAAGTCTCTTCGCAGTCATATGGGACATTGCATGAATAACTGATGAATTGTTCATTTTATTGTTGCTATAAGTTCTCTATTGCAACATCGATATGGATGCTCATGGCAGAGCTTCAGTGCGGAATTCCAAACATCTACTCTCAATGTGGTTCATTAAGTACCGTATGTCTTTGCACTTATTATTCTATCACTAGGAATTGCGCAATATAAGCCAACAGTTTCTGAGACAATGAGAACAAATGCTTAATGTACATGTGTGAGTGATATAGTTATCATCCGTGCATGAATATTTGGTTTTGCCAACTAAACCGCCAAGTTTGTTTGAAAAATATTTTGGCTTTGTCATTCTTAGATAATTTTCGGGAGCAGCCGATTCCATTCCTTTTCCAAACCTGACCATAGCTACGAATAGTAGCTGAAATATATCGCTGCTTATAAATAACGAAAGAATTGAGACCATTTGGATATTTTGTATAGAAATAAGAACTTCAGCATGTTTACGACGAGGCCTTTCGAACCGTTCTATTTCATGTCGTACACGGTTGTGAGAGAACTTGATGCACATGACAGTGTTGGATTACAACTCAATCTACAGTACAGAGGCGGAAGACAAGACAATAGGACGGAATGATAACAGTTACATGTCTTCAATACTGTAAGATATCAGTCAAATATAGAACAGTAAAAAGAAAGAAACTAACACCACGAGTGAGTTTGGCCCTGAAAAGAAATCTCATTTTGAAGTTGACATTTAATGGTGACCAAGGCTGCGTATTTTGTGAAGCGGTCGTTTGAAAATGTCTGTGTGTCTTTCCTGCTGTCAAACCTCGTGTTATCTTCGGGACTGTGTCTGTTCCTGTTTCCTCTCCTAAGACAATCTGTCTGTTTCTGCCCATACTAACGTAATCTATTCTTTTTCGTGTGCTTGTGGAAGCAGGTACATTGACTGAACCAGCAGATGTCTGTAGGACAGGATGAAGGAACACGTGCCCGTTTGGCTTCGTAAGGGAAATTAGTTGCCCTCCAGGTCCAAAGTGAGGCCGTCTAGCGTAATCACGCGTCACCTATAAACTTGTACAGTTGCTGATTTTTCGAAGGTGGACTCGTATTTTATTGTTTTATTCAATTTCATAATGAATCTCACTTCCGGGTGTGGTCTCCCCAAGAAAAGATTGGCTGCTAAAAATATGTACAGTCTATTTGCTAAAAGATATCTACAATTCCGAGCTTTCGCGAGCCGGCTCGCATTGTCAAGGTTTGACAGGTATGTTGGCAGGAGTTTGGCAAGTTTTGTTCAATGTACATAATTTTTATCTGTTACGTATTTATGAAGCAATCAGTATTAAATGTTTTTCTCCTAATCTCTGTGTCCAAAAGGAGTCCGTAATGGATTTACATTTGTCGTGGTGTTAGTTTCTTTTTATTGTTCTATATTTGACTGCTATCTTACAGCATTGAAGTTATGCAATTGTTATCATTCCGTCCTATTGTGTTGTGTTCCGTCTCTGTGTTGTAGATTGAGTGTAATCCAACACTTAGTCAGATCATGTGCATCAAGTTAGATCGAGTTTCTGCAGGGAACGAGGCCGAAAATCAGACTTTTACAGAATGACATTGTATGACTACTACGACTCTGCGCGTCTGCCGAGTACTAGTTAGTTCCTCTTATTGACAGACACGATCAATGAAAAACACTTGTTAATTCAATGGGACGCAGATTGCAGCTTTTTGGCAAAAATGAAATTTTCAATGTTTTCTCTTATCAACTGAAAGCTATTATGTCTAGAGCCATAACTTTCTGCATGATATGTCTACTGTCATTTCCTATCATGTTCATAAACATTTATCTGTGAAACTACACAGAGACAGATTTGCAAGCCTCCTACTGTTGGCAAACACCAACATGTTGGCCCACTATCTACATTGAATCACATTCTCGCATACATTGCCGATCAGAAACACAATAATGACACTTACACATAATAGGAATGATCATGCCGATGATGGCTCTAGACTAAGTACTTTTCAGTTGATAAGAGAAAACATAGTAAATTTCATTTTAGCCAAAAGCTGCAATCTGCGTCCCACTGGATTTACATGTGTTTTTATTTGATCCTGTCTGACAAGAGGAGGAACTCACTAGAACTCGGCAGATTCGTAGTAGGCATAGGGTGGACATCATTCTGTGAAAGTCTGATTTTCGGCCTCTTTCCCTGCAGAAACTCGTTCTGGCTGCCGGACTAAGTTCTCTCACAACCGTGTAGGACATGAAATAGAACGGTTCGAAAGGCCTCGTCGTAAACATGCTTGTAAATCATCTATAACATCAACTAGTATTGACTCTTCCCTGAAATTACGTTAAGTTTGCGTTAATCAGCAAAGCGTAATTAAATGGTAAGAGTGATAGGAGTAATTTGCCTCCCCCTTTGAATATTCTGAATAGCTAAAAGATTTTTAATTATGTAACATCTTTTGCCCAAAGGAGAGCTAGTGGCCCATTACTTCATACATCAATCCGTGAACTTTGAATTTGAATGTTCAATAACTATGCCAAATTTGATATGTTTTGAGCTGACTCCATAAAGCTTGTTTGCTCGACGCTCTATCTGCACCTGACTTCACAGATGAACGAAGTAGTTGATTATCGTCATTGGTAGCCTACATGTATATTGCTCTTTGGTATCAATTCGTACCTTCTTTATTGATTTTTCAATAGTGAAGGCCAAATCTAGGATCTTTGATTTGTTTGGGAGCTCAGCCTTGACCTTCAATGTACGAACAATGAGGTTTTCCCTACAACTTGTGGCCTCAAAGCAGTGAAAGGGTGAAAATGGATTCACAATAAGGCCTTGTCGTCTGAAGCTCATGCTTGTTTAGGTTCTAACTTGCTTGTCGGCGGTTTGCGACCGTGCTCCGGCTAACTAGCGGACTGGAATATTATTTTACTGATCATTGAAGTTATTCATGATTGATTGATTCTTCATTATTATTCTCCACGTTGTTTCATCTTAAATGTTTGGTAGGCTTCGACCGTTCCAATTAACACCACCCCTGGTTTCCAAGATATGAATAGTCATCAGATGTTTCATTTTGTTGAATCACGTCTTTGGGTCCGACACTTATTGGCTCATAATTGATCGAAGTTCCTTCACTGTTCTATTTTGCCATTCCCCATTTGTTGCAAGTTAAGGTGTGAGAGATCCACCGTATTTGCGGCGTACAACCAAAGACTTGTCATGGAAATCGAACATTTATTCCATCAGTAAGCAGGAAGCTCAGCGCATTGGTAGCCTCTATCGTGCCAGCAGCTAACTTCCACAGACTGTCTGCTATCTTTACAAGTCCATTATTTGTCCTTTGATGGAGTATTGTTGCCATCTGTGGGCCGGCACCCCACAAGCACATCTCAACCTCCTTAAACTGATTGAGGAACGTGTTTAGAAGCTAATGGTTGAAAAGCTTGCTAACGAGTTGCAGCCGCTCTCCGTCAGATGGGATGTTGCTTCAATCAGTCTCTTCTACAGATACTATTTCGGTAGAGGCAGCTATGCAGCAAATGAGTGCGTACCCAAACCTAAGATCTTCTCCGGAAGCACACGCAGAGCTGTGCACTCACATGCTAAAGGAGAAAAGGAGAACTAAATTTGCTTAGTTTCATCTGCAAATACAATAGTTCAGGATTTGAAACTCCGATAATCCTTCAACGTGTTTTAACTGACACAGTGAAATTTTATTTGTTTGAACATTGTGAATTTGACGGCCATTTTGGTCGAACTAGTCATCAAGTGCGTTGAATCCGTAAAGTGCGAGAGTAACCGATCCGGTATTGGATGACAAAAGTCAGAATAAGAGACTGACTAGTATCTGTTGACTTGATTTATAAGTACGCTAGTCTTATATTAAGCTTTCTATTCCTGATGACCGTTGAGCGGTTGTTCTATTCCTAGCCGAAACCGGCTGAATACCTTTGAAAATATATGTTTCGTCGAATTATGACGCTGGCAGAGAATACTTAGTTATTACATGTTGTCTTGTTTTCATTGACGAAAACGAAAGCGAATGCGAATTCCTATTAGCGTTTTCGTTTTCGAACTAAATGTCGACAAACGAGACGGCAGTTGTAAAGTAAAATTAATGGACATCATCTCAACTCAGGTCTCGAAATGCGACAACTGCAAGTTGCTTGATACAGTCTGCCTACATACTTGGTAGGGGTTTTCTGACAGCATGGGGCGCCAAATGGTTCCTTCATCGCTTCCTTCAATCCCTCAAAATTCAGAGTATTCTGCACTCACGACTTAAAGGAGATGATGATCATCATAGCATTAAGATTTCAGATAATAGGATCGGAGAACAAGATTCCATCTCCTTTCATGGATTGGCGGTTACGAAAGACTTGTCATGGAAACCGTACTCCAGTTCATGCAACCAGGCAGCTCAACGCATTGGTAGCTTCTATCGTGCCAGCAGCTATCTTCCACAGACTGTCTGCTATCTTTACAAGTCCACTATTCGTCCTCTGAGGAGTATTGTTGTCATCTGTGGGCCGGCGCCCCACAAACGCATCTTAACCTCCTTGAAAGGGTTGAGAAACGTGTCAAGAATCTTTTGGGTGAAAAACTTGATAACAAGTTGCAGCCGCTCTCCGTCAGACGGGATGTTGCTTCTCTCAGTCTCTTCTACAGATACTATTTCGGCAGAAGCAGCTCTGCAGTAAATGAGGGCGTACCCAAACCTACGATCTCATCCAGAAGTACACGCAGATCTAATGCACTCACATGCTATCATATCAGCTTAAAACGCGCACGTACTGTGAGTCGCTCGAAGTTATTTTGTTCGCACGGCATAACTTTTGAATCAGCTTTCACAGACCACCTTCCCTACCAATACAATCTTGATGCTTTCAAGAGGCGTGCGAACAGGATTCAACAACTGAATCAAATTAGAAGATCCGTCATTTTGCTTATGTTTATTTACATGTAAAATAATACAATTTTATCAGTTTTCATTGAGTGACCCCTAGCTTCGTTCTTGGCTCGCTTCTGTGCTAGAGGTGGAAATTGTGTAAAACCGATTTGACGAGCGATCGATGGGTACATTGTTCACTAAAATGGGACCATCAATCAAGGAGAAAATTAAGGAGAAATTACTTTCTTCCTCACTGGGCATTGGCTATGGAAGCCAACTTGACCAGGTTTGAGACCAATGAGTCTACGAGGGTCAAATTTACATCCTAATTTTTCAGATCAAGGAAATAACAATCGAGTGACACAAAGAAAAGTCAATGAAAAATGTGTGACTGCAGTGATTTCTATCTTTCATATCTAACGATATGTGCATTTCTCTCTGAAATGTTCATATGCAAGCTCATCTGTACAGGAGGATTTCTCTTTCCAAAGTTAATGATATTAAAATACTACCACAACATGAAATTTCTATTGAAAATAATTCAACTATTAAATTCTTTGCATCGTCTGCGATTTTTTCTACAATTGAACACGCCTTCTGGTCATTTCTTGCCTCGTGTGGTAATTAGTCCTTTCCGTATTCGCTATCAATATCAATTTCTTTTTCCATTCAGCCTTTTCAAGGAAATACCGTCATACGTAATCATCATCTAGACAATCGCTTTACTCCGGATTTTGCACCTATCGCAAATGATGAGTCTGTAGCCAGGCTACATGTATGATAGCATCTTTTAGTGGGAAAGTATCCTCTTCGTCATAACTTAGGTACTTATTAATTATTCATCAGATATTCCTGCTGGTATACAGCTTTGCTATTATTGAAGATTAAATCACTTGTTTTTGGGTGCTATGATAATGTTTATAACTGACGCAATAACAACACAGACTTTTGGTGTTGTACCGTTTCTGATACAACGCATTTAGCATCTTCCTCCACCATTTTAATGTCGTTGAATTAAATCAAGCATTTCAGTCAGCTATAGCTCCGTGTTTCAATAAGAGACAAAAATTCCGAATTAGTGACGTCTCACTCGATATTTGAATTTGTGTAACGCTTACTTCCGGAATAAACTGCTGTTTAGTCGTTTCCATCAACTATTCTTTGGAAGAAGATAAACAAAATTATTGTATGGATGCTTTGGGACATCTCAGACCAATTATCTGATTTTGCCAATCATCTATAGACTTAATTTTCTACTGTCATCGGTAAGTTAACTTGATTTCTGGATTCTGATTGCGCATTTGATGACAAAGCTTTGTCTATCTCTTCAACGATCACCATGGAGTGAATATGACTGAAATATAGATTTGCGCTGCAGATAAAGAGAAATGGTTAAATTATCTATCAAAAAATCGCGGATTCGTGCTTCTGCATTCATTGCGGGAAAGTACATCTGAGGTTTATGGGAATATTGATTATGACTCTAGCTCAGTTTAGGCGTATTTCATGGGCCGTGCTGGGAGTTATAGCATAATGCAATACATCCTATATTGACTCAATTAGCCTGTTACGGGCAATTCTAGTCAACCGGTCCTGATATAATGCATTCCAGTTACAACGAAGGAACTTCATCGGGGCGCTTGAATATGAATTTGTATTCAAGTCAGAATATAGCGAATTTTGTTTATTTCGAAATATCATTTGCAAAAATTGTTAACTGAAGGGATTTATGTATTGTACATATGATATTTTTCAAGAAATTTAACGTAGTGTAATGCATGACATGGAAAAGGGTTCGTAGATATTATAAACTAGAAACCAAGAATATGTTGTGTAAGCATACATCGTATTCAGAAATCGAACCTGAGGCATAATGGTATGAATAAGTATTGAATAAGATTTTAACAACGCTGCTGACTGAAATGTTCATGTATAGCATTTGAAATTATCCATTTAAGACTGTCTTATTCATGTATCACATTCCATACGTTTCCTTGTAATTATTTCAGAGACTATTCCCGCTTTGATACAAGCGTATCGTTGGTTAAATTCACTCCTTTATTTCTCTTTGAAAAACAAAATTCCACAACATGTTGAGGAATTAGATTATACAATGTTTTGTTGTTGAAATATACAATTCTATTGAATGTGATATTATTTGGCCGCTGATTTAATTTTTTGTGGGCGGATTATTAGTAATGGATCCTTTTGCCAGCTATGGCATGACATTTCACATTTCAGTATTTGGAGGACGGTGTACAGTCGGAAAGATACAGTCTCTCGTTCTGTTAACGATAAAGAGAAGTAAAAAGCACACATCGAGTAATTCTCTCTTCTTTTCTGCTTCTCTCTCTCTCTCTCTCTCTCTCTTTCACACACACACGCACACTATACACAGCTCACAGATTGAGAATGTGGGCCAGAGATAATCTAACAATCTCATCTATATCTAAAGAAATCTGTTAACATCACAGAATTTATGAATACTCTTGACTACATGGATCAACCCGAATCCAATTGTTAGGCTTGTATTACCGCGCTGGTCTGTTGTTCATTTCATGTGATTATGTTAATTTCATGACTATAAAGAAAGAAAACATATGAAGAAGCAATGAACATCTATGAGTCATCCTATGTCCTAAGAAGTATGCCAGGTTTGTAATAAATCGCTTGAAGTTTGCTTGATACTTAGAAAAAAAGCTAAATACCCACAGGTTAGAGTTTATTACCGAGGAAAGCTATTGAATATTATTATTTTTGGAATTTAGAGGATTTAAAGATTGCTTGTCATCGTATCTCTTTTGAAAAACAATGAATCAATCTTACAACAATTCGTTTGTCAAATTTTCCATCATATCGTCATTTTGTTCCTGTGTATATTTCTTTGTAATACCGCTTGTTGTATTCACAAATACAGAATTATTATTATCAACAATTTTTTTGATTTTTGACATAATTATCAAGAAACTAAATTTTCCTACAGTGTAACTTAAACTCAGCAACTTCAAACCGTAAGCCATTATAGAAAGAAATCCATTTGATGCTTAATAATGCAGTAGGAATATCAAATGCGCTTTCATAAGTATTATTTCATGCTGTGCATGTCACTAAACTGAACACAAGCGACAAATATTCATAACTGAAGAGAAGTCCTCAATTTAAGTAAAATTATCTTGTGCAAATCAATCGCAATGCTTCATTGATGTATTAGATTTGGAGGCACCATTAATACATTGAGTTGTAGCATGTACATACTCGTATGAGTTGATACATATACAGCTGGTGATAAATTCGACGGTTCCGCTGTCGTAATTGATCACGCATGTTTCACGGCGAAGATCGCAATATCGTTGAGCCAGTTTACGGAAATAGTCACACCACAACTCATGAATTCATTTTTCTTTCTCCTTTATGAATCCATCAAAATGGAAATATGACCCACGCCGGTCGACCATTTCAGATAAAAATTCGAACCATCGCACTTTTAAAGCGATTTTATTGTCCTGCAGTTATTTTCGTCAACAGAATCGATCAGCATATTAGAACAACGATTTTGATAAGATAATATCAGCTTAAGTATGATAATTAAACATGCTTGCGACTTGCGAGTAACATATTGTTCTTAAATCTGATCGACTGGTAGTTGATGTTTTTGAACATATGGAAGCACTGAAGATGTCTACAAAAGAATAGCGCGATTTTGCCAATTTTGTTTCCTTGCGATCTTTTGAAAATGTTAACAACGAAAACCCGTGTAATTTTACCGGTTTGGACTTCTAATTTATTTTTTAGGCAATAAATGATGTCAGTGTGAGCTAATAAGTTCTGATAGTTTTGATGATCTACAATTTACATCTTGAGTATTCAATGAGTTGAGTAATTCCAAACTTCGTTAAAATCACTTGTGGCCTAATTAAAAAGAAAATGAATTTAAGTTTTATTTGCAGCTAGGCCTTTTTGTATTTCTAAATTCAACTGAAATTTGGGAGAGCTCTTCATTAAGATGGACGAGAATCAACTGTTTGCTATTGTGATTTATTCATGTTATCGAAAGTTAATGCATAAAACCGCTTTTATGATACATTATGAAATTAAGCTATGGTTTCATAGCTTGCACATTTTTTGTCACGGGTTGTGATCTCCGTGGTGCAGTGGTTAAGTGATTGGCCTAGCGATCTTTTGATCCAGAGGTCGAGCCCGGAAGTGTCATTTGGAAATCGGCAGGAAGGGCATCCGGACAAAAAGCACAACAACGCGTCAGAAAAGTCTGACTATATCAGCACCGTCCAAGCCCCCAGTGTGTGGAGAGAAGTGACGTCAAAGCGGAGTTTTCGTAATGCATTCTCAAATTCACATTTCTAAAACATCTGTAGGTATAACCTAGCATTATTAAAAGTGCAAGTAAAATTGCGCATAAAAATGCCTTTCTAATCAAAAATCAGCTTTTTGATCATGGGATCAGGCAAATATTGTAAACCACTAAATCGAAACTGCGAAACTGGTAGAATCATTCAGTTTTTAGGAAGAAAAAAAATGTTTTATTAAGTTTCTAAAGGGCATCTTTCCTATATGGTCTCATGCAGATTGGTGGATATAGGCAATAATGTTCTCTAATAAATGCTCTCTCGCTCTATTAAATGACTTGGAATTAGCTTAGTTGGGCTAAAGGGCATCTTTCCTATATGGTCTCATGCAGATTGGTGGATATAGGCAATAGTGTTCTCTAATAAATGCTCTCTCGCTCTATTAAATGACTTGGAATTAGCTTAGTTGGAAAGAAAATGGCTACACACGAATTCGGCGATAAAATCAAGTGATCGAGAATTTAGAAATACTCTTGATGAGCGAGCTGATTGTGAATTTGTCCCATTGAATAGAATATCATGTAAATTTTTTATTTCACAAGCGCCTTTTTATGTTGTTACAAAGATCGATCAAATCAATTGATCTATGAAACCGATTATGATTAATCATCTCGAAAAGTCTTCGACGAACATGTCAAACATGGTGCATCATTATAAACTGATGATTATCGTCAAAATCATCATTGTTATGTTACCTGAATTACATGTACTATGTTTAATTCTATATACATGTATTTTGCAAGGTAATATTTGAAAAGCATATTATTGCGCCTCTCTTCAACATAACTGAATTATCACTAACTTCTACGCAAATTTCCTATTTTAATCTTTGTCACTTTGCTTATGAATGTTTTACCATAGAAAAATATTTGATGCACCTTGTCCTTTAATGTAAACACAGCTTCTCTAAAGGATAGAGAACATTTTTAAGCAGATCATATTGCCCTGCATTGATGTTGGGCATGCGTCTTTGAAGGTTGATTCCTGTTTTTCTTCAACTCAATGGACGCATCAATTGAATCATAGATTAACTCTGTCTATAGCTATGAAATATCAATTAATTTATGAATTAAGACTGTTTAACCGAGAAGAAACAGTTAATGGAGTGTTCAAACATTCTGTGAGAAATGCGTCAGATTCATTTCCAAGTATCTCATCATCCGGTATCTTTCTTAATTCCTCGGTTTTTTGGTGTCTACGTAAAACTATTTAAGATGTTATAGAGGGTCTTACATGCCGAAGATTTGACTAAAATTTTGCCACTTTCACAATTTAGTGACAATTGGAACACCGTAATACCGTTGATCAACATTACTCATGCTGTATTATGCTGTGGAAAATTTTGGTGTTGTAGTTGACGCTATCTTTTCGATCTGTGTTCCTTTTAAATAAGACATTTAAGAGCAAATTACAATTGGTATTGATTCACATGTGAGATGGTACATTCAACGACAAGTAATGTTACCGCGTTGACGGATAAGAAAGTGCACTATCAAAACACTGCATCTAGATAAAGTTCCAAGCAACTCATTAGAACAGCTGCGAAAGCAGAGTAGTGTTTCTTAAGTGTAGCATTATATCAAAGCGCTAATGTATATTAAATACTGTTTTGATGCGAACAGTTGTTGCGGGATTTGTAATGATTAACATGAAAATAGCATAACTAAAGTAAGTCCAAATGAGCGCTGATACAGTACGGTTAGAGCTCTTGTTTAGCTTTTTTGCTGATTTGTTTTCAAATCCTGGTCGGACGATTTGCAGTCGCGTAATTTGTGTAGCAGCTGTGTTAATCACTATTTTGGCATTTCTCTGTTATATCTTCTTCCGCAATCTTATTGAAAATATAGGATGGCTGCCAACAGGAGGTGATTCTTCATCGATCAGCAAAAAAAGGGGGTTTTTCATTCAATCTGATTGAAAATTATTGCTTTTCAACTCAATTACTTAGTGCCTATATTTTGTTATCTGTAGCGCATCATAGTCTTGCAAGGAGACGTTCAACACTTGCTTAATTGCTTCTATGTCTTGAAGTTGCCTTTGATGCCTCTAGAAACCCCCTCACTGCGTAATCGATCTGCTACCTTATTATCTTTAGCTTCCATATCTTGTATAATATCTTCTCAATGTCTTTCCTCTTGATCATTTTCATCTTATGGACCTGGAAATTCAGATCTGAAATTTGCTTCGAATCTGAAATGAAGTATAAGTATATAGCGGCGCGCATTTGCTCTAGCTCATTGGTTGTTGTCGGCTGAACCGGAGTTTGGAGCATTTTTGTTGAACAACATTATTATTTATTGACATTACAGCACAACTGATCTTCTCCATACCCTCGGAGACATGAGAGAGGGTCCAATGGGACCATTTCATCGATTCATAGTGTAATGCATTAAAATGTCAAGCATTAGGATTTATTAGTAAGGCGAGTGTACTCTCATATACAAGGAGATTGAATTTTGAGCAAAATGATTATTGCAAATGTCCCGAAAGTTGAATATTGCGCACTAAATTCCTTAGCAGCCGTGGCTGCTGTGTCCGACATATAAGTACTCGTCAGCACGCTTGGATGGCTTAATAGCCCAGATAAAGATAAAGATAGCACAAGTGTCCACTGCACACACCCTCAGGTCCCTAAGAGTTCAGTTCATCACAACGCAATGACAGCAAGATTATAGTGGAGTATACTGCTGCCATGTATTGTTGCATGTTATTAATTACTATTTGTATTGTAGGCCATTCTTTCAATCATACTGACCGATTAATGCATCAGACTTCTAGGTCATTCGACATGTTTTGTGTCCGGATCATTAGACAAGATTTTTAAAGTTAGTCATCCTTTGTTAGTCTAAGCTACTAGTTTTCTATTGTGTTTTGATTTATGGTCTGAATATTGATTTCATGATGATTGCAAACTACATAATACGAGCATTATCAATAGATTCATTCCAATTATCACTTCGTCAGGTACCGCGAATATGTTTTGCTGCTTTTGGAGAGGCATTAAAGCATCGACATGTATACAGCTCTACTAAGACAAACTGACTGAGTGTTGTTTGTTATTTGTCCAACCTTGGGCAAATTTTCTTCGGATTTACCGGTAAAAGTCATAAAGACAATAACATAAAAACAATAACAATTAATACAATAACGTAAAAAGCAAAAATCTTAATGTATTTTTTTGCAGAATATGTTGTCTAAGAACCGTCTTCAAGAATATAATAAATGAGATGAAGGCTTTATTATTATACGCATAATCAATTTAAAATTGATTAATTGATTTCAGGCATTTATTCTTTGAGAGGATAAATTAATTTGTCTTCCATTTATAGTTGTATTATAGACCGCAATGAATTTTATATAATGTCGGAAATAAGCATCGCATGCGCTTGACAATGACGGATCAATGCCGTTGAAGCATAATCGCTATTGTTTGAAGCTTAATAATGGTTTATTTTTCCACGAGAAATGTACATAAATAAACGAATGATCACTTTCATGAATAGTGTTTACTTAACTTCAAAGTAAGAGATTGTCTTAATTGCTTTTCTTCTTTTAACTTTTATAAATATTGAAGCAATGTCGATGATACTATTTTCAGTGTTTTTACGCTTCATAGTATGAGATAAATCTGCATGTCCTTGCATTTCATGAGAAAAATGATCGAAACCAACTTTTTCAACTAAATTCTCACAACTCATTTCTATTTACAGTCATCTAGAAAGCTCGAGGTATTCAGTCTGGCGAGCTGCAACATCCGAACATCATCAATACGACCATAGACACTTTCTCACGCGAGGCAACTACTCGACACACCGGATAGAGTGAGTGGGCGTTCAAGTCATCATGTTGTGGTACTGTAATCATGTAATGTTCAGTTTGAGAGGTATTTGCAAACAAATTTGAGTAGTTAGTTATTTTTGGATGAGAATTGCATTGTCAAGGCTCAACTGTCGCCTCCACCGCTGTTTGCATGTGAGGAAAATACAGGGTGTGGCGTTGAACGTAGGTGTGCCTGTCGGCAAGACTATGAGATGTGTCCTCAAGCTGTGACTTCATCTCTGGTGTTCTGCGGAGAAATGTGGGATTCAGAGTCAAGCGAGGGAATTAGATAATGATTAAGGTTATCATAAATGCAATTAAATAAACGCAACATCATGCATCATGGCTCATTTTTGTCGTCATTTCTGTGTTTATGACAGTCTGATTTCAAAAGGAATTACTCGTACCCTGATTTTCAATGACAGTTGTTGCATACATTGGGAGTTAAGTTACTTGCATCGATGTAGTGTAGTATGTCTGATGGAGTGGTGATGTGTTATTTTGCAGGACGTTAATTACCCTTTTGAAAGTTTCTTTTAGATATTTACGATACGATTGTAATTTAATGACACCTCTCACAAGGATTCAATATCACTATAAGAGATTAATGCATGAGGGAGAATTCTGCTTTTAACGTCTGCTTTTCCTCCTTGGTGAGGGTTGGACGTGATGAGACTCCTCCAACGGGCGCGGTCCTGTGTGTCTTCCACTGTCAGCCTCAACTCCTTCATGTCTTCCTGGATGGTCTGCAGCCATGATCTTCTTGGTCTGCTACGTGGCCTGGGACCTTCGACAGCCACGTTGAGCACGCGATGAATCGGCTCCTCCTCTGTCCTCCGTTTCACGTGCCCGAACCACCTCAACCTGCGTTCTCTGAGTACGACCTCCAGCTGCTTGAGGCCGCACCTGCCTGCTACTTCAGCGCTGTCAACTCGATCGGAGAGTGAGACACCGGTCATGTACCGCAGCATCCGTCTGTCAAACGAACGCAGTTGTTGGGCCAGGTGTTGTGTGAGGGCCCATGATTCGGCACCATAGAGCAGCACGGGTCTGATGCATGCGCTATACACGTGTCCGCGGCACGGCACTTGAGTGGTACGTGTCGGTTCCTGAGGAGATTTGCCAGATCTTTCCATTTGCGCCATGCAGACGCAATTCTCGCTCGCACCGCTCGCTCTGATCCTCCTTTGCAGCTCAGCACATCCCCGAGATAACAAAACTCTTTAACTACGTCGATCTCCACACCGTCTATCACACATCCTTCATCTTCGTCGGTACTCATTGCGTTGTTTAAACACATCGAACACTGGAAGTTTGTGACGCCTGTGAGAGAATTCTGTCCACTGCAGCGTTTGTGACACCACTTATCACAGCTTTGGCAGAGAATGGAGTTGGCACCTACGCCGCGACCGCATACACCACAAGGAAACCTTCTTGATTGAAGAGAAGATTCTTCGCTGCCACTGATCAACATCTTCATCTTTTGGATATTCACTTTCTGTCGTCGGAGTGCCCACCTGATGACATCTCGTGGGACGCGATCAAAAGCTTTTTGGAGGTCGACGAAGATATGAAACAATTTCTTTTTCTTTTCCATGTATCTCTCCTGAAGTCTTCTGATGATGAAGATTGCGTCCGTATACGATTTTCCTCGGCTGTATGCAAACTGTGTTCTCCAATGCTGACCAAACTTCTCAATCTCTTTTCTAGGACTTTCTCAAGATCTTCATTCCATGCTCCAGTAGTCGCAGTCCCCGATACGAGTGACAGCTCAGAGGATCTCCTTTCCGGAAACAGTGCGACCGTCAAGCTGTCGCTCCACTTCTTCGGACATTCTCCGGTGAGCGCAATGTGCTGGAAAATGGCATGCAATGCCTCAACTGCAGGTTCACCAGCCAACTTAAGCATCTCGGCGTTTACGTTGGAAGGACCCGGTGCTTTGCCATTCTTCATGCTGATCACTGCTTCCTTCACCTCCTCTAGCGTGAAGTCAGCGATTGGGCCTTTAGCTGGGGGGATGTCATGCAGAGTGATGTCATTGCCTTCGTTTGATATGCCATCAAAATACCTTCTCCATGTCTCTCTAACCTCCGTCTCTTTCACCTTTATAGCACCACTTTCGTCCTTGACATACCGTGTTCCCTGTATGTCTGCACGATCTTTCCTCATCTGTGCCGCAACTCGGAACATCCTGTTACGCCATTCTCTTGTTGCTAATCCTTCACTCCACCTGAACCATGCGTTCTTCTTCGAAATTGCGACACACCTTTTGGCCTCTCTTTTCTTACTGCAATATGCATGACGGTCAGTCTCATTCCCAGATCTCTGCCAGACTTTGTATGCTTCCTTCTTCTCTTTAATTGCACGCTGAACCGCTTCATTCCACCACCAAAATTCTGCTTTATAATTGAAAAGTTATTTTTTATAAGCTTTCTTCGTTCGCAATAAGCAATTTTTCACAATGTTGATAAAAACCGAGTTCTATAACAAAACTCAGAAGCGTATGGCTTTTTTGTTTTTCAATCTATGTTCAAGTGTACAAATAAGCTCCATTAACTGACCTTACATCCTTGTGGTCACCTGTTTGATCTGGTGATTGCTGTAGATTGAATCACTGTCACATTAATTTGCAGGAAATTTTTGTGCTTGACTTTATCGATCGCTTGAGTCACCGACTTGAGTCCTTTTTTGATGATAGCACAAATCCTAGAAAGAACAAAAAGAAAAAAATTACTTAGATTACAAGCTTTATAGAGCATCAATCATGATTATTATAAATTGTCCGTGCTTCGCTTGTACGACAAATGATTAGTAATAATGAGATGACACTTAAGCTATATTATGATGGTCCGTGTAATATATAGCCTCTTCTATACAGGCATATTAAAAATGGAAATACATGGAAATCGTCAAAACAGTAGCATAAACTTGCACAAAGTTCGGAATTTCCGCTTAAACAGCATGATATGAATTATCCAAGAAGGCGATATATTTGAACATGCGTATGATAACTCTTGACAGCATCGGCTTATCCAATGTATAATTACTAAAACATGTCAGATATACACGTACATGTATAAAGTGATAAACGCTACTAAAGATTTATGCAGCTTCATCTTTGTGGTTGTCTGTAGAGTATTACTGTTCCCAAGTCATGTCAATTGGGTAAATAAAAAAAATTGATGTGACAAGTTTGTCATTTCGATGCTAGCGTTTCCTTCCTTATTAATGCTTGCACTGGGGTGCTTGAATGTTAAAGATTCAACCAGCGGCTAAAATCGCACTAAACTCTGTATCCTTTGTATCCTTTCTGTAATTGGTCTTGAAGTTTGTAGAGGACTAAAATGCAGATAGTAGGCCTATACACCATATGCAGTTGAGAAACCCTCGATCTCGGCACGAAAATCTACATTTCCTGATATTTCATCATCGGGGATTTTCGTGCTGAGATCTAAGGTTTTTTGATTATGGAGACGGTACACAGTCCTTCAATTCTCACATGTAGTTGGTTACGGTGAATAATGTCATAAATCATGCATCACATGTGGATGCATGGATACCAGGTCATTATTCTCTAGTTTGCATTGACTTGCATAATTGCTCTTGCAGCCATTACTTTGGATAGAAGCACGGATATATAATTCAAATGTTTTTATAATTTTTTCTTTTTTGTTTCAATTTGATTTAGTTTCAAATAAATGTAATAAAGTGCATGATGTGATAGTGTACTGAGGCAAGCGTTCGCATTTTTTGACGCACATACAATAACGAATGACAATGAGTAACATGTGAATACATTACACTTACAAGTTTTAGATATATTGTTTTGGCTATTTGCCATATTTTGAGTTGAATTGGAAAGAGCCAATATTGAAAGATCTTGATTTTATTTTCGTTGTTTATTACAATTAATTTCTGTTAACATCCGTTAACTATCTTCAGGTATTCCTTTTATACCTGAAGATAGTTAACGCATGTTGACAGAAATTAATTGTAATTAACAACGAAAATAAAATCAAGATCTTTCAATATTGGCTCTTTCCAATTCAACTCAAAATATTACACTTACAGTTACAAAGATATAAAGATTGTAGCACTTGGAGTAATTCATATGCTGTCTTCACAGTGATAAGGTTTCTGAAACATGTGTTGATGCAAATCTTGTGGTATTCATTGCCATGAGTCAGAGCTGGAAAAATTCCACTGAATTTTTTTTAATTACAATTCCAATTCCAGAGCATACATTTCAATTCCAACTCCAATTCCAATTCCATAATAAGATTCAATTCCGATAATTGCATGTCGCGTATAGTGTATTATGTTAAAGCATCTAACGTTTGTTCGTTTCAATTTAACCCATGTGCCCTTATCCTATCCTTGTTGTTCCTGTGTGCCGTTCCATGCGTCGTTCCTATGTGCGTTCTCATGGTCATAGTTCATATTTCTAGTGTACATGTATATATGTAACAGGTCAGCCTATGCCATTTTCGTTTCGTAAACGAGATATTCAATATTTCGTGAAAAAAAGAAAGAAAAGAAAATTAGCGGTCAGCAAAGAATCAAACGCTGAGAGAGAGAGATGAGATGCGAATAAATCTATTAATAAGCTGGTAATTCAATGTGAATAAATCTTATGTCAATGATGATGAAAGAAAAAACGACGATAAAAATCATATCATGAAAACTGATTTATGGTCCATGTTAAAAAAGGAGATTAAAAATTCCGTGATAAGAGCGAAATGTAGTCGAGTCGAAAGCTAGCGAGCAGAAATTAAAGAAAACTCTTTCAAATTTCACAAGAACGTGAATTTAACGTCAAGTCTCAAAAATTTGTATAAATTAGAAACGATGAGAAATTGACACAACAACAACTACCAACAACAACACATGCGACATCTTCAGTAGCTGTTAGAAGAACTCCGGGCTCTCGCGGTGTACAGACAGAACGTAACTACAGAAGTTGCAACAACAACTGCTTGCCAGCGAACAACAATGCAGCAGCGTATACGGCAACACATCAGCGAGCGCGATTGAAGATTGACGGTGTAAGTGACACTGATATTTATGATATCATTTTGGTATAAGTGAGTTCGATCGAATTGAAGTGAATTCAGCATTAAGAAGTGAACTGTAAGTGTAAAGTCTTTCTTTTATCGTTGCGTATCGTATCTATATAACTATAGCCTTAGAAATTAATATTGTTAATTGTTGTGATCGGAAGTTGAATAATAGCTCATGTAATTGCCAATTTAATCGAATCATTGATTATTAGAATAATTTGTTGACACTGTCTATATTGTGATTTGAACTGACAGGGTTGCTGCCAGTGTTAAATTTCCTCTTTCCAAACCAATTGTTTTTCGTGTGTACAACAATTAAGTTAATCTCAAATTTTTGTGCTTATCCTATCAAGAACTAAATTCAACAATTGCTTTATTTTGATTAATTATCTTACTTGATAAATAACTGAATAACAGAAACTTTTCATTTCTTGCTTAATCGCTTTTCCGGGGCTGTAGGCCCATCGAAGTCACAATTAACATCCTTTATTCAGCAATAGGATAAAGCTACCTCTGTCGATCTATCTCTCTCTCTCTCTCTCTCTCTTTTATCTCAGTGTGCAGTTAACACAACGGCCGAGTACTCTGATTTCAATTTTTGTACAGGTAGATTTATCACAGGTCTATCGAAAAAGTGGAATTGAGGTTTATCAAGGTCAATTCCAATTCCAGTAAATTTAAATATCGTCAATTCCAATTCCAATTCAGACGAAAAATGGAATTAATTCCGGATCGGAATTAATTCCAATCCCGACTTTTCCAACTCTGCCATGAGTTGACTTTTGAGCCATGAATTTGTTTTACAGAGGGAGTATGATAAGATTCCGAAAGATCCGGTGTTCGAACTGCAATTTATAAATTTGTGTCATACACAAACGATGCATATAAAATAGCTTCCTATGAAGTGGAGAGGTAAGCCATCTAGCGGCTATGCGTCGAACAGACATTAGATGGGTACAAAAGTTGGATGGATCAATCAACATTTCGTGGAGGAAACTTAGAATACAAAATTTCGATTCCATAATTAAACAAAGTCAGTTAATATTTGATGTAAGAGCATGAAGCTATTGACATTTCTAGCAAATCAAATATTTTGATTCATGGAAAGAATGAATGATTTCTATGCTGTTAGCTGTTTACTCATGTTTTCATAATGACGGAAAGACAGTCATTGAAGCAAATGCTTGAGGATCTCAACATTTCCGCATCGTTCAAATTTCTGAGAAATTATGAAGGAATCAGGAATGCCGCGAAGTGAATTTTCATGTTGATTGATATGAGAAAAGCCCCAGTCATTGACATGCTTGTCAATGGTTATAGTATCTGCTCGAGAAGTTGAAATATTTGAAAATTCAGGCGAACATGCCAGTATCTATCTCCCAGACGTGAACCAGGTTGAGTTATCACTGTTACTAAAAATTCAGCTCTTAATTGCCTGAATGTGATTTAGCCAAGATTGTGCTAATATAAATTCTACGTTCAATTTTCTGATCTCACTCACACAGAACCAGGCGTATTTCGACAGCATGAAAAGAGATTTTTGTTATTAGCAGGCAGTAATTTAATTCATGCTTTTTTAATTTGATAGAAAATGATTTTATAATTTATTCAAATACTATATTAAATTCAACAGCTTTGGTTTATTCATACTTATGAAAATAGTACAATCCTTGACTGCTTTGCATTTTGTTAGTCAGTCCAGAGTCAATCATGAAGGATTTTGCAATTGGCATTCCCAAATTATTTTATTTATTTCGATTGGTATTTATTTAATTTTAAAAGTTATATCATAATTTGGCTTCGAAATGAAAGGAAATTAGGGTATGCAAATTTGATTAGATTTGATCAATTTATTGTTATGAGCAGCGTTATCACAGAGGTTTCAAGGCCAGAAGTTTGCAGTAGATGGATAAAAATTACATTACTTAAAAAATCAAGATGTGTGTATGTGTCATAAAATTCTTCCCAACTTTCTTGAAGGGACGCAAGGAATCGATGCAGGTGACTAAGGAGGGCAATCGATTCCATATCCGGGCGGTTAATGCTGAAAAATACTTTTCCGCAACTGTCTATAGACGTATTCTTGTCTGCAGATCGCAGACGTGAGCGGTTCGACACTGACGATGTTGGAACCATCAGTCATAGAAGAAAAGGTGGGGCACAATTGTTGCGACATTTATCCACAAGAATGGCAAGACGTAGATCGTTGCGTGACCTACCTCACGGATACCCACTGAAGATCTTGGAGTAGCGAGGTGAAGTGAGCTGATCGTGGGCAAGTTGAGTACGAGTCGAGCAGCGGCGTTGACGACACTTTGAAGCCGAGAAGCCTGCTCATTTGTGAGGCCTGCAAGAATGGAAATGCAATGGTCCAGCTTGGAAAATACTAAAGCAACCTTAAATAGTGACAAAGAGGAGCAGTGATTAACCGACGGATCGAGCGAAGGTGCCGAAGAGTTCCAAAACACGATGAGACGATTTTCGTGACATGTGACGCGAACGTGAGGTAGGAGTCAATCACGACACCCAGACAGTGTAATTCCGGGTGTGGTTGAACAAATTGATCATCGACAGGAACAGTGGCGGCTCGTCCATTTGGGCAGGTGGGGCACTGCCGCACCTATTGAAATGTTGTCTAATTTAAATAACCAGCAACATCAGTAGTAGACTCCATTTCTTGATCATAAATTTCAACTTAACTTCATGTACATCTATTCCATTTGCGCGACAGTGACGCTAGCAGAATCCATCAATCGTTTTCAAGACTGATGGGCGCGCCCAAGCATCGAGATTGAGATGACGTGAGAGTGGTTCATTTCACGATCTGAGCGAATAGACAGAATTAACATGCGATGAATGCGTCACAGAATGGGCACTCGAGAGGGAGCCCTAACGCTTCTGATTGGTTAACCGTCAATGCAAGGACAATGCATTGTGATTCCCTTTTTACTGAGTGAGGTGATGTGAGGTTAGCACCAGCGATCAGTCCATGAGTAGATAAAATGTTGCTTCAACCGTGTAACTAAATGCAGTGACATAGACTTACACATGTATAGCATGTTGCTAGCATATTCTTTGCTTTTCATTTATAAAATAAGATCCTTTTAGACTAGATTTTTGATTATGTAAAAATTTCATGCTTATGCCCCACCTGGACCAAATGTCACGAGCCGCCACTGGACAGGAATGAGTCTACTGTGTTAATCATTCTGACGCTGACGACTAGTGCACTACACGAACTTCGTCTTTGGCTATTCAACCGCAAGCCGTTAAAGCTCAGCTAATCATTCAGGGCACAGACACAACATGACAATATCCAAGATAATGATGACAAGCCACTGGGAGCACATGAACCGTATAGTTGTAATTCATCTGCAAACACACGTGCCTTGAGACCGAAGCTTTCAACAAGAGGAATAGTGTGATCCATGATGGACAAAGAAAAGATAATTGGCTCGAATACTGATATCCGTGTGCAGGGGCGTATCCAGGATTTTGAAAAGGGGGGGTACAAAAATTAATAAATTTTTTGGCCTACCACGAAGATTATGCATATTCAACGCAAAGAAATATAATAATCATAAATAGTATAATCATAGTCGCATGTAATATTATCGATAATTTAATCTTCGCTTTCATATTCATTTTCGCTAATCCCGAATTTTGATATCCCACATTTTGATATCCCACATTTTGATATACCGTAACGTCCTAAAATTGAATTCAGTAAAACTGAACAGGTACAGATTATTATAAAACTAAACAGTGACGCAAACAGTATTATTCGCATCCATCTTCTAAATGTAAACTTCAGAATCCCCCCATCAGTACAGTGAAATTACAGAACAATATACAGGCACTGCAAAATACTTTTCCTGAAGAAAGAAGATAAAAAACATAAAATTTTTTCTGAGCTTACACTAATGTTTTTACGAGAGACCGTTAGGAGTTAAGTAAACGTATTACAATTTAAAGCGTGAGTTGTGCTCCGTCTTATACAAATCAATCACAGAGTCGTAATCCAGTGGAATGTCTTTGTGTATTGCCAGCAAAGTCAATCCTGTCAAACGTGCTTCACTCATTGTTGAACGGAGGTACGTTTTCACTTGACGAAGCTTGCTGAACGACAGCTCTGCAGTCGCCGAAGTTACTGGGATTGAAGCAAAACACTTTCAGTAGGATATAAGATATTAGGATATAGGTCAGAATTACACGACTTCAGGACTTCCACAACGCTTGAAGGACAATCTTGTTTAGGAATTGAATTCCATTTTCGCTGCCATCTGTAGAATTCCATCATACAAGTATCAAGACTATCTGGTAGTATGGATTTATATTTTTCAAAGATACGTTTCATATCTTCCACTATGACATCGGCTCGAAACTGGTCTGGTATGTTGTTGACAGAGATAGGCAGTTTTTGAAGATTCACTGAAGCGATCGTTCATCTGTGAGATGATTGCATCAACCAAAGGATACCATGTAGCTTTTCTGTAATAATCAGATGCTGATTAAATTAAGAAGGCACATTCGAACGATATTTTTGCTTTGATGTCAGTCGTGGTGTTTCGAACTCTGCAGAAGGATCGTCCGTAATGCACTGAAACAGCTTCACGGCTTCTGCGTAAACCATTGATGAATACAATTGATTCACTTCTCCAAGACCTGAAGATGTCAGTTACATGTTGAACTTCTTCCATGGCTGCCACAAAATCTATCTTCTTAGCCTGAAGTTGGATCGAAAGTTGTTCTGTGATTCCGAAAATTTTCTTGAGTAACACGAGTCCGATTATGAATGTGTTACTTGTTATCTATGAATGAGAAATATTCACGATTGGAATACTCACCAGTGGTGTTCAGATGGTCAAGTTGAATAGTAGCCTCATATGGGAGAATTAAAACTGATAACAGAACTGTCGAATGGGTGCAGATATCAAGGAGGCGTGTGATGGCGCATTGAACACTTTCGGAAAGTTTAGAGCAAAGGAAAAGTGTCCGAAAGACATACAAAGACCAAATTAGCGTTGATTGTACTTTGAAATAATGCAGATTTCTTTTATATACTTTTTGGTTGAATAAAAAAAGATTTTTCAACGGACAAAAAGTTATGTTAAGAATGATAGATTCAGAAATACATAGGGTGTATTTTACACAAAAATAAAATAAATAGGTATTTCACTGAATACAGCTATACATACTCACTACAGCCATTGCAAGCAAGTTGTTTGTTTGACGAATGTATTTATCGGCGCTATCAGCAATGGCTATCGGTAAAGTAGTAACTCACACCTGACACACAATCCAGGCAGCAAAAAGCACTAAAGCTCAACTCACAGAAATGTATTGAGATTGATGTTTTTGAGCCACTTTTCTTCTTCATAAACAAACTTATTAAAATCAAATCTCTCTCAGGGGGGGGGGGACCCCCCCCCCCCCCCCCCCTTGGATACGCCACTGTCCGTGTGGTATACCTCTATGGACCAGACACGTGAGAGAACACGTATCACGGAAGTGTCTACATTGGTGACGGTTTTGAAGATGAGAGACGAACCATCTTAATGCAATTCCAGATAGACTAAATGATGTAAACTGCTAAGTTAACCCAGTGATATGGGACAAATGTGTCCTATGAGTGAAATCATACGTTGCAACGTCAAGTGTGCACTGACGTTAGTGTTATCTAACTGTGATGTAATAGTAACGTGCACACCTTGATCACATTGAAAGGCATTTTCCCAGTGAAGGGAGCGGCCTAATTTTCCTCTTCCATCTCGAACGGTCCATTGCATCCGCTGTTGAGGCTCCAATGATCTTAATGTCCTTTAGCACTTGCCACTCCCATCTTTTCTTTGGTCGCCCTCTGTGTCGTGACCCTGGCACAGCCATCCGAATGCTAGTTGGGTCTGATCCTCGCGAGGTCTCCGCATTACATGTATTCACACGTCTCATAGTTCACTGATTACATTTATTATCATCGACCTGGTTTAGCACGTTCAATTCTGTCTTAACGCGTCCAATTTTGTAGTTCTTTAAAAAATATGTATCGAAGGGATTTTTCAATTTTCAGGTGTGAGCCGCTTCAAAGTGATTTTCTACAATTTGATTGATTAATCACTGTAAATTTAAACATATCTCTTCTCATCAACTAATCAACCAATCATCGAGTCAAAAAAAACTTCAAGCATTTCGCATAATCCTGCTGTAAATTCATTTTATTGTTCTATTTATTCTTTTCTGTCTGCAATTATTTCAGGCTTTCTATATTTGCACTCTATATTCTTATACTTAAGCCTCCTACGCTCACTGTTGGGCAAAATATAACTTCTACTATCATACGTGTTTCATTTCAAGCTTCAACACGTGCATAACACGTAATCATGAAACACTAGCCTCAGCTCTCCAAGCAGACATGACAGTTTTTCGTCTTACTCAGCATTTCATGTGCTATGGAATTAATGATTCTTGCGTGAAGAAGAGCTGCACCAACTAGAGTTGAGAGAGATAAAGATTAGAAAACAAACTTACAGATGTCATCAACCAACAGTGCCTGCTCCTTGCGAGTTCATCTGGTGCCACAAATTGACTTTCAGACAACATTGAAACTTCAGGTACCCTTTGACAAGACATCCCTCCCAACAAGAGTAGTGATGCATATTCAAATCAAATCTAGTCGCAAATCAATCAATTGAAGTCAATAAAAATCAAGCTTGATAATATGCGAACTGTCGTATATAGGTTTTCCATGTTTTGTTAGATTTCTTATTTTACTTATTATTAATTGCATACAGAGGGGGACTTCCATACATTTGACTTTCATACACTTTCAGCCGCACATATTTTGCATGGCAATTTGATCTATCGTTTATTTAATTTCATTGTTGTCTATTAGTAGGTCCTAATAGACATCCTGCGGACAAAAACATATTTTTTGCTGTATTCCTTGTTGTATTTTTTGTTGATTGTTGTATTCTAATTTTTCAACTGCACTACGGATCATTGAACAATAAACATGTAACAGTAAACAAAATAATTTACTCTTAATACTCACCTCAAGTTACATCGACCTCAGTTTTGAAGTTATCGAAGCGAGATTCAATAAATTGAGATTGCAGTTTCACATTTTATAATAATTTCAATGCGTTCTTTTTGCGATCGATTTGAATCTTCGTACCCTCACACAAAACCGGAAACTATGATTTTATATTTTTGTTGTTGATAATAATGTGGAGTGGTAGCGATGCAGCACTTGTGGAAAATCAGCAATATGCTACTGTCTCCAAAGTTTTTCCAAAAATTTCAAGTGAAGTCGGTCATCCAATGTCAAAAGTTAAGCAGTTTGTCTCTTTCGGGTATTGTAAAACGACAAAAGGACGCATCTACCTGCTCTCCCATTGTCAAGTATGGGTCTGTGTTTAGCTAAATCTGTGACAGAAAAGTTGACGGAACTCAGCGACCTGGTCCGTCTGATTCTCTGTCACGTTTTTCTCTGTCCATTGCTAGGTCAAGCAGAAGTCGTCGTGACCATAACAAACGATTTAACAAGTCACCAAGATAAGCAATATCAATCTGTGGGACCTGCTCGAAGTGCAGTTCAGTCCTTCCCCCAAGGTCATCCAAAGTACAGCACTAAAGTTGATGAACATTCCATGATGGTATATTTTAGGGAGAGATTCAAGCTGGCTGTCAATGCTTTGTAATTAATGCATTGGATCATGTCAAAAGTCAACTTTTCAGACGTAAGATAGTGGCATTTTTAGAAAAATACAGTTATTTCATCCATCATAAGCAAGAAATATTGCAAGAGATTTCAGTATGGAGGAGAAGAAGAAAAGATAATAAGGAATTATGCCTAATGCATCTTATTTGTGCATTAATGCGTCTCGTTACTCGGATAAACGGCTCAGATATGTTTGTCTTGTCACATTATTCTGTGCTGTTTAATATAATAAGGCAATGTAATATAATTTTCCTAATTTACATTATATAGCATTGCACCCGCCAAAAAATTCAACTGATTTCTATGCTTTCTACAGAATTACTGTATATGAGGTTTGAAAATAAGTTGCGTGAAAGTCAAGAGAGCGTAAGCAAATTGGAAATCTCGAAAAAATTTGGACCCGTATACGTGCGTATTTCCCCGAATTGGTCCATTTCAAGCTCACTTGTGCCTAATTTTTGACTGAAATTTAGCTCGATTTTCTGACCAAATTATACACAGCGAACATGTTTTTGATTATTTCAAAACCAAGAGAAGCCTCTGAGTAAGTAACCAATTCGTAAACCGGTTCAAAACATTTACCCGAATCTTGGGAGTGAATAGTATTCGGACAAAAAGGTTGGACAATGGGCTGAAATACTCGAATTTCTTCAGTAACTCACATTACCTAGAATGAATGAACATTCTGTCGAATTTTCAACGGGTAATGAAGAAAAACTAATCTTGACCTCATCTATGAACCGTACTTTTATCCACAGTTTTTGAATAGAGCATTGGGCAATTAGCTCCCTCCATTTCCGGTCGATTTAGCAGACTTCTCTAGAATATTCAAAAACTCACAAAATGCGCTGGTTTTAACTTTCGCCTGACAAAACAAAGCTTGCAGATCAGATAGTGAAGAGGGAAAGTTTATCACAGAGAAAATTATGAATAAAGATAAATAGAAATAAACACAAAAAAGGAAGAGAGCAGAGTACCGAGGTATTAAGATGAAAACAAAGTTATTCAGTAAAATTCTTTCCCAAAACAAACTCGCAGTGAACGAAGACGTCCGAAGTAAATTCGTTTTGGATGATGGAACGGGAAATGTAGAAAGACAAAAAATGTCTCCGAGATCAGATTAGTTTATTAATATAAGTTGTCTAATCAAGTGCTTGTAATTCAAATTCAAACTTGCACTAATTGTTTTTAGATTAATTCTCCACTATTATATTCTAATATATTTCATAATAATCGATGAATGTGATGGACGATTCAAGGGAAATGAAATCGACGGCAATGATGTGTGGGAAAAACATTGAAAAGTTAAAAGTGTCAACATCTGGAAGATGACGGATGGTGTGGAGGATATCGAGTTCCTTGGAATGGAAAGTTTGAGATGGTTTCGGATATCTGTAGAGAATGAGGAACAGAAGTGATCAGTGAGGGCGATGGTGACGTATTGAGGGAAGAAAGGAATATTAAAGAAGTACTGAAGACAGATATTTGGAATAGAACCAAGGATGAAGGCGGGACGGTTGCCGAAACTGTCTTATTAGGATTAAGCGGTCGAAACGCAATCGTCCTGACCAAGTTCCTGTTGATGACCTCATTAAAATAGTCAAATAATTCGTATGCATATTTTGTACAATTCTATTTCACGTTTTAGTTTAAGGAACTAATATTAATTCTCTTACACACCTGGTAGATTTTAGATAGCGTAATCCCGCTGTGCAAGCTAGATCTGGTATTTTGATTGGAAACAGACCTGTCCTCTTATCATCTGAATGGGCAGACTGTTGAATAGGATCTTTTCAATATATAAGTGATAAACATAATTTTGAACAGAACGACTTACTCGCCAATTCATTACACATGAGGAGAGGAGAAGCGTTGTTTGTCCTTCTATTAAGCATTTTTTTTTAAATTTTTAGACATTTTAGGATATAAAAATTTTCTTTAAATCATATTTTGTACCTATTGAAAATTAACTAGTCATTAGCTTGTTTTATTTTTTTTTAATTTTGTTACCTTGACGCACTTTGCTACTTTGAATTATACAGATCTTCTGATGAAAGTTACCTAACTTTGTGGGATTTCACACAAATGTTGAATCGCTTTACAAGGTAGAAATTCATATAAAAAGTTGAATATGTGAGAAGCCAGTGGGATGCATTGTTCGGGGAGCAAACCATCCGATGAATGCCTAGGCTAGAACAAATGAAGATAATTTTTGTCCCTACTTTATATGTAACTTATATCCCTACCTAATATGTTATGCACATTATAGTAGTAGATACTATACATCTTCGCATCAGACCAACCAGAAGAGAATCACAGAAATTTAGACATTTATTTTTCATAACAATGGACAGAGAAAATCAGCGGTGTGACAGAGGCTCACATGTCAATTCAAATATGCACTATATTTAGAGTGGCATTATGCTACGAGGCTTCAAGGCCACTTTACAATTTACAATATAAGAAATAGAAATAAAAGAGATACAAAGGAGAGTCATTTATAAGTAAGATCGATAAGGTATTTCTTCACTTGTTTCTTGAAGGAACGCATATTGTCAATCGCTCGCAAGTTCTGGGGAAGTGAGTTCCAACTCCTCGCAGCAGCTACCGGAAATGATCTACCACCAAAAGTTGGGCATCGATAAGATGGGACCGCAATGCAGAATGAATCTGCAGACCGCAATCGGGATCTTCCAGGCATAGAGGAGACATCCACCAGGGAGCAGCTGAGATAATCAGGAGCACACTCTCGGCGACAACAGAAGGTCAGAACTGATAGTCTATAAGCAATACGTTGACGAATAGGCAGCCACTGTAATTCGTTTAACAAAGGAGTTATTGACGAATAGCGGGAAGTGCCGTAAGTCATACGGGCGGCTGCATTTAGCACAGATTGTAATCGCTTCACTTGTTGCTCAGGGATTCCATACATGACAGGAATGCAGTAATCCAACTTTGAGATGACCATGGAAGTAATCAATGTCAGGAGTAGATCACGTGGGATATAAGGGATAATACTGCGAATCTGGCGCATCATCCCAAAGCACGATGACACACATTTCGAGATATTTAGCTTGAATGAAAGTTCTGAGTCCAAGAATACTCCAAGAAAGCGCACTGAATTTGATGGAAGGATATGAGAGGATCCTATTCTCAAGGGCGCTGTTGGGACAGAACGCCGACGTTTGCCTGAGTGACACCATAGAAATTCAGTTTTCTCTGTATTCAATAGGAGACGATTTGCACTGCACCATTGAACAACATCATCTAGACAACATGCCATCTCGGCAGCTAGATCGTCAGTCGCATTTGGCGAACACGCTCCATAAATCTGCACATCATCCGCGTAAATATGCAACTTGAAGTTATGATCACGAACAACATTGATAACTTCTACCATATACAAAACAAAAAGAAGCGGGCCCATCACTGATCCTTGGGGCACACCCCAGTTCCACATCTTGGAATCAGAAGTTGAAGCGCCTACACGAACAGACACTGGTCGATCACTCAAGAATGATTGTATCCATGAAATAACTAGACCAGAAAAACCAAAGGATAGTCTCAGGCGTTGTGTAAGAATTCCATGGTCAATGGAGTCAAACGCAGCGGTAAGGTCCAAAAAAGCCAAAAGACACAATTCACCATTATCCAATGACGAGAGAATATCCGTGGATAATTTCAGTATCGATGTTTCCGTTGAATGATATTTCCGATAAGCCGATTGCACGTCAGGAAACAAGTTGTTTGAGAACAAATAAGTTCGACACTGATTGGATATAATTCGCTCTATAACTTTAGAGAGGGTATTAAGTTTTGAAATTGGCCGGTACGATGCAGCTTGTGATGTATCCATTTTGTCATTTTTCAGTGTAGGTGTGATGACAGTGACTTTCCATAATTGTGGGAAGACTCCAGTAGAGAACGAAAGATTGTATAGATAAGTAATAAACGGAGCCACGATATCCAAACAGTCCTTCAAGAGGTTGACAGGTAGAGCATCACTGGTAGAGCTCTTGTTCGGAAGACCACGGAAAGCGTTGAATACATCTGCAATCGATACAGGGTCGAATCGTTCAAAGACAGAGTTTGGAGTCTGCGAAGTATTTCCTGGACTGATATTACCTGTCTGCTGCCTGATCATCGAGATCTTTTGATCATAATAATTGAGAAAATCACTTGCCTTTAAATCTGGGTTAGGTTTGGGACGACCACGACCCATGATACTATCGATGGACCGCCAGAGTTCTTTCGGTGACTTTAACTCGGATTTCAGCTTATCACACCAAAAAGATTGGCGTTTGGATTTGAGCATTTCTCTGTATGACTTGGTCACTTGCTTCCACTTAAAGAAAGCTTCAGAAACCAGCAAAGTATTTTGATCCGTGGATGGAAGAGATCGCTGCAGAGATCGGAAACGACGTTCATGCTGTCGAACACTGCGCTTTGCTGCCCGACAGTCTTCATCGAACCATGGATCAGACAACCTTCGTCGAATATTGACCACCTTAAGAGGAGCCATTTGATCAACGATAGACTTGATGGTGGAGTCAAACAGAAGAGCGAGCTGATCAGCATCACAATTAGTCCAATTAGCAGGGCCACAAAGCTTAGTCTCCATCAGTGACGCTCGCAGGTGAGAAACGTCAATCTGTCGCCATTTTCGAAAACGAATTTCCTCATACAAAGGAGCAGGCCTGTGAATTGGTAATGTCCAAGATAGTAGACTATGGTCAGAAATTCCATGATCCGATATCTGAACATCGAGTGGCTGAGCGTCAGATCTTGAGAATACAACATCAAGCATGCCACCTCTATTATGAGTGGCATTATGAACTTGACATTCAAAGCCATATGATTGGAACAGATCAATTAACATCCGTGTATTACGATCATCTGATTTCTCCAAATGAACATTCAAGTCACCAGTCACCACAACTGAACAAGAGAAGGTGCTCAATTGATCCATCAATGATGATAACTCAGAGAAAAATCCAGATAATGAACCAGTGCGATAAATAACGAGAATGATGACAGTAAATGAATCACTCGTGATCTTCACACATACATTTTCAAAGGATTTCGTATCTACACCAATTTGTAGGCGTGTAAGTCGGACAGCAGTGCTCACGACGGCCACTCCACCATGATTGACTGTCAGGATATACGGATTAGCACGAACTCTTGTTTGATGGACCACAGAAAACCCATGTTGTGCAAATTTCCGAATACAGACCGAATCGTCATCATGCCAGGTCTCTACCATCATGAATACATTTATACCACTATCACGCTGAAGTTGCAATACATCATCCACTTTGTGATGTAAGGATCGAACATTGAGCATACCAAAAGTAAGATATTTGCTCGGGGAAAAGATATGGCGATGAGTTCTTTGCAATGTTCTCAAAAATTGCTGTCGACGAGGTTCCAGATCATTTGACGACAAGGAATTCTTACTAGCATGATTGTACATTGTGTGAGTTGGAATATGTCTAATATAGATGCCATAGTACCATAGGCGGCGTCTTGTCTGCCTTGATACACAGACACACGGCTTCCGTTGAAAGTCACGCAGATCATCGATTTTATACCGATAACGGACAGACATGAAGATTGCAGGTAGAAGCAACAACGACTGGAGGCGCGCTGACCATCCGACCGTTCACTCTGACTGCGAACGATCGAATGATGTCTATCTAAAAAAATACGTACGATTTAGTTACAAATGCGGTTCACCATTGACCTGAATTATTTTAAGGAAAAAGAAGACTTCTTTCCTTTTTGCTTGGTTTAAGATTGTTGTTATATTTGGATTGAAAAAGACTTTTGTTGAAAACTTTCCAATATATTTTTTTATTGACATTGTCTTCTTTTTCCTTAAGATTTAATTATAGAACAGATATTGAAAAAGTGGAATGAGGAATTTTATAAATTTAATCGGAATGATGAATCAGTTTTGTTGAAAATGCGTGATACCTGATTTCTGTTCGGCGACCTTTCGCTAGAACAGTTGATTTCGACGTTTTTCTATATGAAAGGTTTCCACACGTCTTGATTGTTGGCTTCTTGCAGGCTTGCTCGTCAAATGTCATTGTCCACAGATTCTTTCTCAATCAGCCGTGTGGGATTGGTCTATTTCTTTCATCTTCCACATCCAATCGGCATTTCCGACTCACATGGCCGCACCATCGCAATCTATTCCCCATTGTTGTTTCTTTGCTGGGGTATTGACTGACCTGCTCATGATAGTTTCCATTCTTTTATTTTCTATTCCCATTTTATGTCCACGTCTCTCCTGCATGCGTGAAATAAGCCTTGATAAGCGATTCTGATATCTACCATTTCTCCCAAAATGCTCCAGCACCTTAGCCAATAGGCCAATGGAACACAGAATATCCAGTGGGCGAGCTCTCAAACTTTCCTCCATGATGATTGAATTCATGCAGTTATAACCGCCTCCGTCCTACCATCGACATGTAGTTTTTCTCTCAGTGAGCAAAGAAGGAATAAAGAAAATCTGAGCATGCTTATCTCATGAAATATCCCATTAGTATGTACTGGTCATCGTAAATATTGGTGAGTGCGTCATCAATGTTTGATTGTAAATATGCATGTGTGCCTTCTTGAGTGATCGGGATCGCTCTAGATGTGTATTACTGTGAAGGAATGATATGATATCGCATCCAGAGTTTGATTCCACGATAATTACCGTTTCATTATAAGAAGTCAAGATTTTTAGCAGAGGTTTTCATACTAAAGAAACAAATATTTAAAGAAATCTTTTCGAAATAGAACTGCACCCAAGAACTATCTCATGCTCTGAAAATTATCGATTCACGATGGATTCAATATAATTTCAAGGCGTCCATTCATATCAGTAAATGTACCCGCTAGCTCCAACGGTCGTTTAAAGAAGACCAGCTTTTCAGTTACTCGTGCATAAAGAGTTTTTGCGTAGGAACTGTTGCACATAAAGTCATGATATCTCCAGAGTGTACCTTTCATCTACTCCACATTTTCTATGAATAGGATAATCATTTTGAATATCACTTATATATAAGGTATACGAACAATGTATCACATAATTGATAAATTTGTTGGTGTGCATAAGAACAACTTTGCAAAATCAAAGCATAAATCAAATGAGAACACAGTTTACGTTCGTATACCTTGAATATATGATATTCAATCCAGAAAGGTTAGACCAGAATTGAGAAGGATCTCTCTAGCAAAGATCATCCCGATTTTTGTATCTCCACCTCCTCTCGCAGCGCAATTAAAATTAAAACCTGAGTTACCGTGCATGAAAAATTGATTATATAATAACACAAGTCTAAGTTGTGTAAAGAATATAGCAACACTTTCTGCACAACACAATATTTGAACTAGCAAACACGAATGCAAATAGCTATTTCGTGTTTGCGTTCTATGCACAAACCATTGGAAGGTGAATGTTCATAGAAATCCGGCAACTAGCCAATTTGGCCAGTGAGAAATAAAATCTAATCAAATGCCGAGACCCCGAAAGGAAAAAAAAGTAACCGTAAAATAAGTAAGGTTCACTCGACTACTGTGTAACCAATCTTAATGTACAATCTGCGCACCCTCGCGAAGTCTAGATCTGTTTGGGACACCATCAAAAAAAGAGACGGCTACTTCTGTAATCGAATAATGGGACAAGGGAAGTTCGCTCACCACCACATCACGAGGACGGTTCTTGGAATCAGGGAACCAGAACATCTCACTATTTCCAAGGAAATAAAGCTGCTCCGAAGGCTCGTACTGTCTCAGACTCCTATAGGGAAAATTCAAAAGGAAAACATCTATGATTTTTTAAGGGAAAGCAAATAGAGATTGATAGCCCTTTAGGCCGAATCATCTCATATGGGATTGACCTTGCTAGTTACTCATCGACAAAATGCAAAATTCCTGAAAATGATGCATGTAGTTACTTGTCTGGTATTATTGACTCCTTAATTTTCCTTTTATCTGAGCGTGAGCCTGACTTTAAAAAGATTGATTTATTTTTCAAATTTTGATATCTACCGCTTTGTTGTCGCCGTTGTCTCTGTCGCTCATTGTTGTTTCTTCTATTGAAGGCAAATTAAATACTCATGCTCATTCCCTTTCCCCATCTTTGAACTGAGGTTACAACATTGAGATGTCGAGGTTTGTGCCTTCTAGGAGACTTAATTAAGTTTGCATTTGCCTCTCTTTTTCCGAGGGGGAATTAAGTAATAGCGGTTTCTGATATGCCTTTTCCGATCAGCAATTTAGATTTGGGGGGAAAGGAGTATCATAACACCAGTCCTCCAGAACGCACTATATGAACCTTCCTAATGCTTTTCGAAATAGCGTCTTCTTGTAAAACGTATTGTTGCACATTTTTCATGTCCGAACGAAAAGTGCATTTAGTTAGCAGTTGTGTTTTGTGAAAATTTGAGCAGCTTTGTTAGGTTATTTGACGCTTATGTAGAGAAATAGGGAGATAAGGAAAACGGAGCGGAAAAATAGATGGTTTGCTCAATGCAAAGTCAATTTGCCATTCAAACAAAACATGGTAAATACTAAGATATCAAGAATATTGCTACTTTGTTGACCAGAAGCTTCACAATTGTTTCGAAAACTTGTCAATATAAAGGAACATTGAAAGAGCAGTTGAAAAAACAAGAATATATTATACGTCGATTCGAGCAACTATGCCTTTAATACATGTGTCGCAGTCCTGCTTTTTTTGTTGACAGTTATCCAAATAATGTGACCAAAATGTATTCGCCTAATTCATATCTTTATATCTTCTTTGTTGGTAATAACTAGGGTAAATTAAAAACATGACTTCTTTTTTCATAAGTCATAAATTCTTATTCTGAAATATACAGAAAACGCAAAGCGATGGCCGCAAGGGCACTTACAAGCAAGCGTTGATAACGTGCAACATATGCATACGCAAAGTTTAGCATCAATAAAAAATACATGAGACTTATATTTACAGATTTACCGAGTGATCATGAAGTACGAGGGGCGTACCAAAAGTTCGTGACGTTTGTCTCTCCTATCTATAGACGTCCATTTTGGCCCAAGTGCATATCTAGATTTTATTTCTTATAGTTCTGACAGTTGCATTTCACAGGAAAATATTTAACTTCCATTTGCACAAATGTTTATTGGCAAAATTAAAAGCATACCAAAACTCTTTTTTTCGATCTGGTCACCTTAAATTCCAATACACTTTTCCTATCTCTTCTCAAGTTTCTTCATTCCTTCTTCAAGCCAATCCTGCGGAAGTTTCCCGAATGAAGCTTTCGGTGCTCTCTTTATCTCTTTCACCATTAAAACGAATACCTCCGATTGCCAACTTCATCGCACTGATGAGATGAAAGTCAGTAGTCTCCTCCAAAACCCTTCGTCATGGTCTTCCAGAAGACCAAGAACAATAGAGGAGTTGTTGACCCGAGCGCCTTTCTGTTCTGCAGTCAGCAGCCTTGGTACCCAACGAGCCGAAACTTTGGACAACTCAAGGCGATCATGGAAGATACGCTCAAGAGTCCCATGCGACAGCTGGCCAGACTTTTCCTCCAGTTCATCAAATGTTGGGCGTCTGTCAGACTGGATCAGCTGCCAAACCAAATCTTCATTTTCTTCGCTGGCTTGAGTGGATGGATGGCCACAGCGCTCAACATCTTCCAATGACTTCCGTCCCTATGGGAACATTTGCTTGATGGTCGCTCTTGCAGGAGCATTGTCTCGAAGAATGTTTTTTGACGCCCAGCCGATCGGGTTGGTGTTTCCCGTTCCTTGGACAGAAAGAGCAGACAAGATCTCCATTTACGATTTGTGAAGTCCGTCATGCTGACAAAAGTAAAATTGCTTCACTACTTACCGGCTTCAGTTCGTGTCTCTATAGGTTACCGATAAACCGACAATACTTCACAGGCAATGCACATGATTGATACAACATGACAACGATGAATGATTAAAGAAAAAAGTCGAATTGAAACCATGGTAATCAAACGTCACGAGCTTTTGGTACGCCCCTCGTACATGCACATCATAAACAAGTTATATGAGACCTGCATATTTACAAATTTTAAGAGTCATCATGATATACATCATATACCACATACAAAATACGTGAGATCTATAGGGCCTATATTTACAAATTTGAAAAGTGATGATCACGACATGATAAGAGTTTACTGGATGGGAGTCCTCACAATGGAGCAAAAGAACGTAAATGCTTAACATCTAATACAAGAATGAATGCAACAAAATCATCTATACAAAATTTATACTTTAATGATCATGGTCACAATATATACAAATTCACTCGGATCAATGAGATTGAGACTCTTCTTGATCTTCATTATGATGAGAATCATCTTCAATATGTAATGTAGGAATGTATCTAAATATAATTTACCATCAGGTATAAAAAGCACTTGTCAAATAATTTTATACGAAATCACATATTAGCAGTCACAGTATGAGCAAATTCACTTAGATCAATTGATTTGAGTCTGTTCTTGAACATCATGAAGGTTGGAGCTTTCACTATGAATCGTTTAATGAATTCCATATTTTGATGACGCGAAAGAAAAACAATCCACTGAGATAGTTCGAATTAACTTTAAAGACTGGCACAATCTGACAGCTGTTACGTGATTGACCTCGAGTAATTTGAGATGAAAGGTAGGTGGTAAAGAAAGAGTTGAGCGACAAGTCGAAATGATTGTAGTACAGTTTATACAAGAAGTACAAGTCCAACAAAATGCGCCTATATTCTAGAGATTTTAATTTTAACAGTTGTAATCTGTGAGAGTGGCTGTTATACTTGATACCAGAGCGTTTACAGACGATACGGGTGAAGAATCTCTGAACACGTTCAATACGAAAAATGTCGCGTTTGAGGTACGGTGAAAAGATTACACTTCCATATTCCAAAGAGAGGACGAACAAAGACAACAAAGGCTTTCGTCAAGATACGAGAGTTGTGGCAAACGAAAGATTTTAGGATACAGTATGCTCTGGCATATGCGGTTGAGCTGATGCGCGCACAGTGATCACTAAATCTGAGATCTGATGAGATCAAAAAGCCTACGTCTTTCACAGTAACTGAATTTTTCAGGGATACGCTGTCGAGATGATAGTTGACGGAAGGAGCATATCGATCTCCAGCAGTAAACAGCAAGCTTTTTTGCATAGAAATCTTCAGTTGCCACGTTTTACACCAATTATCAAATTTGAGAAGAGTGTGTTTTAGGTCTGAAAATACTTGTGAAGAGGAGTTATAACTTCTGGTTGACATAAATTTCAAGTCATCAGCATAAAGGCGGGCTGAAGTCGATCCAACAAGGCAGTCAAACACGTCATTGACATAAAGAAGGAACAATACAGGTCCAAGAACAGAGCCTTGGGGCACGCCACTTGTAACAGCTACCGCGTCCGAAGTGATGGTGTTGATTATGACTTTCTGAGTTCGATTACATAGATAATTATTAATCCATTGGAGCAATTGACCATTGAAACCATAGCTTGAGAGTTTATGGAGAAGCTTAGGTATTGATGCTGTGTCGAAGCCCTTGGAGAAATCAATGTACACGCAATCGAAGCGATTATGGAGACTTAATGCAGAACACATTTCGAATATCGAACTGAGCATGTGTGTAACTGTTGAACGTCGCGGAAGGAAGCCGTGCTGTTCCATGGATAAAAGCTTATGGCTCATTGTATAGGAATATATTTCATCGGAAATTACCCTTTCCATGACATTACAACACCCAGAGGTAAGTGAGATCGGGCGATAGCTATTGGGGGAAGAGGAGGACCCTTTGTTCTTAAAGACTGGACAGACTAGAGCTTTTTTCCAAGTAGATGGTAATTTGCCGGTTGACATGGATAGATCAAAAATGCAACTTAATGGGAATGCAACAATACTAGCAAGACGTCGAAGAATAAGTAGAGGGATATCATCAGGAGTTTGTGATAATTTAGGCGGCAACCGTTCTAGAGCTCTTTCAACAATTTCCGGAGTAAAATGAATGAAATCCAGAGATATTCCAGGATTCACTCGTTTAGGGAAGGGAGGTAAGGCACCATCGTCTGATGTGAAAACGGATGCAAAGTAAGCATTTAATAAGTTTGCTTTATCGAGGGTGTCAAAAATCATACTGTCATTTTCATTGCAGATGGGTGGAATTGCGCGACTACTTTTCGTTCGGCGCTTAGCATAGACGTAAAATTTACGAATATCTCCACTCTGAGTTAGCTTTTCCTCTCTAAACGTCGCTATTTGTTCTACTGCGTGATCATATTCTTGTGCAACTTCTTCATATTTTGCGGAATTTTTCTTATAATATTTTTTCTTCTTAGCAAGGAGTTTTCGTAGAATTTTCGGAGCTCTTGAGCGATACTTTTTTTCGGCAATTACAGGGACATATTGTGCAATACAGCTTTGTATAGTCAAAATAAAGAAATCCCACGCAGTTTCAACGTCTACAGAGCCATTCATGATAGGTGACCAGTTAATGCTGCTAAGGTACGTGGACATGCCATTGAAGTCTGCCTTATTGTAGTCGTAAAAACGACGAGTGGATTTCGGAGGACTAAGAGTGCTCGATAACAGGATAGAGAATTCAACAGACAAGTGATCGCAAGAAGAGTGAAAGGAAGGGGAAACAATGATTTTAGAGACAACATTTGGACAATTTGTGAGCACGAGATCTAGGATGGCGTTTCCTCGAGTTGGAGTTTCAACCAGTTGTGTAAGATTATTCTGGGAAATACCGTTTAAGAACGTCTCATGAGCAGCATCACCTCGGTTTATGGGAATGGACCAATCTATATGTGGTAGGTTTAGATCTCCACACAAGAATGTAGGTTTGTTTGGATTAATCCACAGATCTAGTAGATCAATTAAGGAATTGGCAGTGTCTGAGGAGACAAGGGGAGGAAGATACAATGAGATAAATCTATAAGATGTTCCCTTGGGTAGATCAATGTCGAGACATAGAAAATTCAAGCAGGTAGTTGATTGAGAGGTTCGACAATTCAGAGAAAAGGAGTCTCGCACAAAAATTGCAACCCCACCGTAACCATCAGAACGATCACAACGCACTACTTTGTAGGGTGTTGCACTGGTAAGAAGTCTATCTGAAATATTTGGTGATAACCAGGTATCCGTAAAAACGAGAACATCGTAGACGCAGGATGAAAGAAGTTGCCAGAGATTAATCAATTTGTTTTTTAATGATCTCGCGTTATTCATGACACACTTTATAACAGAGTTACAAGCAGAACTGCTTTGGCTTACTGTAGGAGCAATGTTTTGAGAGTTGCTGGTATGAACAAAGTTATCAGGTTTCAGTTTTTCGGAGCATCTGACCAATGCATGTCTCTCTTCCAGCTCCCATTATCTAGTTTAATAAAGCGCCAGATAGTACCCGATTCACGAAGGCTATAGCTTTCACTGCGCATATCAGAGGAAACTGAGGAGTGGGGAGAATTCAGCTCAAAGCATCGTTTTTTCAAAGCTCGGCCTTGCGCAGACAAACTGTATCTCAGCGTCCGAGAAGAGTTTATGAGAGGAGCTAATACGAGAAAACCCTGCCTTGAACGACTTAGCATCGAATGTTGTGTGAAATATCAGCTTTACGATTCTTGGACCGGTAGTCGAGTTCTTTAACATACCTAACCGAACAACATCAAAAGGACCAGGGCAAAATAGTCCGTTGTCCCTAAAACTATTCATAAGTTCAGCAATGCTCAGTGACAAATCTTCCTTTTCCGGGAAGTTTGACAAAATGAGCTCATTAGGTATAACAACGCCTGAGCTAGTTGCTTCGGAATAGGTTGTACTCGATTTACATGAGGCAGTCTGGGGCATCTGAGGAAAGGGATACAACTGATGAGAAGAGAGTTGGGACTTCACAACACCAGCAAATGACCGTTCATCTCTAGAAGACCCTGAGGAATGCAGGGAGGTGGCTAGAAATTCTATTTTATTTTCTAGTTCAGCGAGGCGTGCCGGGAGAGATTGGTTGATCTTCTTCGATAAGGCATCTATCGATTCGCGTAGAATGGAGAGTGATTTCTCGAGAGCCTCATGTTCCAGATATGAAGCTCCGGTTTGCACATTAGCGTCAGAATTGACCAACTGTGAGCGAGACGAAGAAGACAAGAAACTACAAGAACCATTGACAAATAATGCATCATTCAAGATATCATAAACGTTCTGGTCGAAGCAAAATATAGCTGCAAATGAGTGTGCAGCTTGAAGATCTGTCTTTAATTCTTTCAAGTTTTCAGTGGGTTGACTCACACGGGTTTTACAGAGATAGAGACCAGGATCATCGTTAATGACTGACGATAAATCCTGAATGGAAAGTCCTAGACAAGAGTAATGAATCCAATCTCTACAACTTGAACATTCAATTTCAGACTTGCTGGATGATTGTTTGCACCAGCAACTCTTCATTTGGGGAGCTTTAGGGTCTTTTGAAACTTGGTTGGTCTTCGAAAACTGTGACGAATTCTGGTGGGTGACAGACGACCTACTGTTGGAGGATCCTACACTGGTGATACCACTGTTCTTAGGCCTACTGACAGGAGACGACTTTGACGATTTAGTTTTCTTCATAGTTGAAACAAAGGGGAAGAGCAGACTTTATGGGATTTGAGGGGCTGCTAGCTGCTGCGATAGATTGCAAGGTGCTAATACTTCGGCAAGGTAAACAACAAGCCGTGTGTAGCTAATAAGGAGATAGCGTCGTGAGGCACAGCTATGACTAAATAAGGCAGCGATGAAAGACTAGTGACGCAAGACTAGAGAAACGTGCTTTTTGTATAGATGGCCTCCAAGAAAAGAGAAAAAAAATTGATCGCAGACTAGAACCCACGATTTCTGGACCGATCACTTCGATCTTATCCCCTTAGCCACTCCGGCAACAGAGGTTGGCGATGTGCACCGAATACTATGAACTTAGCTGACTCACAAATATAATTTGAAGGCGGTGCTAAAGACTATGGTAATTAACATAGATATCATGCTCACTGACACAATCCGTCAGTCTACAATCTCAACACTCGAATGCAAAAGCTATACTGGAAATTCTGGCGCCGATATCTTAGCACAAAGCACTGAGCGAGGACGGCATAGATAGCCACCGAATACGCTTCAAGCTGAGAGATAAAGTGGAAACAGATCACGTGATGTGCGGTAATTAAGTGCGGGAAATATAAAAACGCCGCTAACTTTTCAGGTAGATTATCAATTAAAATATGAATAGCATATGCATATAGACCAGATGAAGAGCTTTCATATGATACAAAGCACTGGAGAAGACGATGCCGGTAAACTATCCTACGGATGCACACGGAAAAGAAGATAGGAGCGCGCTTCAAAATACAACCTTCCTTGTCGACAAGGAAGCATTTTAAAGCATGTCATTTGGTTGTTTTAGATTTACTTTCAAATAATGGCATGTAATTTACTGCATAAGATTTACTACATATTGTCAACTTTCATTAGTGCATTTTTTGGTGTTCATATGGATTTGATGGTCACTAATTGTGCATTCATTCAATGATGTTCATTACCAATGACGTACTTACTTTACTTGCTTTACTTTATCTGTTTAGTCATTTTTTGGGTTGGAGATGATTCTTTATGTAACGCTTCCAGCAGTTTCGATCGAGGGCGTCGGCTTCATTGAGGCTCAATTGCCGACTGTCTGCGGACAATGCTTCTTTCCAGGCCTCTTGTTGGTGGTCCGCTGATCTTCATTTTCCATACTTTCTTCACTCAATCGCTGTTTTCTGTGGGCGGAAGCTCCACATGGCCGTACCATCGCAATCTGCACACCCTCATGGCCTCATCGATCGACTGCAGGTTCATACTTTGTAATTCAAACGCTGATATGGAGCAAGCCACAGAATAGGTTACATATGCAGAGGCTAGCAGAACTAGAACTTAAGGAGAAAGAAAATTGAAACTAATATTTTGTTAGAATGCAGCATACAATAATGGCGAAATCCTCAGCGAAATTGCAAGCGGAGATATGGACAAATCTGAGGAAACTGAAGTTTTCATAGTTATACAGGGAGTCATCCGGATGGAATGCTGCTTATATCAAAGTATCGGTTCCTAGCCAAACACAACAAACAAATATCGAGGCAGTGTGCGTAAAACTTAAACAAAAATTGATCATCTGTCAATTTATTGTGATTTAGAACAACAGTATTTCAGTCTACAGCAACAGTGCGAATCACACAGAAGCAACTGTATATTTCACGAACAGATCAATTTATTTCAAATGCTGTTCTCAAATTATATATGCTAATGATTCAGTGATAGTCAGTGCTTGAAACAATTGCATCCAGTGATACAACCTCGATTAGATTTTAGTCGAGGTCGACTATTAATCGATGTGAAGGTCGAGGTCGAATCGAAGTCAGCCCCGAGATAAGTTATCTAATATTGATTGACATAGGCCCCGCGGACTTACATGAAAAATAATCAAAAATATTTGTTGATACATATGGTATAATGAGGCCATTCCTGGATGAGTAATTGAAAAAAATTTGATTACCACTGGCTTCTCAGGAATTATTCTTTAATTTGAAAACCCCGATATTTCGGCTTTCTTCGTCAAGGGTTAATTACAGTCTGTAATTGACCCTTGACGAAGAAAGCCGAAATATCGGGTTTTTCAAATTAAAGAATAATTCCTGAGAAGTCAGTGGCAATCAAATTTTTTTTCAAAAATATTTGTGCTTTAATCACATTGTGTTGACACTCGACACACGGAAAATCTGAATATTACCTATGATAGTTTCATTAGTTAATTGCTACATCATGATATGCATTATGCTACCAATTACAGATAAAAAATGATAGTTAGCGGATGCGCTCAAGCATTATTCAATATATGACATAAAATAGTCACAAAGCAATTTTGTAAATAAAAAGAGTCACAAAATTCTTAGAAATTATCTAGTGGCATGATGCCTCACGCCCAATCTCAACAGGTGTTTGCTTTGGACACAAGAATCTTGGACACAAATTTAGATATATACTCACATATAAAATTTGTATGATTGTAACAAATAGTATGGAAGCATAGAAATAAGCTTATATTCGCACCACCAGGACAAGCTTCTGCATGGAACGAGACAGAATATGAGGCTTTCACAGCATGTTGTACACCCTATCACTACTACGAAAACTGCGCGCCTTCCGAGTTCCATCGAGTTCCTTTGATCTACCGACAGGATCAAAGAAAAGACATGTTTTTTGAAGGAAAATTGAAGTTTTCGACCAATATGTCAGTTTGGTGTGTCTACTCCAACTATCCGAAGTCTATTAACTCTAACTACAAAATTTCAGGCATGATGTGTCTTCCTATCGGCGTCTATCACGTTCTATCAACTGCTAGAGGCAACTTCTATGTGCGATATTTGCAACAGTGTGGTTAGATGCTTGATGTTTGAGTTAAAATTTGATCAAAATTTTGTTTACCTTACTAAGATGCTCGCTGAACCCAAATATGTTTAGCTTTTGTATGTAAAGGTATATGGTTGAGTGACTTCATGACCTGAAGATATATCTTACCAAAAAGTATGGCGCTAGAGTTAATAGATCATGCATAGTCGGAGTAAACACACCAAACTAATACATTGGTCGAAAACCTGAATTCTCCTTCAATTGACATGTCTTTATCTTTGATCTTGTTTGTAGACAAAAGTAACTCGACAGAGCTCGGAAGGTGCGCAGTTTTCGTAGTAGTTATATGGTGTACAACATGCTGTGAAAGCCTCATCTTCGGTCTCGTTCCATGCAGAAGCTCGTCCAGATGGCGGACCTGTAGGTATATTTCTATGTTTCCATAGTAATTGCTACAATCATTCAGATTTTGTGTTGATTCAAGATTCTTATGTCCAAATCGTCCGATAAGTAGGCGCAAAGGAGCAACACAGTTCTCATTATGGCAGTTATGAAACTACTTTGTCGATTTTCTCTTTTTTTTCTTGTATCAGTCAAGATGGTTCGATAAAGCGTGAACGATCTCTCAATGTCTTACCAGTTGAGAGAATTTTAACTCAACATCAGCAGAAAGCGAAAGTCTCGGGATATATCCATCTTTTCACCAATCTTAATATCTGACAAAGTTCAGACTCTGATTTCACAGACACACCACAACGTGAATAAATGCGTTAAAATATAAGCTTTTAGTCGTAAAGACAATATTTAGGTGTTTTGACAAAATTACGGGAATTTGTGTGGAAACTATTATTTTGGATGATTCACCTAAATTGCCAGTGTCTAACGACCACTAGTTATATTATTGCTCAGCATAGAGTCCCTTTCATGGTAGCCTATGATGCACCAAAAACATACTATTAAGAAGCCGGCCCCAAACCGGCCGGAATAGCATGTCTCGGTGTCGCAATTGCTGAAATTCGTATATCAATCACGCGGTTAAGAGATCATCAGTTCTCTACACGTTTCTGCATTATTCGGAGTCTTATCAAATTCTGACCTTGTGTCTTATGCTTATCTGCAGAAGTGAGCGTTCTGTACGTTCTGATAACCGACTCCGTATTTCATTGTCTCAGGATCAGAAAGATCGTTAGCCACTCTACGAACTTCCCTCATCAACCGTATTCCTCTCTGGAAACCGGAAGACAACTCTCAGATCGGTGTGATGAATAGAAATAGAGAAAAGCAATTTCACGCCGTTGGGATGTCGAACGACTGCTGCTGTTGACACATGCCGAGCGAGACGATGACAAGAATCAGTCGATTAACTCGCTACTCCGCTGGCTGAGAAGTAACACCGAGTGTATTTATGCTCTACTTGGAGAAATTGAGCATCGTGGACAGTTTTTTTTCTTACTTCAATTCTGTTCAATGTTTCCACATACTGTTGATCTGGCATACAATGACATGTGAAATATCGGTGTTAAAACCGCTTTATCAAAACTATTTGTTCGGTCTTAATCCATTTAAGCCTTTAGTCTATGGACTATTCTCTACACTAAATTCATGTGTGTTTTTAGAGCTCTGTACCTGTCTTCCCCTTTTTGGTTCTTTGAAATATACTTCGCTGTTAAGATCAGATTCAGAACAAGTTTCTTGTATGCAGAGCCACTTAATTGTAACATCTTGCCATAATTTTTCGACGACAAATAGCAAGACAATACTAAAAATCTTGGATTTTATTAGTGTCATCTCATAATGACTTCCTCATATGAAAGTTTTTAATAAACACATCATTTTTAAAAAAATCTTGAAGAATGATTCAAATATTAAACTTGAATGAAGAATCCATATTTTCCTTTTAAAACTCACATAAAAATTTCAAAGTTTCTGTAGTCTATAGTCCACGCTAGGCAGATATGAGAACAGTCCGACTGACGAATAAGCAAATATGATAAAACAGCCTAATGCTTTGCGCATCGTTAACTTCAACGAGTACTATAAAAATGTAATAAATTGAGAATACGCGAAATGTTCGCGTGACGATGGATGGCTGTACCGGTCGAAAGGCCTCGCCAGAATATGCATTTTTACCGCAACATCACGTCTTTTGGCTTCTCTCAAGTGGAAAATATATTTAATTCATTGCATGTCTTTCACTGATTACGCACTGTGAAAAACACACAGCAATATTTAAGATAAAGTGATCGCATACGTAAACTCTGATAGTTGCGGATGAATGTTTAAGTTGAATAAAATTTACATTTTGCCCTTTTATACGCAAGTGCAGTACATGTATTTAACGAAAACACATGAAATAGTTTACACACTTGATTATAGGCTGCATGCCTAGTCGTACATTTAAACTTAATTTTCCTGAAACAAAAATTGAAGTATTTAAAAGTTATTGATTCAGTTGAATAAATATTAAATAGATAAGATATTGAAATCTTCTTCCAGCAGCATTGTCTTAGAAAATGAGTAAAATTATAAAAATTTGAAAAAGCTCTAAGCTGCAAAATTTGAATTTTTATTGACCAATATTTCGGTTTCACAACCAGCATCAGGGTCAGATAGCATTACAAAGAAAGCATTACAGAGAAGGTAAAGGAGATTCAAAATTTAAGTGTGCAATGCAATTAGTAGAGGAATCAAGATATGCACATTTATGATATAATGTTCATAGAAATAAAAAGTCACGCAACACCTCCCTCTCCTCCCTTGAGTTCATTACAGGACACAGAGATCTAATAAAGATGGCCTCCCTTAGTCTAAGATTTGTAGTGTCTATGTCTTTGGCTAGTACTTTTGTGCTCACTGAGTTGTTCTGGCAGAGTGTTGTAGATGTTTGTATACTGATGACTCAGGACGGGTAAGATGTTCTTTCACTCTGATATATAGAGGTCTTATTGAGCTTCCGATATATGTGGCAAAGCATTTTGTGCACTGGAGTTGGTGAACAGTGTTTTTCTTTTGACAATTGACGCTGTTGAGAGGACAATTGGTGAGACTGCAGATGTTCGATTTATTCCTGTTTTGAAGTGCGTGACGTAATGTTGTTGTTCTATGAGCTATTCTGACATTGATTCCTTCTCCTCTGAAGATACGCTTCATTCTTCTATCAGCACGATCTGATAAGTACGGTAACTTGAGGTACATACAATCTTTGTTGGTTTTTTGCATTCTATTTCTTCGTTTCCTTTGTCGTGATTGGTTGATAAATGCAGACGGATATTCGTGGTTTCTGAGGATCCCGTCAAACTCTTGTTGTTCAAGTGATTTGTTTTCTGTGTTTGTACATCTGTCATCAATTCTCACTCTTTCATTTGTAATTATTGCAAGTTTTGTTTGTTTTGGCATGTGTGATCTGTGATGAATGAATATGTTTTTCTTAGCAGGTTTCTTGTAGAAACGAAATTGAGGTTGTTCATTTGTTTTTATTATCACCGTAAAATCCAGAAGACTAAGTGTTTGTCCGTCTTCTGAGAGTTCGATCTCAAAACGGATGTTAGGATGTTGTTGACTAAAAAAATCACATAGAGAATATGCTTCGTTAGCGCCTGATACCAATGCGAAGCAATCGTCAACGTATCGTTTGAAGAGAGGAACTGGTCCGAAATATCTTGAAGCTTCTTGTTCAATCGTGTCCAGGAATAGAATTGCTAAGATACCTGAGACGGATGATCCCATGGGTAAGCCACTAATCTGTTGGTATATGTTACCTTGAAATGTAAAGTAGGTGTTGGAAAGAATGACGTTTAATAATTTTCCAATATCTCTTAGTGAAAATAGGTCCAATTCTTTCAATATGATGTTGGTTGAGTTTCTCTTCCACGTTTTCTATAGCGTCTTTGATAGGTATTGACGTGTATAGCGCCACAACATCAAAACTACATGGGAACAATGACTGAGTTTCATTCCCAATTACAAATGAAAGAGCGAGAATTGATGACAGATGTACAAACACAGAAAACAAATCACTTGAACAACAAGAGTTTGACGGGATCCTCAGAAACCACGAATATCCGTCTGCATTTATCAACCAATCAAGACAAAGGAAACGAAGAAATAGAATGCAAAAAACCAACAAAGATTGTATGTACCTCAAGTTACCGTACTTATCAGATCGTGCTGATAGAAGAATGAAGCGTATCTTCAGAGGAGAAGGAATCAATGTCAGAATAGCTCATAGAACAACAACATTACGTCACGCACTTCAAAACAGGAATGAATCGAACATCTGCAGTCTCACCAATTGTCCTCTCAACAGCGTCAATTGTCAAAAGAAAAACACTGTTCACCAACTCCAGTGCACAAAATGCTTTGCCACATATATCGGAAGCTCAATAAGACCTCTATATATCAGAGTGAAAGAACATCTTACCCGTCCTGAGTCATCAGTATACAAACATCTACAACACTCTGCCAGAACAACTCAGTGAGCACAAAAGTACTAGCCAAAGACATAGACACTACAAATCTTAGACTAAGGGAGGCCATCTTTATTAGATCTCTGTGTCCTGTAATGAACTCAAGGGAGGAGAGGGAGGTGTTGCGTGACTTTTTATTTCTATGAACATTATATCATAAATGTGCATATCTTGATTCCTCTACTAATTGCATTGCACACTTAAATTTTGAATCTCCTTTACCTTCTCTGTAATGCTTTCTTTGTAATGCTATCTGACCCTGATGCTGGTTGTGAAACCGAAATATTGGTCAATAAAAATTCAAATTTTGCAGCTTAGAGCTTTTTCATATTTTTATAATTTTACCCATTTTCTAAATATTAAATAATTCTACTGTAGATAATATGTAAAATTGGTCGCATTATTGATTATTTTATTATAATAATTATTGACAAATTATATCATGGGTTGCATGCAAATGCATCATCATGAAATGCAGACTGTTGACTCGACATTTTGATGTTTTAAATTGTAGCTAATCTGAACAGTGTCTTCTGTTAAATTTAAAAGGATTTTTAATAACTTAATAATTAGCCAAAGTAGCCGTATACCAATCGGAATCATGGAAAGATTCCACAACAGATTATCATGATCTGCTCCATTCAAACATGTTAATAATTTACTATCGGTCTGTTAGCTATGTTGGTTATGTGTAGGCATTTAAGCGACTTTTAATTCGGCCGGACTTTTGATAATATATACCATTAAGCAGAGTCTTGAGAGGGACCGGGGCATATACTATGTCGCAGAATCAACGAAAAGCTTTGAAGCCTGAGCTCTTCACTCCGCCGCCCTCCTTGTGATAGATTGGATTTTGTCAGATTCTATTACGATAAATTTGCGGTAAGTAACTTCGATAATTCACACAATCTTGCAAGTGCTTTGATTCTAGAAGAGCAAAGAACCAATTCCCTTTCATGGAAATCCTCTATTGGATTAAATTCCCATCACATCCCCACCGCGTATACCCTTGAGAATGAGATCTTCATCTGATATCCGTCCCTGTGCAACTCTCAAGTGGAATAACTGTATTTGATTTCAAAATTTGACTGTTTGATTACTTTTTGCGGTTAATTGCGTCGACACGAGGAGGGTGCATCTTGTGTAATATGGTGTATGACTATTGACATTAAGAGACATCTTAGCACGACGGCTTGTTCCCACTCCCTTTCCCTGTCATTGACGTCTAGCTTTACTGATACGGTTCCCCGGCGAGCAGGCGCCAGTCTGCAATCGGACGGCGACCTTTCCCATGACTATGCGGTAGTAATGACGGTTTGTGCCATTCTGACACTTCCGTCTTCCCTCAGCCTCCTCATTACGCATCGGCTCCGTGCCACTGTAATCATCCGGGCCTTTGAACAGTGCTTGACTGAAATTAGTGTCAACGAAGATAAATCGACTGCGAGCTGATGCTTCCAAAACAGAGTCAGGTCTGAATAATGCCAATGCGGAATGATCAAACCCGTCTCAATGCAAGGCACAGATAAGATAAGTGTCTACGAGTATAAAGTCAGGGTACAGATCAGGTCCGCATCTATACAAGGTACAGATCGGGTCGTTTCCGCACAAGGCACAGATAATGTCCGTATCTAGACAAAGTACAGAGCGGGTCGTTTCCGTACAAGGCACAGATAATGTCCGTATCTAGACACAGTACAGATCAGGTCCGTATCTAGACAAGGCACAGATCATGTCCGTATCTATACAAAGTACAGATCATGTGCGCATCTATACAAGGTACAGATCGGGTCGTTTCCGTACAAGGCACAGATAATGTCCGTATCTAGACAAGGTACAGATCAGGTCCATATCTAGACAAGGTACAGATCATGTCCGTATATATACAAGGCACAGATCAAGTCCATTTCTACACAAGGTAATTCAAATCAGGTCGCATCTGTACACGGTGCTGATCAGGCTCATGTCTATAAAAAGCATGGTACAATTCAGGTCCGCATCTATGAAAGGACAAATCAGGTCTATGTGTAAGTTTTTCCTCAGAAACAAATTTCACAAAATAGAATTTCATTGAATTTCAAACTTTAGAGATTTTGATCGCATAATCTGTTATGCTAGTAAATAAATTAATTAATGTTATCAATTTGGCAAAAAATTTTTAACTCTTTCTGTTTTCATTCTGATTTGATTATATTCCAGATTTTGCGATCCAAATTGCGATTGCGTGGGACATAATGTCTTTTATTTAATTTGAAATTAATGATTTGTTGTTAATTATTGTCATTATGAATTATTAATTTATATAATGTCATGATAAATCATTGATCAAAAATTCGCTAATAAATAAGTCATCGTCGTCGATTTGTAATTCTATCGATGTGAGTATCTTCTAATTCCAAATCTCAGTTCGAAATTGTGATCAGATAATAGTGTTGATTAATTAATGTCTTAGAAAACTGACGTGAAAATATCACACGTGTCTGTTTTTTTTCCTATCGCCTGCATCACTTTTGTGGCAAAACACTAAAATGTGATATTTTCGTGATACATGAAAAATATCGCTGTGGAGATTTTGAAAAAAAAATGAAGCAACAAGAGAAGAAAATATGAGATCGTCGGCCAATCGCTCCTTTAGAACTAATTTGTACCTGCCGCAAAAACCATTCGAGCGAGCATTCTATTGAACAAGAAGGAACATCACGGTTAATTGAGATTACTTTGTATTCATCTTTAGAGTGAGGTGAATTTATGGAGAAGTTAGATTGGTTGAATAAGCTCCAAAAATATTCTGTTGCTATCTTAGTTGCAATTAATAGAGGAAGAAGGTTTCTCTGAGAAAAATTATCCCTGAAAATCATGTCTGTTTTTAGGACTGTTGAAACTGGCATAAAGATTTAGTTTAACGATTTTTATGTTATAGCAAGTTGGTGTTAGAGAAAGTAAATCTAGAGTACGACAGTTGTTGCTTGCCATCGGCCGATTATTGAAATAAGGGATATTAAATGTTGACATGAAGGCAAATTTGTGAAAGGAAGGCGTCAACTCCTTTCATCTGTTGTTCTTCAATTTATATCTTGAAGTGCCTTATTAGTGCACTTCCGTACCAGCTCGAGCAATATCATACACTAAACTAGAATGTCTTAAAAATTATAAGCAGCAATCACGTAGTATAGCACTCTTATTTTAAAGGTCAGTAAAGAACTCCCTCATAGTTTCCATCAAAATAGTTGAAATGATAAGATTCTTCAAAATTCTTAGCCAAAATGACAGCGTTTATTTTTTTTAATTTTTCAATTCTAGCTTTATTTTGATGATCCTGATGTCAACCTTGATGTCAACCTTGATGTATAAATATGGTTCTATGAGGAAATGTGTTGATTTTTTGAATTTATTTTATTTACCTTAAAATTTATATCGTGTCTTTCCTCCACAGATGTCGCCGGGCATGACTGTGTACGTCTCTAACGGACCTCTGACCGAGCACTCCGCCGATCCTGTCATCACTTCGCGCTTCAATGCTCTCCTGCGCGGGCCTATGCGCGATCTCAAGACATTCTTGCGCTCCCATAACGTGCCTCTCAATGACAGTCTCCGTCAGCGCTTGTGGATCGAGTGTCTTACTAAGCGCTGTGATTCAGCGCTGCCAAAGGACGAGGGAACAGTGGAATCGAATGGAAATGCTGATGAACAGCTGTCTGGCCTTCCGCCGTTCGTAGAGGAAAAGTACGCCGTGGCATTTCATTTAAACGAGCGAGGTCGACGGACTGTTGCACGTCTGATACGGCGATTGCTTCATCTGCATCCTGACATCACCTACGCACCTTTACTTTATCCCATTCTTGCTCTGCTGTTGCACTACATGGACGAGAACAAAGCCATTTTCTGCGCGGAACTGTTGCTGAAACAACGAAGTCGGGCCATCTACGATTTACCGCAGACGAAACGTGATTGGCAAATCCACTGCAAGATGTTGGAAGCGTTGGCTGCAGGGCACGCAAAGAAGATGTCTCGTTGTTTGCGAACTGACGTCGACTTTGAGAATCAAGCGGACGTGTTTCGATGGATGCAATGGCTTCTGCGACTTCCTTTTGTCTACCTCGTTCGCCTCATGGACGTTTATATGGTGGAAGGCTTTAAAGTTTTTGTTAGAGCAGGACTGCTGTTCCTACGGCTTCTTTTTACACATGCATTGCAGCGGTCGTCAACACGCCCTATTGTCAATTTAGACGGACACGCGCTATCCCTGGCTGCTGATATGAACCGCATTCTCGGCCCGGACGCCTTTATCCGCGCTATCTTCCGCCGAATCCGTCGATTCAGCCGGCGCGAACTGGAGCGCTTGCACGCTTATTGGTCCGCACGACCTGAGCTGCTTCCTATCATTGACATCCCAGTGGTCAGCGTCACACCTGTCGACGTGTCTAACCTCCACAACCCTTCCAATATCCTCGACGACAACGAGTTCGCCCACTTCTACCGTTGGCTACCGCAGAGAATCACGCTGATGTCGCATCGACGCCTCTTCGCATCGGAACAGGACGGATGTGCGCTGCGAACCCTGTACAAGAAGGCGGAGGGAGTGGAGCCAACTATTCTCCTCGTTCGCACTGCCAAGAACGAAGTGTTTGGCGCCTATTGTTCTGCTGCGTGGGACAGGAGGACGAAGGCAAACAGCACCAAAGCATTGGGTTACTTCGGTACTGGTGAATGCTTTGTATTCACGCTGAGACCGGAGGTGAAGCAATTCCCATGGGTTGGTAAGGCCTCACCTTCCCTTGCCAGCAGCCTTCCTGCTCACTGTGAGTGGTTTCAAGCTGGAGATAACTCCACCCTACTTATCGGAGGTGGCGAAGGTGGGGGAGAGGCAATCAGACTCGATGAGATGATGGAGAAGGGCAGATCAACGAAATCCACAACATTTGATAACATGGGTCTCGCACCCAATAGTGGGCACGATTTCCAGGTGTTGGCTGTTGAAATGATTGGATTTGAATGATGATGATTAAAAAAATTTAGACATACTCGTGCGCATGTGAATGTCTAAGGTCGTCAGGTAAGGTTGTGGATGTCTACGATCTTCAGGCTTAGATCGAGTCAGTCCGTGTGAGTCGGTGATCCTAAGAGACTTCGATCCTTAGCAGTATTTATCATTATGAGAGGAGGATTCTCCTTTATCATCTTAATCCTTTTTTCTATCTTCTGGAAGAGGCTGTCGGTCATCTGTGGTCGCAATTTTCCATCAGTTGATGACCCAGCTGCCCCCATCTGAGAGACTTCACCCAGTGTCTATTGTATTTATCAATATACTTCTGAAGATATAGTAAAACCGAGTTCCTTGGAAGTTATATTAGAACTGATTTAGCCATCTAAGATAGATTCTGAGACGAGTAGACGTTCACAACTATGGACTTTTAGATATTTTGTTTCTTGAATAATGCTTTTCAATTTCTAACTTTTCTCTGCATGGTGAGGGTACAACACAAAATAATTCATGAGAATGACTGCAGCACCATTCTAAATACTGATCCAATGATCAGGCTGACTTCTAATTTGGATTGAGAACTCGCCAGCGAATTGTCTACTTCTTCTTCTGTTTAAAGTTTATGTTCCGAGATGTAGAACAACAATCTTGACAAGTGCATGAAATGTAGTTCACAGCAGAAATGAATAGATTTTGATGAAAATTCGACAATGAACCACATTTCATGCGCCTTCCAATATTTTTAGACATTTCAGACATTACTTATCAACCTCGAGTCGCTTTATAGTCCGATTGAAAATCTACCTGATAATATAGTTCATTACGGCTATTCATTGTGGTCTCCGTGGCACAGTGGTTAAGTGCTTGGCCTAGCGATCTTTTGGTGCAGAGGTCGAGCCCCGGTAGTGTCATTGGAAGTCGGCAGGAAGGGCATCCGGACTAAAAGCACTGCAATGCTCCAGGAAAGTCTGACTATCTCAGCACCGTCCAAGCCCGAAGTATGGGGAGTAGTGACGTTCAAGCTTCATCATCCTACGGCAATGAAGTTGAACCTCGCCATGTTGAAGATAGGTATGAATTGAAAAGCATTCATGTTCAGATGTTAGAAACATTCATGTTCACAGCGGCACGAATCATACCATCCTGAAATTTCGGGGGATCAAGGGGAGATACGAAGCTGTTTGTTGTCACTGATTGTCATCCGAGATTTCTTTTCACCCTAGGATTTGAATTTTTATGTTTCGTGCCTAATCATGTGCTCAATGATCAGAAGAATGTAGAGTATTTTAGTAGTTATTGATAGATTGTTATTCCGTACTTTGCCGTTTCATGACGGTTCTTAATATTCTGTGATTTTATTCCTGATTTTTCCTTCCTTCGCTCATTTCTTGGTTTTCATTCGCGGTAGATTGATTCTGATGATAACGAAGAAGCAGTTCAAATCTGCTTTTTACCTGATGCAACAACGATGGCCCTTTGTGATGCTTGCCAGGACCTCTCACATCCATCGTCACAATGCCTCCTCTTTTTCTCCCGAGTACGTTTTCTTCCTCATAAGGCGAATCTATACCTAGTCCATTCATTCATTCATTTACATGCCTGGTCATCTTATCCTTGCATCTTCGCTTGGTCGTGAAAGTGAATTTCGAGCCCGTCTATCCATTTCGCGACTGTGGAACCCATTTCGGAAAATGTACTCTTTGGACAGCGAGCGATAGAATTTCGCATCGACCGTCTACTCCCCGACCCGACCGTCAATATTCTAGCATGAGTTGATGCAAGCAAGTAAACAAGGGAATACATAAACCAGACTTCAACCTGCAACAGTAAAAAGATTCTAAGTAATTGGCGTGTTTGTTCAATGACGATTCAAGCATCATAATAATTGTGTTGATATACCAAGTGTCCTTTATTGTGGATCGAAAATTGAAATTATGAATATTAGACGTGAAGTATCAATCTAATCGATGATCAAAAATGGTTCATTCGTTCAGAAATGTTCGGATGTTCTCCCATGTTATATACATGCGTTCACCTATGCATAGAATATGTGATCGACTCTGACATTCAGGTTGTCAGGAGCACCTTTAAACAAAAACTCAATTGAGTTATTTACAACAGAATGCAAGGGAAGTTTAGTCACTTATTGGAGCTATTTGAATAGATAATGCGCTGAAGCATTTTCACTTCAAAGATAGTGCCTGAATAGAGTTATAGCATTTGAGCACTATGAGTCTCTCTCCTAAGTTTGAAAATTTTACTAGTAAACTTGCGAAATTGTTCCATGAAATATTTTTCAATCACAGAACAACTAATGGTAATACTCACGTTTTATGATATTCATTATTAAACACTGTTTCAAATTCTTGGACAAGGCCTTGCAAATCAACAGTAGACTGTGTAGTTCGGTTTTCAATAAAATCGAATATCTAAGCTATAGCTAGCATTTATGTCAACATGTAAGAAGTTATAGTGACAGTAAATACCAATATTCATTGCTTGGTCTTCGGCTATTGTCATTGCGCGTGTAGTGTTGATTTCAAAATGCTTGATATCGCCACTGATCAATATTCACTTCGTATAAATGAAATTGGTTACATTTAGCAAAATTCTTAAATATTCACTGAACGAGCAATTCATTCATAATGATTCTGTTCACTGCTGCGAGTTGCATTTTCTGGATTTTTATTCCTTACTATATACAATATAGATTCTTAGTTCTTGATTACATCAACTCATGTCACATCAATCTTGTTTTTGTCATCTTTGCCACAATTATCACTATTTCTCTCTTAACCGTTATCACTTGTTCTCTCTCTTTCTCTTTTTCGGTTACCTCCTACTGCTGCCAGTCCAAATGGAGGCAGCCGTTAACTTTCTGTCATCTTTTCCTTCAACTCTAGTTACCGGTATATATCTTGTTAGGTATTCCTCCTTGTCGACGGTTCAATAAGTGTTTGGTGAGAGAAGTATGGAACGCAGTCAGTATTAGACAACCATGACACACTTGTAAATTATTTCAGATTCAAATTGTAAGTTGTCAGAGCTCGTGCAGTAGAAGTAAATCAGTTCAGAGGATATAGTAATCATAATATTCTTTCATTACTCTTTGTTGGATGCGATGCAAGTATGATGTAAAACATATCTTAACATATCTGGATCGACGCATGTTGAGAGAGTGCTCAAAAGAGAGTTTAGAACTTTTAATCAATCATCGTTAATGACTCGTCGGCGAATTTAGATTTATATTCCACACACAAACAAGCGCATACTCTATGTCAATAATCTATTTAAATAATCAATGATTTATGCATTTCTTGGATGTGACAAACTTTGCCTTTCCATTGTTGTTGAAATCAGGCGCGAAATTGTGTTTATTTGGACACCACTAGCAGTTGACAATAAAATAGTATTCGAATTAACATTCATCGTTGTTTTCTTTTTCATCGGATCGTCTTAGGAAGTAAGTTAAGATGCTATGTGTTGCCGTTTTGAGTCGAAGGAATGCAGAAACTTAGCCATTAGGATGAAAGTCAAGTCGGAGGACTTGCAGATTACAAAGCGCTATGAAGCATCGCCAACAGCGCCGAATTGATGCACAAGACACGCAAATTATTGACCGGATAAGCCAGGCATTGCTGAGGCACGCCGACTAAGTACGGTGAGGTTAGTGAGATCTCGAACTGGTTGGGAAACTTCAACAGAGGTAGGGAAGAGTTTTCTGTTATTCGGGTCCCGATAAAGCGTTGAGGAGTGGAGAAAAGGGTGAAAACTAGAGGCATCGTGCTGTTGGCAGTCTGGATTGAAAGTCCAGTTTGTCAAGTGGCTGACGCAATTCATGAGGAATCAAAGAAAATCGTTGTGAACGATCAAACTGCGAAGTAGAGCAGTTTATTGAGAATGAACTACAAATATTAGAGTGAAGCGATCATCGATCTGTGGTTTCAGTCGAGAGGAATGAGTAGTACTAGACTGAGTCATGAAGTTGCTTCATCTTCATAACTACTTGATAAGCTTATTGATAACCGCCGCTATGGTAGAGACTAATTTTCGTTTTAAGCCCGGCGCTGTGGCCTTGCGGTAGAGTGTTCGCTCTTCGTCCGGGAGACCTTGGTTCAAATCTTGTTCGGGTCAAATCTAAGACTTTCAAAATAGGTACACTCTGCATTCTTGATGAACACTCAGCACAAAAAGAATGAGAGACCACATGGAAGAAATGATCCATCCCTTGTGCTTCCGAGTAACGTTCATTTATTGATTTATTCATTTATCTTCATACTCCGGAATATAATTTGGGAAAGCGATATTGGTTCTGTCGTGCCTGCACGATTCTGATTCATTTTACGCGATGGCATAATGACAAGGGATAGGTGACCGAGAAAAAGTTCAACATTGTAGCCCTTAAGTGATCGTGAAAAACAGCCTACTCTCATTCCGTCATTTCACTAATGTTCACTGTAAAGAATTGCCGAATGCAAAAGTGAAACATCTTCGATTTGAAAATCAACATCAAATTATGATTCGTTGAGTTGAAGATGGCGGATCTTGGTGAATTAATTACCATAGTTTGCCAATAATTTCGGCAACAAAGTACAGTCGAACCTCGCTATAACGAACCCCTCTATAACGAACATTCGGCTATAACGAACCCATGGTGTGGATCCCAAAAAAATGATGTACTTTTTACATACGCTTTTATTCTTGAGAACGTTTGCACAACAAAGTAGCAATCATATTACAATAATGGACGCGAGTTGCCAAATAATTTTTGGTTTTTTGCATTGTCACGATTATTACTGTAAGCATAGACGGCGCATTTCCAATGGTTGTCAGTGTGTTGCTTCTCTCCAATAAGGAGATAGATGCTCAGGGACTTCCCAGAAAGCTAAAAATAGATTAATACATTATAATGAAGACAAACATGTTTTAGACAAGAGATCTTCTCATTTTGATTACACACTGTAGAGGTCATGCCGAAACGAAAAGCAATATCCGTTGAGACTAGGGTTTACAATCCCGGGATCTCGACCCTATTTCCGAGATTAAAAATCCCGGGATTACGTCTTCGAGATCTCGAGGTATTTCGAGATATTTGAAAGATTGGCCCTGAGTTCCTTCTAAGTGACATAGTTAAGAGAGTCAATGGCTTTTTTGAAAATGCATCTAAATTTTTTATGTTCCAAGTTTGATAAATTGCCAATGTGCTGTATTTGCCGAGCCAGCTGGTTAAGCCTCGTTCGCACGGTGACACTAGTGTCGTGACATTAATGCCGAGGAGCAGCGCGAAATCTGGGCTAAATCAATGCCGTGACACAAACCGTTCAGACGCCTAATAAACAGTGTTGTGACACTGCTACTAGTATTGCTTCTGTAAACTGAAAATACTTCGTAAATTGATAGCTGAAAGACAAATCACAACGATTTAAAATGACGACTAAAGGCCCGTTCAAGGCTTGTTCAGACAGAGCTAGTTTTGCGGTTTACGGTCTTTGAGGGAAAAACCGTCATTCAACCCAGTGAGTCTCCCGAATTCGCTCTATTGACAGGTCACCGGACTGCTACTGCAGCTGCGCTGTGTTGGTTTTCACAAATCGACAACGAATTGTGTCTCGGTGATTAATTGACGGTGAAAGACAATTTAAAAAAATCATCAGTTATCGACAAAATGACATTGCAGTTGTATTCATCTTGTTGTTATGATGAAGACAACGTTTCGTTCATCAAAATCGACCCAGTGGTTCAGAAGTTATGTCAAAAAAATGCATTTGTTCTCTAAGTGAATGTATGCTCAACTGATAAATGAGTACCGTTGACAGAAAGTCTTCGAAACACAAAATTGGCGATAGCTCAGCTAATATTACATCAAATTTAACAAAATAGACTTCATTTTACTTGTCATTTCATGATTGTGAAGATGGTGCAGACAGTTGCTTACACAGATATAGAAAATCTTTTGCCAATACTCATTATCACATCAGTTGATATTGCACTGATCGATTTTTCTCCAACATTCGGTAGAATCCGAGAGGGCATTCTCGGCGGCCGGTTTGTTCTTAACGAAATTACGGTCGAGAATGAGTGATAACACAATTCAGTGTCGTACCTTACTTCGCCAATATTTTTTACGAGTTGACTAGTTTTACCTACTGTAGATGTTTGTTTCGTTCACGTTGAAAGATATACACTTTACAAGCACGTATCGTCTTTTGAAATATTTCTTGAAACTTAATGATTAAAATCATATACAGTATATATAAATCTCGATCGAGATCCCGGGATTGCGATTAGCCAGTCTCGAAAATCCCGGGATTGAGAAAATGGCTCGAGATTGTAAACCCTAGAACTTGAGACTAAGTTATCCATCATCGACCGACTGAAGATTGGAGCCAAGCAGGCAGATCTCTGTCGAGAATACAAACTGTCTAAGAGTACAATAGCCACGTTTAAGAAATCTGAAGATAACCTGAGAGAGTTCTAACATCGCATGATAAGAAAGAAACTTCGTAAGTCGGACGATCACGAATTAGATGAAGCTGTCCTACTTTGGTTCCAACAGTGTCGGGCTTCTGGTACACCTGTGTCTGGTCCACTCTTATGTGAAAAGGCAGAATTATTAGCGAAACTGCTTGACATTAATTCCGAATTCAAAGCGTCCACTGGTTGGTTGTGGAGATGGCAGAAATGTCACGGTGTTCGAGGCCTAAAAGTAGTTGGAGAATCCCGTTCATGCGACTATGAGGCTCTTGATGTTTATCTGCCCGAACTGAATAGTCTTCTCAAGAACGAAGAATACTCGCGAAATCAAATATACAATGCAGATGAAACTGTGCTATATTGGAAATGTGTGCCAGATGGAACACTCGCACAAAAAACTGTGGATTCTGGATCCAAGGGTTTTAAGACGCGGAAGGATAGAGTTACTTTTCTTGTCTGCACGAATGCAACTGGAACCCACAAACTGAAACTTCTTTCCATTGGGAAGTCACGCCAACCTCGTTGCTTTCATCACGTCAATCTCCGAACGTTGTCTGTTCTCTACAACCATTCGAAAAAGGCGTGGATGACCCGAGAGATATTTCTAAACTGGTTTTTCAACGACTTCGTTCCAGCAGTTCAACAGCACCAACGACGTTTAGGCAATGATGGACCAGCCCCGTTACTGCTCGACAACTTGTTTCGAATGATGGAAAAGTGCGTGTGGCCTACTTACCCAAAAACACAACTTCAGTAATCTAACTAATGGATGCTGGAATCATTGCAGCCTTCAAGAAACAATATCGAAAGAAGTTCTTGCGAGACATCGTTCTAACAAAGGAAAACAACTTTCTCGAATTTGTCAAAGTGTTTTTGCTCAAAGACATGATGTACCTTAGCGCAGACTCCTGGAGCAGTATTCTAACGAGGAGCATCGTGCAGATATGGAAGAAGACGCTGGGTAATGCCCTTCCGAACGACACTGATCATAACAGTCTACACGATGACGCCTATGATGAAGATGACATTGTACTCAGTGAATTGATGTCGGATATAAACAGCCTTAACTTACTCGATGACGTTGAAAACCATGAAACTGTGATTGATACCTGGCTTCACATTGATGACGAGACAGAGATAGCTGCCACCCTGACAGAAGCAGAAATCATCGACGAAGTCCTTCAAAAGAAAGCTGTGTCAACCGATAACGCGCCAGATACAGAAGACGAAGATGAAAATGACAACGGCGTCAACAATCCTCCACCAACTGCAAGTGAAGCTGCTCGAGCGATGGAAACTGCAATTTTATGGCTTGAAACCCAAGAAATCGAGTCTGTGAAGATCATACAGATAAAGCAATTACTTAATTTAGCTCGTGGGGCCAGTTTGAAGAAAAATCGACAAACGAAAATTAGTGACTTTTTCAATAAACAGTGATGTTCATGTACATTTATGCTGCATTTGTTCAAAATGAATACTATCATATGATACTAATACCTGTATTTTTTCATTAATTTTATGAATTAATTCTTTACGTACCCGTAATTAAGATGTTAATTGACATGTACCGGTGCATGTATTTGTATACACATGTTTATACTTCCGTTACTATAATGTATCTGTAACGTAACTCAGGATATCAGCTTTGAAGCTTCTCAGACATTCGATATAACGAACCTTAGGCATGGACCCCATAAGGTTCGTTATAGCGAGGTTCGACTGTATTACATGAAATGCACCACTTTTCATCATCACACAATGAAATTATAGTGCTGGTTTTAGGCCTATGCATTCGGCATCACAGGTTAGGCATGACGGAAAGAATAGGCTAGGGCATACAAGGTTAAGTTGGACATGTCTTACAGAACCTTTCTGCGGTCACAATTATGACGAGTCATTTATTCATTGATTATAGCTGCTATATGACAACTGATGTGTGGTGGTGAGGGGGTTTGATCTTGCCAATGCAGTCAATCAGTGGCTCGTAGTTCAGTTGGTAGAACACAGGTCCATAATAACTTTGGTCGTAGATCGAATCCTACCAGCCGCACATCTTTTGCACGGCAATTAGATCTATCGTTTATTTAATTTCATTCTGTTTATGAACTGTTAAATGAACTATCGCGCATTCATTATTCATATTTGATAGAAATTCTCAACCTAAACTTCAAGCTGCTTTCATTTAGGCTATTATTTTACACACAATCTATCTATAAAAGAGAAAATTGCGGGCTTTCTAGGCCTATGTGTCGCACGAGGTTGGGAATAGTAGGCGCCACCGTGAGAGTCACGTTGATATTCACTTTCTTTTGATTGCGAAATTTTGTCTTGAAGTCGATCATAGAACTTCTAGTCGACATGTCAGATGCGCACAGCATGAACGGCGTAAAATTTGGCAGCTCGTTCGTTCAATCTTTCATTCATGCAATTTAAGGCGTTCATTCGTTCATCAATTTTCCCTGTCGTTCGTGATCGTTCACTGTTCATACCATATGGTTCATACTTATATATGAAAACCCCGTGATCGTTCATTTATAGTTTGTGGATCATGCTCCGCAAGAAGCCTTAGGATGTATCAAAGAAAAAATGGCCAAGAGCTGAGGTTGAGCTGCAGACAGTAAGCTAGCTACATACATTTTCTGAAAATTTGCTTATATGAACATGATCGCATATGAACAGGACGCTGTAGGAACTAAGTGAAATTTTAGGATGTCATGAAGGATGCAAATTCTAAGTTTCGAGTCAAAGAACACATTTCGAAAGCTCTAATATATCGACGATGTCACGATGAATCAAATCAAATAGTCTTTTATCTTCGCAAATCAAATTCTTGAGCATTCAGTGGGCATATATACGTAATGACTGTTTCATTAACATTTAGGAGTTGTTCAGTTGAAACGGCTCATTGAAAGAAACACGTTCATGAATTTGGTTCTTCACCACACTTAATCATTTAAGTTCTTGATCCATTCAAAACAGGCTCGGAGATGAATTTTTCCCGATTAATTTTATTTAAGGTGCAAAACTCATCAAGACCCTCTGCGACTCAGTTGCATTTATGTCAATAGATAAGAATTATATTTGTGACCACTGTCTCTCTTTTGTAAATAAAAGCACGACAGAAATTTCATGTAATCCGTTAATCAATTAAATTATTTTTCACATATTTGATTTCGATACTGCATGGCATCTCAGTTTCTAAGATTTAGATGGTGTCATATGAGTAGTTAAACATATCTGAACAACGGATCGATTGACGATGCTAATGACATATGATGTTTGCGAGAACGTCGTAATTAAATCAAGTAGATGATATCATAAAAAATGTGTTTTCTACCGGTTTCGGATAGGAGAGAAACAGCCGCTCTTATCCTTCACCAGGAATAGAAAGACATAGGCCTACAAAAATATATAAAATTCAAATGGCATATGCATTAAAACACTTTGGAAGATATAAGGATTGTATGCATAGAATCATTGACACAGGTGGGATAAAATAATGCATAGATTCTATAAATCAATTAGCAGATATACTGGTCACAGAGATAGGAGATTTAGGGTCAGATATAGGTGACCGCTGTTAAGCGTGCTGCATATTCAAACCAGTCGGTCATCAATTGACTTATGAATGTCATTTCTTGTCTTTTTCGTTCATTTTTATTTCCATCGATTCTATTCAATATAGAGACTTTCACGTTATGTTCTGATGACCATGTTCTAAAAAAGAAGTGAAGCTACTTTGCTTTCATCATTATGTCTGATGTCAAAGCGATGTCCAGGTATTCTCTCCCTAAGAGACCTCCCTGCTTCCCCAATATATAAAAAAGGAGCAATTTTCAAATTGAAGAGCGCATGCAATGGTGGTAGTGCTGCATGTAGTGTTAGTTGCTTTGATAGTATAATATAAAGACGTGACTGGTGATATAATCGTTGTTACATTCGAAATCATTTTGCATGTTTTATAGCGCGCTGAGCACAAGGTGTAAAACATGCAAAATGATTTCGAATGTAACAACGATGATTCTATGCATGCAATCCTTATATCTTCCAAAGTGTTTTAATGCATATGCCAATTGAATTTTATATATTTTTTGTATGTGTTTCTATTCCTGGTGAAGGATAAGAGCTAAGAGCGGCTGTTTCTCTCCTATCCGAAACCGGTAGAAAACACATTTTTTATAATATCATCTACTTGATTTAATTACGACGTTCTCGCAAATATCACATAAGGTCTAGATGGTGCAAGGTTTGAGCGCATCACCCCGCGATGATCTGCTTAATATCTGCTTTATCTGATTAACACGTTAACGCGAAAATTAATGAAGCTTTCTGATTCACCGTTCGTTTGTTTACCTGCATTTTCGCTCGCTCAGTTTTTGAATTTATACAGCCCGGTTCCGACATGGTGTTCACAGACGGAAGGTTGATCGATGTTTTGTCACATCATATGTATATCAGAGTAAAGGCGATTGACTGAGCAACGTCTGGTTGGGATGGAGCCCGAATACGTTATAGTATTCATTGAAGCTGAAAAGCTCAGCAGTAGCGCTTCCTGTTTTACATCAGGATGATATACTGGAGGAACTTATAACACACTCATGCAGCATTGTATGTATATACTACTGAGGCATTACTGTGCACTTGCTGATTCGAGCAACAAAAAAGTGAATGACAACTGTATACCTAGCAAACTCCATTGATCAATTTCAAATTTTCATTTCACTGGTAACTGGCATGCATCTAGCACACAGTACGATAATTTACTATATTGTATCTATGTACACGACATTAACATTATTAAAATTGATCTTCAGTTGAACCTGGAGCTAAGCCCGTTCATGGTAAAATTCATGTGACCATGAATGCATTATTCGCATGTCCTCTGTGGCCATAAAGCATTGATGACCGACTTCTATGACATGAAGGCTGCTGTTGTCCCTGGATTAAAAAAAACAATGAACTTCTTCACAAAATCTTTAATAAAATCTCTGATATGTAATCATGACAGAGAAAATATTCTAACAGTTCATTAAGTGCAAATAGCCGCATATTCAACTCTGAATACATAGAAATAGTCAGCATTGAGCCAATACATTATCACAAGTACTTCAATATCAACTAACTTGTAATACCCAAATGTGATCCTCACTTGAAAATATGTTACTGTTGATGCACAGATACTTCCAGTCAATGCATCCGAAAAAACAAATAATTCGCGATCAATTTTAACCCGACAATAGCCTCTTGAAGCATAGAGAGGTCTAAGTAAATTCACGAGACTTTGGCAACTGCGTTCATCGCCTTTACGAGAGAAAGAAAATTGGATACTAACAAAAAATGGGAGAGTTGATGAGCAGTTTTATACACTGGCGTCCTGCATTTGTCGACTGAGGTCAGACAAAGCCTGCTCGGGGAGAATCTGGTTGAGGAGAGAGCGAAAACAGGCGCCAATTGACCCGCGACCACGATCAGTCATTGCAAACCATCGCTCTCCGATTTCCTTCGCTTCCTCAACCAATGCGATAAGGCGATTCGCTAAGTCCGTGCGCGTTGTTGTGCTGTTAGAATGTGACCGAGTTGCCTGGTCCGCCGAATGAAGAAAAGCCAATCTAAAAGACGAAAGATAATCACGATGGAGTGCAATATTGAAAAAGGCTTTTCGCTTGCATCAGTTAATAGTCCATAATGAGTTCAATAATCTCAATGAAAACAGTAACAATTTACATTGCTGTCAGACTAACCTGTCTTACTTTTGATCTAGAGCAACAACGATCATCTACTGTGTTACCTTCACTTGCTCCCGAAAAATTTCCTGCTTTGAAAAAGAATAATCTTCACGTCTACTCCCGGTTTCCTGGTCTGTCAGTGACTATTTCATTGATTTCATTGATTGAATATGAAAAGAGGCGTCACGCAACCTCATCAGATGTGATAAAGCTTTCACGTCAGTAAAACAGACTAGTTTAAAACGCATATGTCAAAAATAGCCTCTGGCTTTCTCAGGAATAAAAAAACAAAACAAAATTTCTAATATACCAAGCTTTCGTATTTCTTCAACAGGGTATTCAATAGAATGCACAGATGTTTTACAGCCGTAAATCAATATTCAAAATTATTACTTAGATATTTCGAACAGCTCATCAACTACAGACAAAGATAAGAAAAACATGCGGCTTAAAAAATAACAAACAACTATATATATAGTAAACACTGTGTATCAATTTGTGGAATACAAGAAAGCATAATTCACAAAAAAAATATTAGAAAAGTATTAAAAGCTTATATAAAAGGAAATACAAAAATGAATTTATCTCAAAAAAGGTAAAATAATGTCTCGCCGCAGCAACCATTAATCAAATTATTCTCATTATGTATGAAAATGGCCTCTAAGGATTTTCTCTTGGCATTGTTGCGTTCACTCTTTAGGATCTTCCAAGATAAACTATTTCGGATATTGGTGTTGTGTTCTTCAGCATGCTGAAAGAATTTTGATGAACTTGAGGTTGTATGCTCATTGAGTCTTGCCTTAATGGTGCGAGATGTTTCACCTATATAACAATTCTTACAAATCAAACACGTAATCTTATAAATAACAAATTTACTGTAGCACTGTTCAATGCCTTCCCCGGTCTTGCACGTCCAGCAATTTGCATCACAACGGGGCCGTTCCTTAGTCCTTCTGAATCTCAGACCTAAATTTGGTTCAGTCTCAAAAATAATTCTGATTTTATCGCAAACTTCTGTTCCCTTAGCAAGGTTGATTATTTCGCGGCGTTGCCTTTCTCCATAATATGGTAATTTTAAGAAAGGTCTCGGTATGTAAGTACTTTATATAAAACGCATACTCTACACTAATTTCATAACATCAAGTACATGTACTTGTACTTATTATTTCCAACTTGTAAATCAAATGAGCTGTTCTCCAGATCAAAATCAGAAGCGGTTTCCTGAATTCAGGACATCATCTTTATAAATAGCTTCAAATGGAAGCACCTATCAATAAAATTCGATGAATAAAATCCTAAGCAAATTTCTATGCGCAAGTTACTTCCTAAGTAGTAGAACGCAATTCATATTTGGTTAGGAGGCCACTCAAGCTAGGATCAAAAACTTGTAGATATTTCATTTCCCCGGCCGCATCACTTTTCATCCAATTTCACCATCCATGCTTGTATGATCATTAAAGAAAATTCAGATGGTAGTAATCAATTGTAACATTGACCTCATTCATTTGCTAAAAAATGCTCTGTGGTTATTCCATCATGAATAGTAATGTTGACGTCATTTATGAAATTATAATGTATAAGTTGTTCTGCAATTTTAAGGTTTCTAATATCCCATAATCTGAAAATCTCTCTGAGTATGTTGAATTTGTAAACAAAGTGGGGAATTTCTCATAAAATGAAAATTCGTATGACTTGAAGCTCATTAAATTGCTGATAAATATCCCAGTAATCAATGAGATTGTCTCAGACACAAATGAGTCATTGAAAAATTGACATCAGAAGACGAAAGATAGATTTAATTCGCCTGAGGGCATTAGACAGCAATATCGATCAATATTTTAACTCAGGAAAGAAATCGTTCGACAAACCTTGCATTACCGCCCATAGATATCTGCTAGAAGAGTGGTAGAGATTTCATTGCGTCAATGAAATTGATTGGGTATTATAAAAAAATGAAATTTGAAAATCATCTCATGTTTTTCAAAAACATCTGATGAATATTTCGATGATGACAGAAATGAGTAATCTCATGACTTGACTAAGGCAACTCAAATTACGCAAACCCTCGAAATAACAGTATTTTTCAACAATAAGTAAAACTTGAGACATGTGGCTGTTAGTGAGGGCATCATTTCCGATCTTCAGATGTTCTGGTGTCTGTATTTCCATTTCCATTCATGTGTCAAAATGATTCCTACGGAATTTTCATCTTCACATGACTTTTCCCTCGTGAACATATGAGCGTCTTACATTTGTAGTTTGAAGAAAATAATGGTAAAGGTGGAAACTGAGAAAAATTCCTGAGGAATAACGTGGCATCCATGCGAATCCATGCGATTTGGTGTCTGTAATTATGAGTTACATTATTGCTCATCATAATGAGTTACATCATTGAAGTTCTCTCCTATAACCGTTGCCCGAAAAGATAGGAATCTGACGCGAAAGTGGTGAATATGCAAACTACATGCACACTTTTCAAGGGTAGGCAGGATGGTCACGCAGCTTTGAGACTGAAATTTGGGAGCTTTGAGGCTGTTACGGGTTGATCAAATGTCTCTCTACAGAGCTGCTAGGTTAAATCAGTTGGTAGAATAGCTCAGTTGGTTCAGGGCCGCACTTCGGTACGGAAGTGCAGAAGATCCAGGGTTCGAGTCTGTCCACGTTGGGAGGTGCCACTGCTCTCACTTGAGGTTCCTAACCATAACCTGGTGAGAATTGCGAATGTGTAAAAGCTGTCCTGTCACTAGCTTTCTAGAATGGTGGGCCAGGAATGAATAAAATATAATCGAAGTATGATACATTTATTATTAAGTAAATTTATTTCATTAAAGTAACGATGTTCATTTACATCAGGGAATTCGAACGATGCGACTATCTTCGATCGATCGTTATTTCTATCATGCTTCATTTTTCACCTGTCGACCGATTATCCCATGTCACAGAAGTGATCGATCAATCATCGAAAAAAATGAACAGATCATAGATCGATCACATAAATTAACAGATTTTGAAAATGTGTATAGTTTTCTACTCTTCTTAAAACGCTCGAATTCTCGGAAACCGATAAAAAGCATGGAATATGAGCAGGTCTTTTTTTTACTGCTTTCTGTAAGACTCCTGTGTTAAAATCTGCTAAATGTAAGATATCCATACTAATTACATTTCAGCTCTAGTTTGGACTATTAACTCTTCAAATTGTGAAAATTGAAATAAATTGATTTATAGCTTCATTTGATAAACCAAATACAGAGCAAAAATTAACAAATCCATATCTCTTGTTCAATTGTCTAAGAAAAACATGCAAGCAGAACAACAAGCAGCGAGCACAAGATGCACAAAGTTAAAAATACATCTCTATGTGATGTAAATTACAATATTCTTTGTTAATTGTTCAGTCGTCTAACAAAACTCCTTGCAAACGTTATTCAGCGAGCTGGTCGGACTTGAGGTGCGCTCGCAGCTCAGATGACAGGAATTCAGTAATGTTATTCAGACTATCCAGCAGAATACGTAGATAATAGGAAAGAACACCTATAGGCTTTTTCTCCTGCTCTGTGAAGTGTCCTGGCTTTTCTTATGGTCATCTTATGTTGTGTTGCAGGGACGGAGGACGCCTTCATGGTAATCTTCCACCATGCTCTAGGATGCCCCTGCATTTTAAGGTTTGAATCCTCCGAGAAGCGTCCAGCTGCTTTCGCATGCTCGCGATCGTAAGGATCTAACAAAAGGGATCAACATCTGAGGCAGAAACTCTTTCGTTAACCACCTGCACACCAACATTGGACGAGAGAGCATGAGTGCTGCGTGCCTTAAATGCCGGCGGGTTGTGCTCACTGCTGGTGGACTATGCTACGACTGTATTAAAGCATGATAATAGTCTTTGTCCTACAGCGCTGCATAGACGCCCTGAGTTGAAAGAGATCGCGTGCTCTATGTACTGCTGGACTGTGGGCGTGCCTTCGATTGGAGGGAATTCTAAGCTTGAGTCGGCTTCTCGAATGAAGTCAAGTCTGCAATTTACCAATCGATCACAACAAAGACGATTGATCGTTCGATCAATTACGAGATAAATCGATCGATCATCCATCATGATGTCAGAGTCATCGATCGATCAATCTTCCGATCAGGCAAAAATAGTAAAAACAACGATTGGTCGATCGATCAAATCGATCGTTCAAGTACCCTAATTTATACGGATCAAGTTCGTATCAAGTATGAATATAGCAACAGATATAAAGCTTGGGGATAATTGGGAATGAAAATGGAAATAGTGGAATATCAGCTATCTAAAGTTAATACTGACACCTGACCCTTGGTAGCCTATGGTCAATCTTTGAGGCTAGTCAAACAAACAAACTACGAGTATATCAACTTTGGATAACTTTAAACAAAAATGGATTTTAGTTGTTATAATTCCATCCCAATGGTTTTGAAAATGATAGCAATACATTAATTCCAAAATTATTGATCTGGAGAGAAGGATATCACAAAAGCATCAGAAATCAACAAGATGATGGATGCGTTCAAAAAAAGTGATCCGAATTGTCATCATGATAAAACTACCAAACTGAATTAAAAGTGAAGTGAAATTTTTTCAATGCACAACTTATGATTCAGTGTTGCAGTTTTAATATTATTCATAATCAACAAATTAAAAATATCGGTTTCACAGATGTCTACTCCTCTGAACATGGTAGAACAAAACCAACAAAAATGAATGCACCTGATTTTCAAAAAATATTTAAATGGGAGATTCTGAAATTGATTTTCACGGTTCATGTAGCCATTTCCTCGGTTTCGCGATTGACTGGCATTTTCCAGGTTTTCCCGTTCGATGACACCTAAGAACATTGATTTAGATTAAGAATATTGTAATGCCTGCGAAATAAAAACTTTTCATAATCTTCAAGAACCGTACAAACCATGTAGAAAGATTTTATTTTTTCTGTCATGATTTATTGGTTGCTGATAATTGATTGCGTTGTAAAATTTCAATCTTAAGCAAATGTGAACTTGAGCAACACTTGAGAGAACAAACATGGAGATAATTTTACGAGTTTATTTGTTGTCACTCTCATTTTTTCATGAATTCTATGACAGCATTGTTACATTGATTGAAATAACTCACAAGTGTGGAAACATACATAAGGAAGGTTGGGTTCTCCTCGTACCCGGGCTGTTGCATTTTCAGAAAAGTCATTTCTTCTTCGGGTACACATTCATATTAATAGCCACCAAATTTTCGCCTTACGGCTTTGTCAAGGTGTGATAAATGCATGCAATCAATCAGTGCAGAGCAATATGAACAGCGGACAGTCAATCGATAAAGATATATTATATATATATTAATTGCTCATGTTACTTTCATTTCATATCAGTAGTAATATTGTAGATCACATTCACCATAATTGCTTCCTATATCTTTATCGATTGACTGTCCGCTGTTCATATTGCTCTGCACTGATTGATTGCATGCATTTATCACACCTTGACAAAGCCGTAAGGCGAAAATTTGGTGGCTATTAATATGAATGTGTACCCGAAGAAGAAATGACTTTTCTGAAAATGTGGAAACATAGTTCACCGCTTACTAAATGGTGCACAAATCATAACTTATAATAGACGTGATTCATGAGAATGAAAGGAGAGCTACGTCATGCATATAAAGAACGTCATGATGATGACACTAATTACGATCACATTAAGATCATTAAAGAAACTAGGGGTGTACCAATTAGTGATTTTCATAATCGGCCAATTACCGAATAATCGGTGGAAGGTAACCGATTAATCGGGCCGATTATTTCTTTTGAATTCATCCAAAATCGACGTCTTCCATGTACTGAAAGTACGGATTTAGTTAAAGGAAATTTAATAATAGTAAAGTGCAACAAATAAAAGGTCACAGGTGGCTCAAATCGAAAATAACTCCAAAAAATATACCAAGCTTGAAACTTTGGGGATAGTATGCACCTATGATGAGTATTTGATGATTAAAATATGAGCAAATTCTGTCATGTATTTTTAGAAAAAAATGCAAAAAACCGGTTTCTTGCATACTACTCATTAAAGTCATAACGTCATGATAATGCAAAAAATACACCACGCTTGAATCAAATTTTCTTTTTATTGGCATGCTTCACACACTCTATATTTAAAATTTCACTGAAATCTGTCGTGTAGTTGCTCCGCAAATTCCCCTTTTTGATTGATTTTTTAATAATATAGATGGTAGTAGTATATCTAGAATTTCATGAACTTAAAAAATATACCCGACACTAAATTCATGAATCTCTAAATAGGCCACATCTAAAAATTTGTGCATTTCTATCGTGTCGTTTATGAGAAAACTAAGATTTTGTATTTTCAGTAGCAGTATGAGTAGTACATTCCCACCCAATAATGCATTAGTTCAAGAAAATATACCAGACTTGAAACTTCAGGATTTGGATGCTAGAAGTCTCTATGATAAAATACTAAAATTACAAGAAATTCTATCGTTGACTTTTGTAGCAAGATGCAAAACCTTTTGACGCTTTTTTGACTATTTCTCTTTAAATTAACGTTGACTTGCGATACATCCATGAACAGTTCATGGTGAAGAGTCAGATAAAACTGCAATAATTTTGCATGACCTTATATAATAGTAATATGCATTGATTTCATAATATGCATTATAACCTAACCTAATTGACAATTGTTTCATTAAGTCATTTAATTGAGCACGTATCATTGACATACTTTTGAAAATATTTATTTTCGCTTTCAAGTTCTCATCAGCTGATCGTCGTTTTGTTGTGTGTATCTCCGAATGCGAAAAAAGTAAGCATGACATTTTTTAAACTACGAGCTTGATAGACGTTACCATAGCGTTACTATGAATATAATTACTGTAATTAGAACTGGGTACCCGGTTCCTATTTGTACAATTCTTAAGTTTTTCTCAAAAAATGTAAGATGAGAGCACCAGGAAAATTCAAACTCAAACATGCTATTAATGACGGAATGTTTTCACTCGCAATGTAATGTCAATTAATTGATGACCTTCATTAACCACTAAACTGATGTATTTGTACCTTAATCATCTGTAATTATCATGATATGGTAAATATTTTTCCTCAAAATGCATGATATCTCCTTCCTATTACTTAAATCATGCAATACTTCACCATCTTGGACAGTTTCTGCAAATATGAAAATCTCGGTTTGGCATGGCTTAGTGAGCAAGCAATAGAGTCGTATCATCACCACTTCAAAGACAAGTGGAACCGTTTCAAGACAACGCCAAAGTCAAGGAGCGCGTTGCTGCTAGCGGTCAAAGACTTTAACTATGTTCGCTTCCTCACCGCTTTCTCTGAGTGAATAACTCTTCTGCTTCCTTTGTTTTTATTGCGCACTTTCAGGTATTCTATGCACAGTGTAATATGCATGTAGACTACTCGAACACTACTGCTTGAATAATAATAGACTACTTGTGTAATATAGACTATTTGAAAACACACGAAGAAGTTTTGCATCTTGCTACAAAAGTCAACGATAGAATTTCTTGTAATTTTAGTATTTTATCATAGAGACTTCTAGCATCCAAATCCTGAAGTTTCAAGTCTGGTATATTTTCTTGAACTAATGCATTATTGGGTGGGAATGTACTACTCATACTGCTACTGAAAATACAAAATCTTAGTTTTCTCATAAACGACACGATAGAAATGCACAAATTTTTAGATGTGGCCTATTTAGAGATTCATGAATTTAGTGTCGGGTATATTTTTTAAGTTCATGAAATTCTAGATATACTACTACCATCTATATTATTAAAAAATCAATCAAAAAGGGGAATTTGCGGAGCAACTACACGACAGATTTCAGTGAAATTTTAAATATAGAGTGTGTGAAGCATGCCAATAAAAAGAAAATTTGATTCAAGCGTGGTGTATTTTTTGCATTATCATGACGTTATGACTTTAATGAGTAGTATGCAAGAAACCGGTTTTTTGCATTTTTTTCTAAAAATACATGACAGAATTTGCTCATATTTTAATCATCAAATACTCATCATAGGTGCATACTATCCCCAAAGTTTCAAGCTTGGTATATTTTTTGGAGTTATTTTCGATTTGAGCCAAGGTCCTGAATGTTCCATGCAAAAACCTTTGCAGTGCTAGTCTAGTCATACGTAGAGTTGAATGCTTTTGAATTTTTATCAATTGGTTTTGATTAGATTCTAGTAGGCTACTTGTCACTCGTGCAAGTAACAACGGTGACGAAATATACAACAAGAAGTTCATTTCATGCGATTACATAAGCTTTTCATTCCAGGCAAAATCACATCGATAATCAGCAACATTAAAATAATAGACACGGGTGAAATGATCCATTTTCTAAACAATGATGGCATGAAAGGACAGAACCCATTCTTGTTGTTATATCGAAAGCGCATGAAGTGACTCGTAATTGCTTGATAGACGATAGGACTCACTTCGATAGATGATAATTTCATCCGCTATTTACGGAAATTAATACAATATATAGGCCGATATTCCGTGCTGGAATTCGAACCCAGCTATTCCAGTGCTCCATCAAAAGCACATACGATAGTAGCTGCTCACTTGCAAAACGAATGGTTGCATGTCGCAGTCAACCAGAGACGAGATCGTGACATGGCCAAGGACTACTTAGAATTTTAAAAGCATGAAAAGTTGAGATCAGTGCTTCTTCCAGTGGAAACCGAACCCTGGCCTGTATTTTTAGAAACACGAACGATCGCTCGTTCTTAAGGTTACTCTCCTTGCCGTCCTCTAGAACTTGAAATTTCTACATACAATACATGCATTGCGTTGATGTGCAATGGAGTATAATTTGTGCAGTTTACAATCATGTCTATCCCGGCAAACACTAAAATCATTATTTCTTCGAGATATGACAGAATTTTCCAAGCATTTTATCGCCGGGATAATTTATCAATAACATGGAAATTTCCTTGGCGGTGCGAGTCATAATTACGGTTTGAAAGGCAGGACCCGCTTGCATGTTTCGAATTATGAAAAGATTCTGTAAAATTATGCATAATTCGAATATGAAAATTTGCATGTTCACTTGCAGATATACATCAAAAATTGCATTCAGTTGGTGGCTATATACACGTACATTAGCTTCTTTATGCTCATATGCTTCGCTCTGAGCAAGAAGACATTTGAGTGAATTTTGATAATGCAAAATATAGTAATTGATTGTTCAATCACAACTTGCGCATATATTCAAATGGCTACTAATTTCAAATCAGACGGACCTGGGCCTAAAATTAAATCTGCAACGGGACTAAAGAATTTGGGCCTTCAAAGATTTGACTGACGGGTCCGAACCGAAATCCTATTCTGGGCTTCTCTACCCAGGCTCGGCGAAAAAATAATTAGTATACGTACTTATACACGATAATTTGCGAGAACAACTCTTTAATCAGCATTCATAATCAATATGAAAATGTAGTATGGGAGAATTCAGTTGTTTTCAATCATCGGAATGATAAAAAGAAGAATTTAGATTAGTAGTCCAATGCACAATGTGCATGTAGAGTGAAGTTTATCTAAATATTTGAAATCTTGTCGTTCGATCAGTCACCGAATTTGAATGAAAATCAACAAAAATCTTTAAAAGTCCACTAATTGGCAAATCATCGGCCGATTAATCGGTACACCCCTAACAGAAACTTTGATCAAATTTTGAAACAAACTAACAGATAACGCTTTTTGTGCAGCTAAGACGAAGAAAACAATATGCAGCGTTGCTACCCAGCCTCAGCATCATTTTTGTGCAGACTTGTTTACAATAATTATGTACGACCACATCAACTCAAGTTAAATCAAAGAATTGAAAATGAAATTTGGGAGTCTTTGGACGACAATGTTCGGTTACAAGAATTGAAATTCTTTAGTCCATCCCCTCACAATTTAAAATACAAGTAAATTTAGAGCACGATATGATGCATGGTCTGTGTCGATCTTGATCCTAACAAGTAGGCTATTTTTCGTCTTGTCGCAACAATCTTCATATGATCATGACCGAAAGAACGAAATCGACAGCGCGCTACAACTTCTTCACTAATGATGTACCATGACAGAGGAATAATTCAACACATTATGAAGTCTCTGTCGCTTATCCAACTTTCACTTTTTGAAAAAGCTTGACTTTTCCGCATCATGAAACATGCCATCTTATTCGCAATAGTTGACGCATTGTGACGCACAGATCTTCTGACATTTTTTCTTCATCTAATTTCGTGAGATGTAAATTGATATGTGTACATTGGCGTCCCATATATGGCCACAGTGTAGTTGACATACGTCGTATTTATCCACTTTATGCACCTAAAGAAGTGACGAATTGTATTTACAACATCATAAGAAGCTATGTCACGCAATTATCAAAGATCGAAAATATGGCCGCGAACCGTGTGACATAATAATTGTTTTTCAGCTTCGTTATATGAGATAAAGAAAATGAAGAACGACACTTGTGATTGACACTTGTGAGGGCGCGAATTCTGATAGAACGGATCATGACCTTCTAGGTGATGACATGCGAACACGAAGACGACGATTTAAAAACTCTCAGTGAGCAACTGTTTCATTTCGATAAATGCGCACAGAATCATTCAAATTGTGCCCAAGTTGAAATCCTGTGCGCAGATGATCAATTTATCTTTGAAGCGTCATGAATGCCAAACAAAGTGCATTTGGATTTCTCATACTAATGATTAGAATTCATGTGATGATACACAATATGACGAATTGAGTACAACGTATTGATTGAAAATGACCAAATATGCAAGGACATTTCACACATTCACAAAAATGGTCAAGAAATTCACAAATACAAAGGCCTGGATGAGGGAAAGACCAACTTCTTTGCGAATTCGAGTTGCTATAAATCTAATGGAAGGACAAAGAGACGCGATGAAAATAGTCACTTTGGAATGGTCATTGTCCCCTCTCGATCGATAATGCGTTATCGGGCTCTCTATTCAAAATATTTTTAATTTCGACATAGTTCTCGGCGCAGGACGCGGCATCCAGCTATGTGTTACAACTTGTGAGCATAGTTTCGGGAGAAGATCGTGATTTTTCTCCCATATGATGACGTGGGATGGAGCTTAGAGGACAACTGTGATCAAATCATTCACTTCTTTAAAAATTGATCTGAAGTCAGTGGGCAGAGCAGGTCATATGGATCACAAGCTCTTCCAAACATGAATCACGTATGCATCATCAGACAATAGGATTCCGAATTTGTCAAATATCTTGTGGTATGTTGAGCTCTTTGCTAAATGATGCAAAACATCATTGTTTTACTACAAAATTTCAAAAACGTCACTTTAGGTAAAAAACCTTTCCTCCGAAGTTATAACAGTAAAAAAACCCCAATGCATATACCTCTGCAACTAGTGTAACATAAACAATAAATGGATCAATGAGAACAATGAATGGTCTTACCGACAGCTGAACTCTAACAAGCGCGCTACGTAGGCCATGAGAGCTGTGATTGAATCTTTATCGGCCTCGGATCGCTCCAACCGTCTTGCCCAAGCACGACTTCGATGAAAAACACGCTGAAAAATGAAGACGTATGTACAGTATCTTCAATCAAAGTACAGATGCTAGATTTTTGAGTTCAGTGAGCGACCGTCAAGATGTCCTCTTGCATAAATGACACGTTTTATGCTCAACCTCACTCTACCTGATGTTCAACAGCTGAAAATATGATATATCTCTATAGAGATTAACACTTAGAAAGCCTCCGATAGACACCAACAACTTTAAGTCTCCGACCGCAGAAATCTTAACACGACCTTGGTGGACACTCGCGATTCCCAAGGATAATGTAACTCACGTCGAATACCGTGCGAAGAAAAAATGTTGTTCGGTAATTACAACAATTAGTTACAAACAGAAAATAACATTCGGTAGTCCTGAGAGAGACTCATTGTCGCGTTCACTCGGGCAAAAACGACAGTTTGTATGAAAGTTCACTCACTTAATTACAGAATAGGGGAATGTTTACCCTTCATATTTAAATTATTCAATATCTTCGTATCATTCAATTTGTATATTTCAATATCAAGGGATAATTATTCCGCAATTAACTTTTATAAAACACTTTTCAATATACCTTCCATTTGTCCACTTCTTTCATGTCATTCTCTTACATCAATACTTCAATATATTAAAATTTCAGCTTGTCTTCATCATATATATATTCGTCGGATTTTTTACGTCTTATTGAATATGCATGTATGTGAGAATGAAAAAATGAAGCTTTTACGTCACTACTCCCCATACTTGGGGCTTGGACGGTGCTGACATAGTCAGACTTATGGAGCGTTGTAGTACTTTTAGTCCGGATGCCCTTCCTGCCGACTTCCAATAACACCTTCGGGGTTCGACCTCTGCATCAAAAGATCGCTAGGCCAGGCACTTAACCACTGTGCCACGGAGACCACATATGTATGTATTTCATATAATATATTTTGTTTGTTTTATTCTACGCTTCCATGATCTCATTGCCTTCATGGAAGAAACTCAAACATAGATTTGCTGTTTCCATGAGTATTTTATAACTTAACGTGATTAGCGCATTTAACGCAATTTCGAAACAAAATATATGTCATGCAGTTTTGATTATGAAATATAATTGAGAAATAGAAAAAAGAATATAGAATTTGAAGTAAATCTAGCAGATATAAGGTAAAAATATACAGTAAATTTCAAAAATAAAATATGTATTGGCATTAAGAAAAAATAAATTTTGAAATACACAAAAAATTTGTTTTCCGAAATTAGCTTTAGACTTTCTGTCACACTCATGGAAAATGCGTAGACTGCATACATTTTTAACTCATTTAAGGAAAACTGTTCAGCGAATTTTCGAATTTTATCTATCACCATGCTGGGCCTCGCGACGTCTAATATCGGTGCTAGCCAAACGCATAAATATGCTCTCTATAAATTGAATTAAATGGTCCTACAATACAGAAAAAATTCCACGAAAACCAATGTCACCGATGAATGTTGATCAGTTCGAACTTTGCATTAGAATTCATCTCAGAAAAAATACTTTCTCTGAAAGCAGTAATGGGATATCACAATTTTTTTTCCAAATCCCTCTTACCTTCAATATGAGACTGTTGTGTTCCAACAGATTGTCAACAGCAGCTCGAAGATCAGTAGACGCCGCACTTAACAAACACGTATACGGCGCGGAATCAACGGGCAGCAATTGCGATTCCAAATGAGCCAAGTCGAAGAATGCATCGACCGTCTCGTCACAGCCCAAAATCATTGGCAAACTGAACCCGCGGACATGGGACATTGCGGACTGAGGCTGAAGCGGAAGTTAGATACCATGATAAATATTTCCAATGCTTCAAAATTCGATGAATGTTTTAAAATTTCAGAGAAACAATCCAAAACCTGCGATCGATGTGTGTAGTCCTCTGTGACAAAGACTTGCCTCTAAAGGCGAAAGGCAAAGTTTCCCGCAAAGTGGTTAGATCGGATATGCTGTACCATGTTGTACCATAGAAAGCTGACCGAAGTACCTAACTAGGAAATGAGGATGTTGAGGTGGTCAATGGGATACAAAAAAGATATGATGCGTAATAGCAATATCAGCCAAATGCTCAAAGCAGCAAGACCCGATGAGCAAAGAAGCAGAGACCTTTCGATGGAGATGGTTTGGACACCCGCTTAAGAAGACGGGAAGATAATGTCTGCAAAGCAGCTTCGGGAAAGGAGAACTTGTGACCAGAAGAAAGGAAAGATCAAGAGCAAACTGGACAACTATGGTGAGATGAAGAGTGGCATGAAGGTAATGACTTTTGCAGAAGATATGGCCGCCGATAGAAACAGATGGAAACAATGGACTGTGGGGCCACCAGCGCAACCCGTTCATCCGGGAGGCTGAAACTAGACAAGGGTTTGTTCAGGGTGAGCAGTCCTGGATCCACAAGTTATAAAAAAAGGATTCAGTTAAGAGTAAAATCCTGCGACATGGATTAACGACTTTTCGCCCTAAATCAAGAGTTGACCAAACAAGCACCAGTGCCCAATCTTCCCGACCACAACTCATCTAACAAGACAACATTCAAAAGTTCACATACAAATGTTTTTCTCGGATCATTGAAAACACGCATGTGCGCAACGTCTTAAGCAAAGAGAGCAGGAGTATTTTAACTGCCCCAGATGAGCGGCTAGATCAGTCGGTTTAGCAATTTTTCACCAGTGAAAGAGCCAAGACTATAGAGTAAGACTAAAAGAGAGACTATACGTAGAGGTGTAGAACTTGTCTTTATCTTTCCTTGATATCATGTCTGTTCTTTTTCAGGAGAACTCCACTTGTTGAAAATCAATTAGCATATATTCTTAGCTCGAGCTTTCGACGACAGGGTGGACGTCTTATTCATGAGACTGAAAGTTGGTGTAGCGAAAAACGGTGCTGACTTTCTTTGATAATTAATTATTCCATTAATTATGTTCAGTTCGGATCATGCACCAAAAAGAAGAATTGCTATCGAGTTGATTGTATAGGTATGTATTGCATATTAATTGATCAAAATTAGTGATCATCCTAGTCGTCATCAAGCGTCATTATTGTCAGCACAGTCGAGTTACTTTGTCGCATTAGTCCAGCTTCTCACCAGGGAATGGACCCGGTTGGATAAATGAAACGCGATTGCACTAAAAACGATCTCGTAGAAAAGATAGAAATCATTTATGATTTTTTATTTCCGTATTTCGTTGAGATAAATTTTGAAAAAAAACTGAAAGAACAATAAACAAAACGCTTTGCCAAATTGTTTTGAACACATGTTTATTTTCATGTAATTCTACTGTTGACTCATGAATTCAAATCAGCTGGATGTCTTACTGATTGCGTTGTAAATTTATACTTTCATTTCGAACTATATAATGTTCTAGTTCTAGAACAGCATGCGTTTACAACTTGCGTCACTGCTGTTGATATTCGTTATCACATCAGCTAAATATAATACATGCAAGGCAACTATTGTCTTGTCAATTGCAGAGGACTATTCGATTTTTGTTCTGCAGTGAAATTACATTCGATGTTATCTTTCCTAAAAATCACTATTACTTGTCCGAAATACATTTCAACGAGAGTAAAATACTTAACATCTAAAGAAAAAAACAGCTATTTATTCCAAGACAGGTATTCCGCAGTACGCGATGTAAACGGACAGGTAAATGAAAGGTATTCTGTGACATACTTGGCAATGATTCAGACAGATCAGAAATTGCAAGTGGACGGAATAACAAACGGTTGACTGTTCGAACGACAAACCTCAATGTTTCGTTTGATCTAAATTACGCAGACAGTATAAGCCGATCGGATGATTGCTTATCGTTCAATTTCATCCAAAATTGTCTATACGTTAATCTGAGAGCAGAACATGTCCCAAACGATCTCGAATACTTGCTGTAGTAATGCTGTTGTAAAGTACTTTTCAACAATAAGTTCAACTCAGTTCTCGTGATTGGCTTGCTTTAAATTCTCTGAAACAAACTTATCAAACACAACCTCCATCCCTGTACACTTCCCATCGAACAAGAAGCGATGAATAATACAGAAAAGAATAATAAAAAAGCGATTTGAATACGAAGATACGTATATTCAGATATTTGGATTTGATGTCAATAAAACATGAGCTAAAAAGTAAACAATTGCATTGGTAATAATAATTAACAAAAGTTGTTTACGGATTGATCAAGACGATTCAATATTTTATGTTTTTCATATCAATCGAATTAACGTCAACTTCTTAAGAATGCTTTCATTACGGCACGAATTTTATCTAAGATTTTCGTTACGGGTCATATTTGACTCTGAATACTCGTAGTTCTAATAATAGTCTGGCAGCCAGAGCGAGTTTCTCCAGGGAACGAGGCCGAAAATCAGACTTCCACAGAATGATGTTCATCTTCTGCCTACTACGAATCTGCACGTCTGCCGAGTTCTAGTGAGTTCCTTTTCTTGTCAGACAGGATGAAAGAAAAACACATGTAAATCCAATGGGACGCAGATTGCAGCTTTCGGCTAAAATGAAATTTTCTATATTTTCTCTGTTTAAACAAAAAGTACTAAGCCCAGAGTCATAATTTTTGGCATGGAATATCTATAACTTCAGTGTTAACATACAAAGAAATACAAAGTGAGGAATGCGCACAATGCGAGTAATATATAAAGGTGCAATTTTACTCGCAATTTACGCCTGCATGTAGCGCACATGTTTTTTCAATATACGCATATTATTCATCACGCATCGATCGAATGCATGAAACTCCGATTAACAGCGCAAGTCATACTTCTTTGAACGCCCTTAAGTCCATGAACGAGTGCATTAGTAGTATTGCCATGTTGTACGCACAATGTATGTAAACAATTGCGAAAAAGCGCTTCATTGATCTAATATAATGAATGTCTTTTACTTTCAGACGAAGCAAATTAGTGACTCAGTAGATGAGAGGCATTGTCAGACATAAAATATATTAAGTTATCCGGTATTCAGCACTCCAGAAAGACATGTTTTGTCTTGAACACACCGCAATTAATCTAGTTGCATACGTTGTCATTCTTGCGTCATCAATCAATATCTACAAGTAGCTAGAAATAACTATCGATAATCAGAGATGAATTAATAGGGAAGATTTTGAGACGGTCACATGGAAGTAACCTGTATATTATTCATTACCTTTAAGTTCCATTACTATATCAGACTATCAAGTTGACACTGAGACAACTGGAAAGCATAAAAGCAGAAAACACTAGGATTCGAAAATGTTTTGCTTCAAATACTTTTGAAGCTTGTTCTCAGATTAAGTATTATTTGCCAGGAGGTGTGATCAATTTCCGCTGTACGGTGCAAGTTCCACAGTGCACAAAATCTGACTCGTAAAGCTTTAGCTCTAGCAAAGAAATAAATTGCATCTACTCATTCAAACCTTACCTAAGGCAAAAAGCCATACCAGCAAGGTGCACCACCCTACCACCCGGAGCAGACCATTCCACCATCAGGAGCGATGTGTGCCATCCCATCATACAGCGGCACGAACCATTCCACCATCAGGAGCGGTGTGTGCCATCCCATCACCCGGAGCGGCACGAACCATTCCACCATCAGGAGAGATGTGTGCCACTCCATCATCCGGAGCGGTGCGCACCATTCCACCATCAGGAGCGATGTGTGCCATCCCATCACCCAGAGCGGTGCGCACCATTCCACCATCAGGAGCGGTGTGTGCCATCCTTCCACACACAGCGGCACGAACCATTCCACCATCAGGAGCGGTGTGTGCCATCCCATCACCCGGAGCGGCACGAACCATTCCACCATCAGGAGAGATGTGTGCCACTCCATCATCCGGAGCGGTGCGCACCATTCCACCATCAGGAGCGGTGTGTGCCATCCCATCACCCAGAGCGGTGCGCACCATTCCACCATCAGGAGCGATGTGTGCCCCCCATCACACAGCGGCACGAACCATTCCACCATCAGGAGCGGTGTGTGCCATCCCATCACCCGGAGCGGTGCGCACCATTCCACCATCAGGACCGATGTGTGCAATCCTTCCACACACAGCGGCGCGCACCATTCCACCATCAGGAGCGATGTGTGCCACCCCATCACACAGCGGCACGAACCATTCCACCATCAGGAGCGATGTGTGCAATCCTTCCACACACAGCGGCGCGCACCATTCCACCATCAGGAGCGATGTGTGCCATCCTTCCACACACAGCGGCACGAACCATTCCACCATCAGGAGTGACGTGTGACATCCTTCCACACACAGCGGCGCGCACCATTCCACCATCAGGAGCGATGTGTGCCATCCCATCACCCGGAGAGGTGCGCACCATTCCACCATCAGGAGCGCCGTGAGCCATCCAACCACACACAGGTGCGCACCATTCCACCATCAGGACCGATGTGTGCCATCCCATCACACAGCGGCGCGCACCATTCCACCATCAGGGGCGATGTGTTCCATCCCATCACCCAGCGGTGCGCACCATTCGACCATCAGGAAAGATGTGTGCCATCCCATCACACAGCGGCACGAACCATTCCACCATCAGGAGCGATGTGTTCCATCCTTCCACACATAGCGGCACGAACCATTCCACCATCAGGAGCGATGTATGCCATCCTTTCACAAACAGCGGCGCGCACCATTCCACCATCAGGAGAGATGTGTGCCACCCCATCACACAGCCGTGTGCACCATACCACCATCAGACGAAGCAAATTAGTGACTCAGTAGATGAGAGGCATTGTCAGACATAAAATATATTAAGTTATCCGGTATTCAGCACTCCAGAAAGACATGTTTTGTCTTGAACACACCGCAATTAATCTAGTTGCATACGTTGTCATTCTTGCGTCATCAATCAATATCTACAAGTAGCTAGAAATAACTATCGATAATCAGAGGAGACGGTCACATGGAAGTAAGCACCTGTTATTATTCCAACCTTTTAAGTTCCATTACTATATCAGACTATCAAGTTGACACTGAGTCAACTGGAAATCATAAAAGCAGAAAACACTAGGATTCGAAAATGTTTTGCTTCAAATACTTTGAAGCTTGTTCTCAGATCAGGAGCGCTGTACGGTGCAAGTTCCACAGTGCACAAAATCTGACTCGTAAAGCTTTAGCTCTAGCAAAGAAATAAATTGCTTCTACTCATTCAAACCTTACCTAAGGCAAAAAGCCATACCAGCAAGGTGCACCACCCTACCACCCGGAGCAGACCATTCCACCATCAGGAGCGATGTGTGCCATCCTTCCACACACAGCGGCGCGCACCAATCCACCATCAGGAGCGATGTGTGCCATCCCATCACCCGGAGCGGCGCGCACCATTCCACCATCAGGAGCGATGTGTGCCACTCCATAATCCGGAGCGGTGCGCACCATTCCACCATCAGGAGCGGTGTGTGCCATCCTTCCATCACCCGGAGCGGTGCGCACCATTCCACCATCAGGAGCGATGTGTGCCATCCCATCACACAGCGGCACGAACCATTCCACCATCAGGAGCGGTGTGTGCCATCCCATCACCCGGAGCGGCACGAACCATTCCACCATCAGGAGCGGTGTGTGCCACTCCATAATCCGGAGCGGTGCGCACCATTCCACCATCAGGAGCGGTGTGTGCCATCCCATCACCCGGAGCGGCACGAACCATTCCACCATCAGGAGAGATGTGTGCCACTCCATCATCCAGAGCGGTGCGCACCATTCCACCATCAGGAGCGGTGTGTGCCATCCCATCACCCGGAGCGGTGCGCACCATTCCACCATCAGGAGAGATGTGTGCCACCCCATCACACAGCGGCACGAACCATTCCACCATCAGGAGCGGTGTGTGCCATCCCATCACCCGGAGCGGTGCGCACCATTCCACCATCAGGAGCGATGTGTGCCATCCTTCCACACACAGCGGCGCGCACCATTCCACCATCAGGAGCGATGTGTGCCATCCTTCCACACACAGCGGCGCGCACCATTCCACCATCAGGAGCGATGTGTACCACCCCATCACACAGCGGCGCGCACCATTCCACCATCAGGAGCGATGTGTGCCACCCCATCACACAGCGGCACGAACCATTCCACCATCAGGAGCGGTGTGTGCCACCCCATCACACAGCGACACGAACCATTCCACCATCAGGAGCGATGTGTGCCACCCCATCACACAGAGTCACGAACCATTCCACCATCAGGAGCGATGTGTGCCACCCCATCACACAGCGGCGCGCACCATTCCACCATCAGGAGCGATGTGTGCCACCCCATCACACAGCGATACGAACCATTCCACCATCAGGAGCGATGTGTGCCACCCCATCACATTGAGTCACGAACCATTCCACCATCAGGAGCGATGTGTGCCATCCTTCCACACACAGCGGCGCGCACCATTCCACCATCAGGAGCGATGTGTGCCATCCTTCCACACACAGCGGCGCGCACCATTCCACCATCAGGAGCGATGTGTGCCACCCCATCACACAGCGGCGCGCACCATTCCACCATCAGGAGCGATGTGTGCCACCCCATCACACAGCGACACGAACCATTCCACCATCAGGAGCGATGTGTGCCACCCCATCACACAGAGTCACGAACCATTCCACCATCAGGAGCGATGTGTGCCACCCCATCACACAGCGGCACGAACCATTCCACCATCAGGAGCGATGTGTGCCACACCATCACACAGCGGCGCGCACCATTCCACCATCAGGAGCGATGTGTGCCATGCCATCACCCGGAGCGGTGCGCACCATTCCACCATCAGGAGCGATGTGTGCCACACCATCACACAGCGGCGCGCACCATTCCACCATCAGGAGCGATGTGTGCCATCCCATCACCCGGAGCGGTGCGCACCATTCCACCATCAGGAGCGATGTGTGCCATCCTTCCACACACAGCGGCGCGCACCATTCCACCATCAGGAGCGATGTGTGCCACCCCATCACACAGCGACACGAACCATCCACCATCAGGAGTGACGTGTGACATCCTTCCACACACAGCGGCGCGCACCATTCCACCATCAGGAGCGATGTGTGCCACCCCATCACACAGCGGCACGAACCATTCCACCATCAGGAGCGGTGTGTGCCATCCCATCACCCGGAGCGGCACGAACCATTCCATCATCAGGAGGGATGTGTGCCACTCCATCATCCGGAGCGGTGCGCACCATTCCACCATCAGGAGCGGTGTGTGCCATCCCATCACCCGGAGCGGTGCGCACCATTCCACCATCAGGAGAGATGTGTGCCACCCAATCACACAGCGGCACGAACCATTCCACCATCAGGAGCGGTGTGTGCCATCCCATCAACCGGAGCGGTGCGCACCATTCCACCATCAGGACCGATGTGTGCCACCCCATTACACAGCGGTACGAACCATTCCACCATCAGGAGCGATGTGTGCCATCCCATCACCCGGAGCGGCACGAACAATTCCACCATCAGGAGTGACGTGTGACATCCTTCCACACACAGCGGCGCGCACCATTCCACCATCAGGAGCGATGTGTGCCATCCAATCACCCGGAGAGGTGCGCACCATTCAACCATCAGGAGCGCCGTGCGCCATCCCATTACACAGAGGTGCGCACCATTCCACCATCAGGACCGATGTGTTCCATCCTTCCACACATAGCGGCACGAACCATTCCACTATCAGGAGCGATGTGTGCCATCCCATCACCCGGAGCGGTGCGCACCATGCAACCATCAGGAGCGCCGTGTGCCATCCCATCACACAGCCGTGTGCACCATACCACCATCAGACGAAGCAAATTAGTGACTCAGTAGATGAGAGGCATTGTCAGACATAAAATATATTAAGTTATCCGGTATTCAGCACTCCAGAAAGACATGTTTTGTCTTGAACACACCGCAATTAATCTAGTTGCATACGTTGTCATTCTTGCGTCATCAATCAATATCTACAAGTAGCTAGAAATAACTATCGATAATCAGCGATGAATTAATAGGGAAGATTTTGAGACGGTCACATGGAAGTAACCTGAATATTATTAATTACCTTTAAGTTCCATTACTATATCAGACTATCAAGTTGACACTGAGACAACTGGAAAGCATAAAAGCAGAAAACACTAGGATTCGAAAATGTTTTGCTTCAAATACTTTTGAAGCTTGTTCTCAGATTAAGTATTATTTGCCAGGAGGTGTGATCAATTTCCGCTGTACGGTGCAAGTTCCACAGTGCACAAAATCTGACTCGTAAAGCTTTAGCTCTAGCAAAGAAATAAATTGCTTCTACTCATTCAAACCTTACCTAAGGCAAAAAGCCATACCAGCAAGGTGCACCACCCTACCACCCGGAGCAGACCATTCCACCATCAGGAGCGATGTGTGCCATCCCATCACACAGCGGCACGAACCATTCCACCATAAGGAGCGGTGTGTGCCACTCCATCATCCGGAGCGGTGCGCACCATTCCACCATCAGGAGCGGTGTGTGCCATCCCATCACCCGGAGCGGTGCGCACCATTCCACCATCAGGAGCGGTGTGTGCCACTCCATCATCCGGAGCGGTGTGTGCCATCCCATCACCCGGAGCGGTGCGCACCATTCCACCATCAGGAGAGATGTGTGCCACCCCATCACACAGCGGCACGAACCATTCCACCATCAGGAGCGGTGTGTGCCATCCCATCACCCGGAGCGGTGCGCACCATTCCACCATCAGGAGAGATGTGTGCCACCCCATCACACAGCGGCACGAACCATTCCACCATCAGGAGCGGTGTGTGCCATCCCATCACCCGTAGCGGTGCGCACCATTCCACCATCAGGACCGATGTGTGCCATCCTTCCACACACAGCGGCACGAACCATTCCACCATCAGGAGCGGTGTGTGCCATCCTTCCATCACCCGGAGCGGTGCGCACCATTCCACCATCAGGAGAGATGTGTGCCACCCCATCACACAGCGGCACGAACCATTCCACCATCAGGAGCGGTGTGTGCCATCCCATCACCCGGAGCGGTGCGCACCATTCCACCATCAGGACCGATGTGTGCCATCCTTCCACACACAGAGTCACGAACCATTCGACCATCAGGAGCGATGTGTGCCACCCCATCACACAGCGGCGCGCACCATTCCACCATCAGGAGCGATGTGTGCCATCCTTCCACACACAGCGGCGCGCACCATTCCACCATCAGGAGCGATGTGTGCCATCCTTCCACACACAGCGGCGCGCACCATTCCACCATCAGGAGCGATGTGTGCCATCCTTCCAGACACAGCGGCACGAACCATTCCACCATCAGGAGCGGTGTGTGCCATCCCATCACCCGGAGCGGTGCGCACCATTCCACCATCAGGAGCGATGTGTGCCACCCCATCACACAGAGTCACGAACCATTCCACCATCAGGAGCGATGTGTGCCACCCCATCACACAGCGGCACGAACCATTCCACCATCAGTAGCGCCGTGTGCCATCCCATCACCCGGAGCGGTGCGCACAATTCCACCATCAGGAGCGATGTGTGCCACCCCATCACACAGAGTCACGAACCATTCCACCATCAGGAGCGATGTGTGCCACCCCATCACACAGCGGCACGAACCATTCCACCATCAGTAGCGCCGTGTGCCATCCCATCACCCGGAGCGGTGCGCACAATTCCACCATCAGGAGCGATGTGTGCCACACCATCACACAGCGGCACGATCCATTCCACCATCAGGAGCGATGTGTGCCACCCCATCACCCGGAGCGGTGCGCACCATTCCACCATCAGGAGAGATGTGTACCATCCTTCCACACACAGCGGCGCGCACCATTCCACCATCAGGAGCGATGTATGCCATCCTTTCACAAACAGCGGCGCGCACCATTCCACCATCAGGAGCGATGTGTGCCATCCTTCCAGACACAGCGGCACGAACCATTCCACCATCAGGAGCGATGTGTGCCATCCCATCACCCGGAGCGGTGCGCACCATTCCACCATCAGGAGCGATGTGTGCCACCCCATCACACAGAGTCACGAACCATTCCACCATCAGGAGCGATGTGTGCCACCCCCCATCACACAGCGGCACGAACCATTCCACCATCAGTAGCGCCGTGTGCCATCCCATCACCCGGAGCGGTGCGCACAATTCCACCATCAGGAGCGATGTGTGCCACACCATCACACAGCGGCACGATCCATTCCACCATCAGGAGCGATGTGTGCCACCCCATCACCCGGAGCGGTGCGCACCATTCCACCATCAGGAGAGATGTGTACCATCCTTCCACACACAGCGGCGCGCACCATTCCACCATCAGGAGCGATGTATGCCATCCTTTCACAAACAGCGGCGCGCACCATTCCACCATCAGGAGCGATGTGTGCCATCCCATCGCCCGGAGCGGTGCGCACCATTCCACCATCAGGAGCGATGTGTGCCATCCTTGCACACACAGCGGCGCGCACCATTCCACCATCAGGAGCGATGTGTGCCATCCCATCACCCGGAGCGGTGCGCACCATTCCACCATCAGGAGCGCCGTGTGCAATCCTTCCACACACAGCGGCGCGCACCATTCCACGATCAGGAGCGATCTGTGCCATCCTTCCACACACAGCGGCACGAACCATTCCACCATCAGGAGTGACGTGTGACATCCTTCCACACGCAGCGGCGCGCACCATTCCACCATCAGGAGCGATGTGTGCCATCCAATCACCCGGAGAGGAGCGCACCATTCCACCATCAGGAGCGCCGTGCGCCATCCCATTACACAGAGGTGCGCACCATTCCACCATCAGGACCGATGTGTGCCATCCCATCACCCGGAGCGGCGCGCACCATTCCACCATCAGGGGCGATGTGTTCCATCCCATCACCCGGAGCGGTAAGCACCATTCAACCATCAGGATCGCCGTGTGTCATCCTTCCACACACAGCGGCACGAACCATTCCACCATCAGGAGCGATGTGTGCCATCCCATCACCCGGAGCGGTGCGCACCATTCCACCATCAGGAGCGGTGTGTGCCATCCCATCACACTGCAGTGCGCACCATTCCACCATCAGGAGCGATGTGTGCCACCCCATCACATAGAGTCACGAACCATTCCACCATCAGGAGCGCCGTGTGCCATCCCATTTCACAGCGGTGCGCACCATTCCACCATCAGGAGCGATGTGTGCCACCCCATCGCACAGAGTCACGAACCATTCCACCATCAGGAGCACCGTGTGCAATCCCATCACCCGGAGCGGTGCGCACCATTCCACCATCAGGAGCGCCGTGCGCCATCCCATTACACAGCGGTGCGCACCATTCCACCATCAGGAGCGATGTGTGCCATCCTTCCACACAGAGCGGCGCGCACCATTCCACCATCAGGAGCGCCGTGCGCCATCCCATCACACAGAGGCACGAACCATTCCACCATCAGGAGCGATGTGTGCACTCCCATCACCCGGAGGGTTGCGCACCATTCCACCATCAGGAGAGATGTGTGCCACTCCATCATCCGGAGCGGTGCGCACCATTCCACCATCAGGAGCGGTGTGTGCCATCCCATCACCCGGAGCGGCACGAACCATTCCACCATCAGGAGAGATGTGTGCCACTCCATCATCCGGAGCGGTGCGCACCATTCCACCATCAGGAGCGGTGTGTGCCATCCCATGACACAGCGGCACGAACCATTCCACCATCAGGACCGATGTGTGCAATCCTTCCACACACAGCGGCGCGCACCATTCCACCATCAGGAGCGATGTGTGCCACCCCATCACACAGCGGCACGAACCATTCCACCACCATCAGGAGCGATGTGTGCCACCCCATCACACAGCGGCACGAACCATTCCACCATCAGGAGCGGTGTGTGCCACCCCATCACACAGAGTCACGAACCATTCCACCATCAGGAGCGATGTGTGAAATCCTTCCACACACAGCGGCGCGCACCATTCCACCATCAGGAGCGATGTGTGCCATCCTTCCACACACAGCGGCGCGCACCATTCCACCATCAGGAGCGATGTGTGCCATCCTTCCACACACAGCGGCGCGCACCATTCATCCATCAGGAGCGATGTGTACCACCCCATCACACAGCGACACGAACCATTCCACCATCAGGAGCGATGTGTGCCACCCCATCACACAGAGTCACGAACCGTTCCACCATCAGGAGCGATGTGTGCCACCCCATCACACAGCGGCACGAACCATTCCACCATCAGGAGCGCCGTGTACCATCCCATCACCCGGAGCGGTGCGCACCATTCCACCATCAGGAGCGATGTGTGCCACACCATCACACAGCGGCACGCACCATTCCACCATCAGGAGCGATGTGTGCCACCCCATCACCCAGAGGGGTGCGCACCATTCCACCATCAGGAGAGATGTGTACCATCCTTCCACACACGGCGGCGCGCACCATTCCACCATCAGGAGCGATGTATGCCATCCTTTCACAAACAGCGGCGCGCACCATTCCACCATCAGGAGCGATGTGTGCCATCCCATCACCCGGAGCGGTGCGCACCATTCCACCATCAGGAGCGATGTGTGCCATCCTTCCACACACAGCGGCGCGCACCATTCCACCATCAGGTGCGATGTGTGCCACCCCATCACACAGCGACACGAACCATCCACCATCAGGAGTGACGTGTGACATCCTTCCACACACAGCGGCGCGCACCATTCCACCATCAGGAGCGATGTGTGCCACCCCATCACACAGCGGCACGAACCATTCCACCATCAGGAGCGGTGTGTGCCATCCCATCACCCGGAGCGGCACGAACCATTCCATCATCAGGAGGGATGTGTGCCACTCCATCATCCGGAGCGGTGCGCACCATTCCACCATCAGGAGCGGTGTGTGCCATCCCATCACCCGGAGCGGCGCGCACCATTCCACCATCAGGAGAGATGTGTGCCACCCAATCACACAGCGGCACGAACCATTCCACCATCAGGAGCGGTGTGTGCCATCCCATCAACCGGAGCGGTGCGCACCATTCCACCATCAGGACCGATGTGTGCCACCCCATTACACAGCGGCACGAACCATTCCACCATCAGGAGTGACGTGTGACATCCTTCCACACACAGCGGCGCGCACCATTCCACCATCAGGAGCGATGTGTGCCATCCAATCACCCGGAGAGGTGCGCACCATTCAACCATCAGGAGCGCCGTGCGCCATCCCATTACACAGAGGTGCGCACCATTCCACCATCAGGACCGATGTGTTCCATCCTTCCACACATAGCGGCACGAACCATTCCACTATCAGGAGCGATGTGTGCCATCCCATCACCCGGAGCGGTGCGCACCATTCAACCATCAGGAGCGCCGTGTGCCATCCCATCACACAGCCGTGTGCACCATACCACCATCAGACGAAGCAAATTAGTGACTCAGTAGATGAGAGGCATTGTCAGACATAAAATATATTAAGTTATCCGGTATTCAGCACTCCAGAAAGACATGTTTTGTCTTGAACACACCGCAATTAATCTAGTTGCATACGTTGTCATTCTTGCGTCATCAATCAATATCTACAAGTAGCTAGAAATAACTATCGATAATCAGCGATGAATTAATAGGGAAGATTTTGAGACGGTCACATGGAAGTAACCTGTATATTATTAATTACCTTTAAGTTCCATTACTATATCAGACTATCAAGTTGACACTGAGACAACTGGAAAGCATAAAAGCAGAAAACACTAGGATTCGAAAATGTTTTTCTTCAAATACTTTTGAAGCTTGTTCTCAGATTAAGTATTATTTGCCAGGAGGTGTGATCAATTTCCGCTGTACGGTGCAAGTTCCACAGTGCACAAAAGCTGACTCGTAAAGCTTTAGCTCTAGCAAAGAAATAAATTGCTTCTACTCATTCAAACCTTACCTAAGGCAAAAAGCCATACCAGCAAGGTGCACCACCCTACCACCCGGAGCAGACCATTCCACCATCAGGAGCGATGTGTGCCATCCCATCACACAGCGGCACGAACCATTCCACCATAAGGAGCGGTGTGTGCCACTCCATCATCCGGAGCGGTGCGCACCATTCCACCATCAGGAGCGGTGTGTGCCATCCCATCACCCGGAGCGGTGCGCACCATTCCACCATCAGGAGCGGTGTGTGCCACTCCATCATCCGGAGCGGTGTGTGCCATCCCATCACGGAGCGGTGCGCACCATTCCACCATCAGGAGAGATGTGTGCCACCCCATCACACAGCGGCACGAACCATTCCACCATCAGGAGCGGTGTGTGCCATCCCATCACCCGGAGCGGTGCGCACCATTCCACCATCAGGAGAGATGTGTGCCACCCCATCACACAGCGGCACGAACCATTCCACCATCAGGAGCGGTGTGTGCCATCCCATCACCCGTAGCGGTGCGCACCATTCCACCATCAGGACCGATGTGTGCCATCCTTCCACACACAGCGGCACGAACCATTCCACCATCAGGAGCGGTGTGTGCCATCCTTCCATCACCCGGAGCGGTGCGCACCATTCCACCATCAGGAGAGATGTGTGCCACCCCATCACACAGCGGCACCAACCATTCCACCATCAGGAGCGGTGTGTGCCATCCCATCACCCGGAGCGGTGCGCACCATTCCACCATCAGGAGCGATGTGTGCCATCCTTCCACACACAGAGTCACGAACCATTCGACCATCAGGAGCGATGTGTGCCACCCCATCACACAGCGGCGCGCACCATTCCACCATCAGGAGCGATGTGTGCCATCCTTCCACACACAGCGGCGCGCACCATTCCACCATCAGGAGCGATGTGTGCCATCCTTCCACACACAGCGGCGCGCACCATTCCACCATCGGGAGCGATGTGTGCCATCCTTCCACACACAGCGGCACGAACCATTCCACCATCAGGAGCGATGTGTGCCACCCCATCACACAGCGGCACGAACCATTCCACCATCAGTAGCGCCGTGTGCCATCCCATCACCCGGAGCGGTGCGCACCATTCCACCATCAGGAGCGATGTGTGCCACACCATCACACAGCGGCACGATCCATTCCACCATCAGGAGCGATGTGTGCCACCCCATCACACGGAGCGGTGCGCACCATTCCACCATCAGGAGAGATGTGTTCCATCCTTCCACACACAGCGGCGCGCACCATTCCACCATCAGGAGCGATGTATGCCATCCTTTCACAAACAGCGGCGCGCACCATTCCACCATCAGGAGCGATGTGTGCCATCCCATCGCCCGGAGCGGTGCGCACCATTCCACCATCAGGAGCGATGTGTGCCATCCTTGCACACACAGCGGCGCGCACCATTCCACCATCAGGAGCGATGTGTGCCATCCCATCACCCGGAGCGGTGCGCACCATTCCACCATGAGGACCGATGTGTGCAATCCTTCCACACACAGCGGCGCGCACCATTCCACCATCAGGAGCGATGTGTGCCACCCCATCACACAGCGGCACGAACCATTCCACCATCAGGAGCGATGTGTGCCATCCAATCACCCGGAGAGGAGCGCACCATTCCACCATCAGGAGCGCCGTGCGCCATCCCATTACACAGAGGTGCGCACCATTCCACCATCAGGACCGATGTGTGCCATCCCATCACCCGGAGCGGCGCGCACCATTCCACCATCAGGGGCGATGTGTTCCATCCCATCACCCGGAGCGGTAAGCACCATTCAACCATCAGGATCGCCGTGTGTCATCCTTCCACACACAGCGGCACGAACCATTCCACCATCAGGAGCGATGTGTGCCATCCCATCACCCGGAGCGGTGCGCACCATTCCACCATCAGGAGCGGTGTGTGCCATCCCATCACACTGCAGTGCGCACCATTCCACCATCAGGAGCGATGTGTGCCACCCCATCACATAGAGTCACGAACCATTCCACCATCAGGAGCGCCGTGTGCCATCCCATTACACAGCGGTGCGCACCATTCCACCATCAGGAGCGATGTGTGCCACCCCATCGCACAGAGTCACGAACCATTCCACCATCAGGAGCACCGTGTGCAATCCCATCACCCGGAGCGGTGCGCACCATTCCACCATCAGGAGCGCCGTGCGCCATCCCATTACACAGCGGTGCGCACCATTCCACCATCAGGAGCGATGTGTGCCATCCTTCCACACAGAGCGGCGCGCACCATTCCACCATCAGGAGCGCCGTGCGCCATCCCATCACACAGAGGCACGAACCATTCCACCATCAGGAGCGATGTGTGCACTCCCATCACCCGGAGGGTTGCGCACCATTCCACCATCAGGAGAGATGTGTGCCACTCCATCATCCGGAGCGGTGCGCACCATTCCACCATCAGGAGCGGTGTGTGCCATCCCATCACCCGGAGCGGCACGAACCATTCCACCATCAGGAGAGATGTGTGCCACTCCATCATCCGGAGCGGTGCGCACCATTCCACCATCAGGAGCGGTGTGTGCCATCCCATCACACAGCGGCACGAACCATTCAACCATCAGGAGCGGTGTGTGCAATCCTTCCACACACAGCGGCGCGCACCATTCCAAATCAGGAGCGATGTGTGCCACCCCATCACACAGCGGCACGAACCATTCCACCACCATCAGGAGCGATGTGTGCCACCCCATCACACAGCGGCACGAACCATTCCACCATCAGGAGCGGTGTGTGCCACCCCATCACACAGAGTCACGAACCATTCCACCATCAGGAGCGATGTGTGAAATCCTTCCACACACAGCGGCGCGCACCATTCCACCATCAGGAGCGATGTGTGCCATCCTTCCACACACAGCGGCGCGCACCATTCCACCATCAGGAGCGATGTGTGCCATCCTTCCACACACAGCGGCGCGCACCATTCATCCATCAGGAGCGATGTGTACCACCCCATCACACAGCGACACGAACCATTCCACCATCAGGAGCGATGTGTGCCACCCCATCACACAGAGTCACGAACCGTTCCACCATCAGGAGCGATGTGTGCCACCCCATCACACAGCGGCACGAACCATTCCACCTTCAGGAGCGCCGTGTACCATCCCATCACCCGGAGCGGTGCGCACCATTCCACCATCAGGAGCGATGTGTGCCACCCCAGCACACAGCGTCACGAACCATTCCACAATCAGGAGCGATGTGTGCCACCCAATCACCCGGAGCGGTGCGCACCATTCCACCATCAGGAGAGATGTGTACCATCCTTCCACACACGGCGGCGCGCACCATTCCACCATCAGGAGCGATGTATGCCATCCTTTCACAAACAGCGGCGCGCACCATTCCACCATCAGGAGCGATGTGTGCCATCCCATCGACCGGAGCGGTGCGCACCATTCCACCATCAGGAGCGATGTGTGCCATCCTTCCACACACAGCGGCGCGCACCATTCCACCATCAGGAGCGATGTGTGCCACCCCATCACACAGCGACACGAACCATCCACCATCAGGAGTGACGTGTGACATCCTTCCACACACAGCGGCGCGCACCATTCCACCATCAGGAGCGATGTGTGCCACCCCATCACACAGCGGCACGAACCATTCCACCATCAGGAGCGGTGTGTGCCATCCCATCAACCGGAGCGGCACGAACCATTCCATCATCAGGAGGGATGTGTGCCACTCCATCATCCGGAGCGGTGCGCACCATTCCACCATCAGGAGCGGTGTGTGCCATCCCATCACCCGGAGCGGTGCGCACCATTCCACCATCAGGAGCGCCGTGTACCATCCCATCACCCGGAGCGGTGCGCACCATTCCACCATCAGGAGCGATGTGTGCCACACCATCACACAGCGGCACGAACCATTCCACCATCAGGAGCGATGTGTGCCACCCCATCACCCGGAGCGGTGCGCACCATTCCACCATCAGGAGAGATGTGTACCATCCTTCCACACACGGCGGCGCGCACCATTCCACCATCAGGAGCGATGTATGCCATCCTTTCACAAACAGCGGCGCGCACCATTCCACCATCAGGAGAGATGTGTGCCATCCCATCACCCGGAGCGGTGCGCACCATTCCACCATCAGGAGCGATGTGTGCCATCCTTCCACACACAGCGGCGCGCACCATTCCACCATCAGGAGCGATGTGTGCCACCCCATCACACAGCGACACGAACCATCCACCATCAGGAGTGACGTGTGACATCCTTCCACACACAGCGGGCGCGCACCATTCCACCATCAGGAGCGATGTGTGCCACCCCATCACACAGCGGCACGAACCATTCCACCATCAGGAGCGGTGTGTGCCATCCCATCAACCGGAGCGGCACGAACCATTCCATCATCAGGAGGGATGTGTGCCACTCCATCATCCGGAGCGGTGCGCACCATTCCACCATCAGGAGCGGTGTGTGCCATCCCATCACCCGGAGCGGTGCGCACCATTCCACCATCAGGAGAGATGTGTGCCACCCAATCACACAGCGGCACGAACCATTCCACCATCAGGAGCGGTGTGTGCCATCCCATCAACCGGAGCGGTGCGCTCCATTCCACCATCAGGAGCGATGTGTGCTACCCCATTACACAGCGGCACGAACCATTCCACCATCAGGAGCGATGTGTGCCATCCCATCACCCGGAGCGGCACGAACCATTCCACCATCAGGAGTGACGTGTGACATCCTTCCACACACAGCGGCGCGCACCATTCCACCATCAGGAGCGATGTGTGCCATCCAATCACCCGGAGAGGTGCGCACCATTCAACCATCAGGAGCGCCGTGCGCCATCCCATTACACAGAGGTGCGCACCATTCCACCATCAGGACCGATGTGTTCCATCCTTCCACACATAGCGGCACGAACCATTCCACTATCAGGAGCGATGTGTGCCATCCCATCACCCGGAGCGGTGCGCACCATTCAACCATCAGGAGCGCCGTGTGCCATCCCATCACACAGCCGTGTGCACCATACCACCATCAGACGAAGCAAATTAGTGACTCAGTAGATGAGAGGCATTGTCAGACATAAAATATATTAAGTTATCCGGTATTCAGCACTCCAGAAAGACATGTTTTGTCTTGAACACACCGCAATTAATCTAGTTGCATACGTTGTCATTCTTGCGTCATCAATCAATATCTACAAGTAGCTAGAAATAACTATCGATAATCAGCGATGAATTAATAGGGAAGATTTGAGACGGTCACATGGAAGTAACCTGTATATTATTAATTACCTTTAAGTTCCATTACTATATCAGACTATCAAGTTGACACTGAGACAACTGGAAAGCATAAAAGCAGAAAACACTAGGATTCGAAAATGTTTTTCTTCAAATACTTTTGAAGCTTGTTCTCAGATTAAGTATTATTTGCCAGGAGGTGTGATCAATTTCCGCTGTACGGTGCAAGTTCCACAGTGCACAAAAGCTGACTCGTAAAGCTTTAGCTCTAGCAAAGAAATAAATTGCTTCTACTCATTCAAACCTTACCTAAGGCAAAAAGCCATACCAGCAAGGTGCACCACCCTACCACCCGGAGCAGACCATTCCACCATCAGGAGCGATGTGTGCCATCCCATCACACAGCGGCACGAACCATTCCACCATAAGGAGCGGTGTGTGCCACTCTATCATCCGGAGCGGTGCGCACCATTCCACCATCAGGAGCGGTGTGTGCCATCCCATCACCCGAAGCGGTGCGCACCATTCCACCATCAGGAGCGGTGTGTGCCACTCCATCATCCGGAGCGGTGTGTGCCATCCCATCACGGAGCGGTGCGCACCATTCCACCATCAGGAGAGATGTGTGCCACCCCATCACACAGCGGCACGAACCATTCCACCATCAGGAGCGGTGTGTGCCATCCCATCACCCGGAGCGGTGCGCACCATTCCACATCAGGAGAGATGTGTGCCACCCCATCACACAGCGGCACGAACCATTCCACCATCAGCAGCGGTGTGTGCCATCCCATCACCCGTAGCGGTGCGCACCATTCCACCATCAGGACCGATGTGTGCCATCCTTCCACACACAGCGGCACGAACCATTCCACCATCAGGAGCGGTGTGTGCCATCCTTCCATCACCCGGAGCGGTGCGCACCATTCCACCATCAGGAGAGATGTGTGCCACCCCATCACACAGCGGCACCAACCATTCCACCATCAGGAGCGGTGTGTGCCATCCCATCACCCGGAGCGGTGCGCACCATTCCACCATCAGGACCGATGTGTGCCATCCTTCCACACACAGAGTCACGAACCATTCGACCATCAGGAGCGATGTGTGCCACCCCATCACACAGCGGCGCGCACCATTCCACCATCAGGAGCGATGTGTGCCATCCTTCCACACACAGCGGCGCGCACCATTCCACCATCAGGAGCGATGTGTGCCATCCCATCGCCCGGAGCGGTGCGCACCATTCCACCATCAGGAGCGATGTGTGCCACACCATCACACAGCGGCACGATCCATTCCACCATCAGGAGCGATGTGTGCCACCCCATCACCCGGAGCGGTGCGCACCATTCCACCATCAGGAGAGATGTGTACCATCCTTCCACACACAGCGGCGCGCACCATTCCACCATCAGGAGCGATGTATGCCATCCTTTCACAAACAGCGGCGCGCACCATTCCACCATCAGGAGCGATGTGTGCCATCCCATCGCCCGGAGCGGTGCGCACCATTCCACCATCAGGAGGGATGTGTGCCACCCCATCACACAGAGTCACGAACCATTCCACCATCAGGAGCGATGTGTGCCACCCCATCACACAGCGGCACGAACCATTCCACCATCAGTAGCGCCGTGTGCCATCCCATCACCCGGAGCGGTGCGCACCATTCCACCATCAGGAGCGATGTGTGCCACACCATCACACAGCGGCACGATCCATACCACCATCAGGAGCGATGTGTGCCACCCCATCACCCGGAGCGGTGCGCACCATTCCACCATCAGGAGAGATGTGTACCATCCTTCCACACACAGCGGCGCGCACCATTCCACCATCAGGAGCGATGTATGCCATCCTTTCACAAACAGCGGCGCGCACCATTCCACCATCAGGAGCGATGTGTGCCATCCCATCGCCCGGAGCGGTGCGCACCATTCCACCATCAGGAGCGATGTGTGCCATCCTTGCACACACAGCGGCGCGCACCATTCCACCATCAGGAGCGATGTGTGCCATCCCATCACCCGGAGCGGTGCGCACCATTCCACCATCAGGACCGATGTGTGCAATCCTTCCACACACAGCGGCGCGCACCATTCCACCATCAGGAGCGATGTGTGCCACCCCATCACACAGCGGCACGAACCATTCCACCACCATCAGGAGCGATGTGTGCCATCCCATCACCCGGAGCGGTGCGCACCATTCCACCATCAGGAGCGCCGTGTGCAATCCTTCCACACACAGCGGCGCGCACCATTCCACGATCAGGAGCGATCTGTGCCATCCTTCCACACACAGCGGCGCGCACCATTCCACCATCAGGAGCGATGTGTGCCATCCTTCCACACACAGCGGCGCGCACCATTCCACCATCAGGAGCGATGTGTGCCATCCTTCCACACACAGCGGCACGAACCATTCCACCATCAGGAGCGATGTGTGCCATCCCGTCACCCGGAGCGGTGCGCACCATTCCACCATCAGGAGCGATGTGTGCCACCCCATCACACAGAGTCACGAACCATTCCAACATCAGGAGCGATGTGTGCCACCCCATCACACAGCGGCACGAACCATTCCACCATCAGTAGCGCCGTGTGCCATCCCATCACCCGGAGCGGTGCGCACCATTCCACCATCAGGAGCGATGTGTGCCACACCATCACACAGCGGCACGATCCATTCCACCATCAGGAGCGATGTGTGCCACACCATCACACAGCGGCGCGCACCATTCCACCATCAGGAGCGATGTGTGCCATGCCATCACCCGGAGCGGTGCGCACCATTCCACCATCAGGAGCGATGTATGCCATCCTTTCACAAACAGCGGCGCGCACCATTCCACCATCAGGAGCGATGTGTGCCATCCCATCGCCCGGAGCGGTGCGCACCATTCACCTTCAGGAGCGCTGTGTTTTTTTTTGCCATCCTTGCACACACAGCGGCGCGCACCATTCCACCATCAGGAGCGATGTGTGCCATCCCATCACCGGAGCGGTGCGCACCATTCCACCATCAGGACCGATGTGTGCAATCCTTCCACACACACAACCAATAGCGGCGCGCACCATTCCACCATCAGGAGCGATGTGTGCCACCCCATCACACCACGCGGCACGAACCATTCCACCATCAGGAGCGATGTGTGCCATCCACCCCATCACCCGGAGCCGGTGCGCACCATTCCACCATCAGGAAGCGCCGTGTGCAGTCCTTCCACACACAGCAGGCGCGCACCATTCCAGACGATCAGGTAAGCGATCTGTGCCATCCTTCCACACACAGCGGCACGAACCAATATCTCACCATCAGGAGTGTAGTGCGTGTGACATCCTTCACACGCAGCGGCGCGCACCATTCCTCCATCAGGAGCGATGTGTGCCATCCAATCACCCGGAGAGGAGCGCACATTCCACCATCAGGAGCGCCGTGCGCCATCCCATTACACAGAGGTGCGCACCATTCTACCATCAGGACCGATGTGTGCCATCCCATCACCCGGAGCGGCGCGCACCATTCCACCATCAGGGGCGATGTGTTCCATCCCATCACCCGGAGCGGTAAGCACCATTCAACCATCAGGATCGCCGTGTGTCATCCTTCCACACACAGCGGCACGCGGAACGAACCATTCACCATCAGGAGCGATGTGTGCCATCCCATCACCCGGAAGCGGTGCGCACCATTCCACCATCAGGAGCGGTTGTTTTGTGTGCCATCCCATCACACTGCAGTGCGCACCATTCCATCACCATCAGGAGCGATGTGTGCACCCCATCACATAGAGTCACGAACCATTCCACCATCAGGAGCGCCGTGATTGTGCCATCCATTTACACAGCGGTGCGCACCATTCCACCATCAGGAGCCGATGTGTGCCACCCCATCGCACAGAAGTCACGACCCATTCCACCCATCAGGAGCACCGTGTGCAATCCCATCACCCCCCCGGAGCGGTGCGCACCATTCCACCATCAGGAGCGCCGTGCGCCATCCCATTACACTAGCGGTGCGCATCATTCCACCATCAGGAGCGAGTGTGTGTGCCATCCTTCCACACAGAGCGCGCGCTCACCATTCCACCATCAGGAGCGCCGTGCGCCATCCCATCACACAAGAGGCACGAACCATTCCACCATCAGGAGCGATGTGTGCACCACTCCCATCACCACCGGAGGGTTGCGCACCATTCCACCATCAGGAGAGATGTGTTGCCACTCCATCATCCGGAGCGGTGCCGCACCATTCCACCATCAAGGAGCGGTTGTGTGCCATCCCATCACGACCCGGAACGCGGCACGAACCATTCCACCATCAGGAGAGATGTGTGCCACTCCATCATCCGGAGCGGTGCGCACCATTCCACCTATCAGGAGCGGTGGTGTGCCATCCCATCACACAGCGGCACGAAACCATTACAAACCATCAGGAGCGGTGTGTGGCCATCCCTAAAAAAAAAAAATTCACCGGAGCGGTGCGACACCATTCCCACCATCAGGACCGAATGTGTGCCATCCTTCCATACACCAGAGTCACGAACCATTCGACCGTCAGGAGCGATTGATGTTTTGCCACCACCATCACACAGCGGCACGAACCATTCACACCATCAGGAGCGGTGTGTGCCACCCCATGTCCACACAGAGGCACGAACCCATTCCACACCATCAGGAGCGATGTGTGCACAAAAAACAAAAACGCAAAAAAAACTGTTTCCCAATCACCCGGAGGGTTGCGCACCATTCCACCATCAGGAGAGGATGTGTGCCACACTCCATCATCCGGAGCGGTGCGCACCATTCCACCATCAGGACCGGTGTGTGCCATCCAATCACCCCCAGAGGCACGAACCATTCCACCATCAGGAGAGAAGTGTGCCCACTCCATCATCTGGAGCGGTGCGCACCATTTACACCATCAGGGCAGCGGTGTTTGTGCCATCCCATCACACAGCGGGCACGAACCTGTTCAACCATCAGGAGCGGTGTGTGTCCATCCCATCACCACGGAGCGGTGCGCACCATTCCACCATCAGGGGACCGATTGTGTGCCATCCTTCCACACACAGAGTCACGAACCATTCGACCATCAGGAGTGCGATGTGTGCCACCCCCATCACATCAGCGGCACGAACCATTCCACCATCAGGTTGCGGTGTGTGCCAACCCCATCAACACAGAGTCACGAACCATTCCACCATCAGGACGTATGTGGTGAAATCCTTCCACACACTGCGGCGCGCACCATTCCCCACCATCAGGAGCGGATGTGTGCCATCCCTTCCACACACAGCAGTGCGCGCCACCATTATTTTTTCCCAAACCATCAGGATGCGATGTGTGCCATCCTTCCACACACAGCGGCGCGCACTCATTCCCACCATCAAGGAGCGGTGTTGTACCACCCCCCATCACACAGCGACACGAACCATTCCCACCATCAGGAGCGATGTGTCGCCACCCACCACCATCACACAGAGTCACGAACCAATTCCAACCATCAGGAGCGATGTGTGCCACCACCATCACACAGCGGCACGAACCATACCACCATCAGGAGCGATGGATGTCCACCGCCATCACACCCGGAGCGGTGCCCGCACCATTCCACCATCAGGAGCGATGTGTGCCACACCAATCACGACAGCGGCACGAAAACCATTCCACCATCAGGAGCGATGTGTTGCCACCCCCATCAACCCGGAGCGGTGCGCATCCTTTCCACCATCAGGAGAGATGGAGTACCATCCCTTCCACACAAACACAGCGGCGCGCACCCATTCCACCATCAGGAGCGATGTATGCCATCCTTTCACAAACAGCGGCGCGGCACCATTCACAATCAGGAGCGTAGCGATGTGTGCCTATCCCATCACCCGGAGCGGTGCGCACCATTCCCACCATTCAGGAGCGATGTGTGCCACCCCATCACACCAGCGGAAACGAACCATTCCACCATCAGGAGCGCCGTGTGCCATCCCATCACCCAGGAGCGTGCGTGCGCACCATTCCACCATCAGGAGCGAGTGTGTGCCACACCATCACACAGCGGCCACGAACCATCTCCACCATCAGGAAGCGATGTGTGGCCCACCCCATCACCCGGAGCGGTGCGCACCATTCCACCATCAGGAGAGAGTGTATTACCATCCTTCCACAAACAGCGGCGCGCACCATTCCACCATCAGGAGCGATGTATGCCATCCTTTCACAAACAGCGGCGCGCACCACCCTTCCCACCATCAGGAGCGATGTGTGCATATCCCATCACCGGAGGCGGTTGCGCACCATTACCACCATCAGGGAGCGATGTGTGCCATCCTTCCACACACAGCGGCGCGCACCATTCCACCATCAGGAGCGATGTGTGCCACCCCATCACACAGCGACACGAACCATCCACCATCAGGAGTGGACGTGTGACATCCTTCCACACACAGCGGCGGCACCATTCCACCATCAGGAGCGATGTGTGCCACCCCCATCACACAGCGGCACGAACCTAATTCCACCATCAGGGAGGCGGTGTGTGCCATCCCATCACCCGGAGCGGCACGAACCATTCCATTCATCAGGAGGGATGTGTGCCACTCCATCATCCGGAGCGGTGGCACCATTCCACCATCAGGAGCGGTGTGTGCCATCCCATCAACCCGGAGCGGTGCGGGCACCATTCCACCATCAGGAGGAGATGTGTGCCACCCAATCACACAGCGGCCACGAACCATTCCACCATCAGGAGCGGTGTGTGAGCCATTCACCATCAAACCGGGAGCGGTGCGCACCATTCCACCATCAGGAGCGATGTGTGGCTACCTTCCATTAACACAGCGGGCACGAACCATTCCACCATCAGGAGCGATTTGTGTGCCATCCCATCACCCGGAGCGGCACGAACCCATTCCACCATCAGGAGTGGGAACGGTGTGTGACATTCTTCCACACACAGCGGCGGGCACCATTCCACCATCAGAGAGCGATGTGTGCCATCCAATCACCCGGAGAGGTGCGCACCATTCAACCATCAGGAGCGCCGTGCGCCCATCCCATTACACAGAGGTGCGCACCATTCCAAACCATCAGGACCGATTGTTGTTTCCATCCCTTCCACACATAGCGGCACGAACCATTCCACTATCAGGAGCGATGTGTGCCATCCTTCCATCACCCGAGCGGGGTGCGCACCATTCACTCAACCATTCAGGAGGCGCCGTGTGCCATCCCATCAACACAGCCGTTGTAGCACCCATACCACCATCAGACGAAGCAAATTAGTGCCCACCCTCCAGTAGATGAGATGGCATTGTCAAGACATAAAATATATTAAGGTTATCCGGTATTCAGCACTCCAGAAAGACATGTTTTGTCTTGAACACACCCGCAATTAATTCTAGGTGCATAACGTTGTTCCATTCTTGCGTCCATCAATCAATATCTACAAGTAGCTAGAAATATACTATCGATAACTCAGCGATGAATTAATTGGGAAGAGGGCTTTTTTTTTTTTTGAGACGGTCACGATGGAAGTAAACCTGTATCATTACTTTATTACCTTTAAGTTCCATTACTATATCAGGACTATCAAGTTGATCCACTGAGGACAACTGGGAAAGAAATCATTAACAGCAGGAACGAACATCTAGGATTCGGAAATGTTTTTGGCTTCAAAATACTTTTGAAAAGCTTGTTCTCAGATTAAGTAAAATATTTTTGCGCAGGATGCGCGTCCGTGTGATCAATTTCCGCTGTACGGTGCAAGTTCCACAGTGCAACCAAAAAGCTGACATCGTAACCAGCTTTAGTCCATTCTTACAAAGAAATAAATTGCTTCTTTGTACTCATTCAAACCTTACCTAATGGCAAAAAGCCATACCACAATCAAGGTGCACCACCTTCACACACCCGGGGCAGACCATTCCACCATCAGGAGCGATGTGTGCCATCCCATCACACAGCGGGCACGATCCATTCCACCATAAGGAGCGGTGGATGTGTGCCACTCCATCATCCGGAGCGGTGCGCACACATTCCACCATCAGGAGCCGGTGTGTGCCATCCCATCACCCGGAGCGGTGCGCACCATTCCACCATTTCAGGAGCGGTGTGTGCCACTCCATCATCCGGAGCGGTGTGTGCCATCCGCCCATCACCCGGAGCGGTGCGCACCATTCCATCCATCAGGAGAGATGTGTGCCACCCCATCACACAGCGGCACGAACCATTTCCACCATCAGGAGCGGTGTGTGCCATCCTCATCACCCCGGAGGCGGTGCGCACCATTCCACCATCAGGAGAGATGGTGTGCCCACCCCATCACACAGCGGCAACGAATCCATTCCACCCATCAGAGCGGTGTGTGCCATCCCATCACCCGTACGCGGTGCGCACACATTCCACCATCAGGACCGATGTGTGCCATCCTATCCACACACAGCGGCACGAAACCATTCCACCATCAGGAGCGGTGTGTGCCAACTCCTTTCCATCACCCGGAGAGTAGTAAGCGGTGCGCACATTCCCACCATCAGGAGAAGATGTGTGCCACCCCATCACACAGCAGGCACCAACCATTCCACCCATCCAGGAGCGGTTGTGCATCCCATCACCCGCCCCGCCCACCCCCCCAGCGGATACCCTTGCGCAACCATTCCACATCTACATCAGGATCCGCGATGTGTGCCATCCTTCACACACAGAGTCACGAACCATTCGACCATCAGGAGCGATGTGTGCCACCCCCATCACACAGCGGCGCGCCACCCATTCCAACCACTCAGAGCGAATGTGTGCCATCCTTCCACCACACAGCGGGCGCGCACCATTCCACCATCAGGCAGCGATGTGTGCCAATTCATTCCACACCACAGCGGCGCGCACCATTCCACCATCAGGAGCGATGTGTGCCATCTTCACACACAGCGGCACGAACCATTCCACCATCAGGAGCGCTGTGTGCCATCCATCACACTGAGCGGTGCGCACCATTCCACCATCAGGAGCGATGTGTGCCATCCCATCACCCGGAGCGGTGCGCACCATTCCACCATCAGGAGCGATGTGTGCCACCCCATCACACAGCGGAACGAACCATTCCACCATCAGGAGCGCCGTGTGCCATCCCATCACCCGGAGCGGTGCGCACCATTCCACCATCAGGAGCGATGTGTGCCACACCATCACACAGCGGCACGAACCAATCCACCTATACATAAAAACAAGAGACCTAAATAACATCAGGAGCGATGTGTGCCACCCCATCACCCGGAGCGGTGCGCACCATTCCACCATCAGGAGAGATGTATACCATCCTTCCACACACAGCGGCGCGCACCATTCCACCCTCAGGAGCGATGTATGCCATCCTTTCACAAACAGCGGCGCGCACCATTCCACCATCAGGAGCGATGTGTGCCATCCCATCACCCGGAGCGGTGCGCACCATTCCACCATCAGGAGCGATGTGTGCCATCCTTCCACACACAGCGGCGCGCACCATTCCACCATCAGGAGCGATGTGTGCCACCTGAGGAGTGGGGGGGGTGGGCCATCACACAGCGACACGAACCATCCACCATCAGGAGCGATGTGTGCCAACCGACCACACACAGCGGCGCGCACCATTCCACAATCAGGAGCGATGTGTGCCACCCTTCCACACACAGCGGCACGAATCATTCCCATTCCACCATCAGGAGCGATGTGTGTGCCATCCCATCACCCGGAGCGGCACGAAACCATTCCACCATCAGGAGAGATGTGTGCCATCCATCATCCGGAGCGGGGGGTCCCGGAGTGCGCACCATTCCACCATCAGGAGCGTTGTGTGCCATCCCATCACCCGGAGCGGTGCGCACCATTCCACCATCAGGAGAGATGTGTGCCACCCAATCACACAGCGGCACGAACCATTCCACCATCAGGAGCGATGTGTGCCATCCCATCAACCGGAGAGGTGCGCACCATTCCACCATCAGGAGCGATGTGTGCCATCCCCATTACACAGCGGCACGAACCATTCCACCATCAGGAGCGATGTGTGCCATCCGTCCATCACCGGAACGGCCGCACCATTCCACCATCAGAGCGGTGTGTGACATCCCATCACCCGGAGCGGTGCGCACCATTCCACATCAGGAGAGATGTGTGCCACCCCATCACACAGCGGCACGAACCATTCCACAATCAGGACGCGGTGTGTGCCATCCCATCACCGGAGCGTGCGCACCATTCCACCATCAGGACCGATGTGTGCAATCCTTCCACGATTTACACAGCGGCGCGCACCATTCCACCATCAGGAGCGATGTGTGCCATCCTTCCACACAAGCGGCGCGCACCATTCCACCATCAGGAGCGATGTGTGCCACCCCATCACACAGCGGCACGAACCATTCCACCATCAGGAAGCGATGTGTGCCACCCCATCACACAGCGGCGGCACCATTCCACCATCAGGAGCGATGTGTGCCACCCTCATCACACAGCCCGGGCACGAACCATTCCACCATCAGAAGGTGTGCCATCCCATCACCCGGAGCGGTGCGGCACCATTCCACCATCAGGGCAGAGACTGTGTACCTCCTTCAACACACAGCGGCGCGCACCATTCCACCATCAGGAGCGATGTATGCCAATCCTTTCACAAACAGCGGCGCGCACCATCTCAACCATCAGGAGCGATGTGTGCCATCCTTCCACACACAGCGGCGCGCAATTTCACCATCAGGAGCGATGTGTGCCACTACCCATCACACAGCGACACGAACCATCCACCTTATCAGGAGGCGATGTGTGCCATCCCATCACCCGGAGCTATTCAAGAGTGCCCTGAGACCATTCCAAAGCATAAAAAGCAGAAAACACTGGACCGATGTGGTGCAATCCTTCCCACACACTTTTGAAGCGGCGCGCAATGACAAGCACATTCCAACCATCAGGAGCGATGTGTTGCCACCATCACATTTCAGCGGCACGAACCATTCCACCAGTGCATCCAGGAGCGGTTGTGTGCATCCCATCACCCGGAGCGGTGCGCACCATTTCCACCATAGGAATAGATGTGTGCCCACCCCATCATCCGGAGCGGTGCGCACCATTTCCAGCGCATTCAAGGAGCGGTGTGGTGCCATCCCATCACCCGGAGGGTGCGCACCATTCCACCATCAGGAGAGATGTGTGCCACCCCATCACACAGCGGCACGAACCATTCCTACCAATCAGGAGCGATGTGTGCCATTCCCATCACCCTGGAGCGGTGCGAGGTTTGCGGCTGCCTGTGATGAAGTCGGGTTGTTGCGTTTGGTTTATGTTATGCACTTGGGCGGCGCACCATTCCACCATCAGGACCGATGTGTGCAATCCTTCCACACACAGCGGCGCGCACCATTCCCACCATCAGGAGCGATGTGTGCCACCCCATCACACAGCGGCACGAACCATTCCACCACCATCAGGAGCGGTGTGTGCATCCCATCACCCGGAGGGTGCGCCCACCTTTCCACCATCAGGAGGATGTGTGCCACCCATCATTCCGAAGCGGCACGAACCATTCTACCATCAGGAGCGGTGTGTGCCATCCCATCACCCGGAGCGGTGCGCACCATTCCACCATCAGGAGAGATGTGTGCCACCCCATCACACAGCGGCACGAACCATTCCACCATCAGGAGCGGTGTGTGCCATCCCATCACCCGGAGAGGTGCGCACCATTCCACCATCAGGACCGATGTGTGCAATCCTTCCACACACAGCGGCGCGAACCATTCCACCATCAGGAGCGGTGTGTGCCAGCCCATCACACAGCGCGGCACGAAACCATTCCACCATCAGGAGCGATGTGTGCCATCCAATCACCCGGAGAGGTGCGCACCATTCCACCATCAGGCACGCCGTGTGCCCTCATCACACAGCGGCACGAACCATTCCACCATCAGGATCGGTGTGTGCTCCTTCCATACACAGCGGCACGAACCATTCCACCATCAGGAGCGATGTGTTCCACCATCAGGACCGATGTGTGCCATCCTTCCATCACATAGCGGCACGAACCATTCCACTATCAGGAGCGATGTGAGTGCCATCCATCACCACGGAGCGGTGGCGCACCATTCAACCATCAGGAGGCGGCCGTGTGCCATCCCATCACCAGCGGTGTGCACCATACCACCATCAGACCGATGCCCATCCTTCCACCACCAGTAGATCAGAACCATGTCGACCATCAGGAAGGCAGTGTGTGACCCCATCACACAGTATTCAAGCACCGGTATTCCAGCATCAGGATGCGATGTGTTGTCTTGAACCACACCGCAATTCCACCATCAGTTGCGAGATTGTGTGCCATTCTTGCGTCTCGCTAATATTCCACCATCAGGAGCGAGAAATAACTATCGATAAACAGCGATGACCATTCATCAGGAGCGATTTTGAGACGGTACATGGAAGTAACCATTCGATGTCCTTCAAGCACCATTCCATATCAATGTGTGCCACTGACACAACTGAACGAAGCATACCATCAGAAACACCCGGAGCATGACCATGGTTTTGTGCATTCCACCATCAGGAGCGATGTGTGCCATCCCATCACACAGCGGCACGAACCATTCCACCATCAGGAGCGGTGTGTGCCATCCCATCACCCGGAGCGGCACGAACCATTCCACCATCAGGAGAGATGTGTGCCACTCCATCATCCGGAGCGGTGCGCACCATTCCACCATCAGGAGCGGTGTGTGCCATCCCATCACCCGGAGCGGTGCGCACCATTCCACCATCAGGAGAGATGTGTCCCACCCCATCACACAGCGGCACGAACCATTCCACCATCAGGAGCGGTGTGTGCCATCCCATCACCCGGAGCGGCACGAACCATTCCACCATCAGGAGAGATGTGTGCCACTCCATCATCCGGAGCGGTGCGCACCATTCCACCATCAGGAGCGGTGTGTGCCATCCCATCAACCGGAGCGGTGCGCACCATTCCACCATCAGGAGCGATGTGTGCCAACCATCACACAGCGGCACGAACCATTCCACCATCAGGAGCGGTGTGTGCCATCCTCATCCTTCCATACACAGCGGCACGAACCATTCCACCATCAGGAGCGATGTGTGCCATCCTTCATCACCGGAGCGGAGCGCACCATTCCACCATCAGGACCGATGTGTGCCATCCTTCCATACACAGCGGCACGAACCATTCCACCATCAGGAGCGATGTGTGCCATCCTTCCATCACCCGGAACGGAGCGCACCATTCCACCATCAGGAGCGGTGTGTGCCATCCCATCACCCGGAGCGGTGCGCACCATTCCACCATCAGGAGAGATGTGTGCCACCCCATCACACAGCGGCACGAACCATTCCACCATCAGGAGCGGTGTGTGCCATCCCATCACCCGGAGCGGTGCGCACCATTCCACCATCAGGACCGATGTGTGCAATCCTTCCACACACAGAGTCACGAACCATTCCACCATCAGGAGCGATGTGTGCCATCCTTCCATCACCCGGAGCGGAGCGCACCATTCCACCATCAGGACCGATGTGTGCCATCCTTCCATACACAGCGGCACGAACCATTCCACCATCAGGAGCGATGTGTGCCATCCTTCCATCACCCGGAACGGTGCGCACCATTCCACCATCAGGAGCGGTGTGTGCCATCCATCACCCGGAGCGGTGCGCACCATTCCACCATCAGGACCGATGTGTGCAATCCTTCCACACACAGAGTCACGAACCATTCGACCATCAGGAAAGATGTGTGCCACCCCATCACACAGAGTCACGAACCATTCCACCATCAGGAGCGATGTGTGAAATCCTTCCACACACAGCGGCGCGCACCATTCCACCATCAGGAGCGATGTGTGCCATCCTTCCACACACAGCGGCGCGCACCATTCCACCATCAGGAGCGATGTGTGCCATCCTTCCACACACAGCGGCGCGCACCATTCCACCATCAGGAGCGATGTGTACCACCCCATCACACAGCGGCACGAACCATTCCACCATCAGGAGCGATGTGTGCCACCCCATCACACAGCGGCGCGCACCATTCCACCATCAGGAGCGATGTGTGCCACCCCATCACACAGCGGCACGAACCATTCCACCATCAGGAGCGCCGTGTGCCATCCCATCACCCGGAGCGATGCGCACCATTCCACCATCAGGAGCGATTTGTGCCACACCATCACACAGCGGCACGAACCATTCCACCATCAGGAGCGATGTGTGCCACCCCATCACCCGGAGCGGTGCGCACCATTCCAATATCAGGAGAGATGTGTACCATCCTTCCACACACAGCGGCGCGCACCATTCCACCATCAGGAGCGATGTATGCCATCCTTTCACAAACAGCGGCGCGCACCATTCCACCATCAGGAGCGATGTGTGCCATCCCATCACCCGGAGCGGTGCGCACCATTCCACCATCAGGAGCGATGTGTGCCATCCTTCCACACACAGCGGCGCGCACCATTCCACCATCAGGAGCGATGTGTGCCACCCCATCACACAGCGACACGAACCATCCACCATCAGGAGCGATGTGTGCCATCCCATCACCCGGAGCGGTGCGCACCATTCCACCATCAGGACCGATGTGTGCAATCCTTCCACACACAGCGGCGCGCACCATTCCACCATCAGGAGCGATGTGTGTATCCCATCACCCGGAGCGGCACGAACCATTCCACCATCAGGAGAGATGTGTGCCACTCCATCATCCGGAGCGGTGCGCACCATTCCACCATCAGGAGCGGTGTGTGCCATCCCATCACCCGGAGCGGTGCGCACCATTCCACCATCAGGAGAGATGTGTGCCACCCCATCACACAGCGGCACGAACCATTCCACCATCAGGAGCGGTGTGTGCCATCCCATCACCCGGAGAGGTGCGCACCATTCCACCATCAGGACCGATGTGTGCCATCCTTCCATACACAGCGGCACGAACCATTCCACCATCAGGAGCGATGTGTGCCAGCCTTCCATCACCCGGAGCGGAGCGCACCATTCCACCATCAGGAGCGGTGTGTGCCATCCCATCACCCGGAGCGGTGCGCACCATTCCACCATCAGGAGAGATGTGTGCCACCCCATCACACAGCGGCACGAACCATTCCACAATCAGGAGCGGTGTGTGCCATCCCATCACCCGGAGCGGTGCGCACCATTCCACCATCAGGACCGATGTGTGCAATCCTTCCACACACAGCGGCGCGCACCATTCCACCATCAGGAGCGATGTGTGCCATCCTTCCACACACAGCGGCGCGCACCATTCCACCATCAGGAGCGATGTGTACCACCCCATCACACAGCGGCACGAACCATTCCACCATCAGGAGCGATGTGTGCCACCCCATCACACAGCGGCGCGCACCATTCCACCATCAGGAGCGATGTGTGCCACCCCATCACACAGCGGCACGAACCATTCCACCATCAGGAGCGCCGTGTGCCATCCCATCACCCGGAGCGGTGCGCACCATTCCACCATCAGGAGAGATGTGTACCATCCTTCCACACACAGCGGCGCGCACCATTCCACCATCAGGAGCGATGTATGCCATCCTTTCACAAACAGCGGCGCGCACCATTCCACCATCAGGAGCGATGTGTGCCATCCTTCCACACACAGCGGCGCGCAGCATTCCACCATCAGGAGCGATGTGTGCCACCCCATCACACAGCGACACGAACCATCCACCATCAGGAGCGATGTGTGCCATCCCATCACCCGGAGCGGTGCGCACCATTCCACCATCAGGACCGATGTGTGCAATCCTTCCACACACAGCGGCGCGCACCATTCCACCATCAGGAGCGATGTGTGCCACCCCATCACACAGCGGCACGAACCATTCCACCACCATCAGGAGCGGTGTGTGCATCCCATCACCCGGAGCGGTGCGCACCATTCCACCATCAGGAGAGATGTGTGCCACCCCATCATCCGGAGCGGTGCGCACCATTCCACCATCAGGAGCGGTGTGTGCCATCCCATCACCCGGAGCGGTGCGCACCATTCCACCATCAGGAGAGATGTGTGCCACCCCATCACACAGCGGCACGAACCATTCCACCATCAGGAGCGGTGTGTGCCATCCCATCACCCGGAGAGGTGCGCACCATTCCACCATCAGGACCGATGTGTGCCATCCTTCCATACACAGCGGCACGAACCATTCCACCATCAGGAGCGATGTGTGCCACCCATCACACAGCGGCACGAACCATTCCACCACCATCAGGAGCGTTGTGTGCATCCATCACCCGGAGCGGCACGAACCATTCTACCATCAGGAGCGGTGTGTGCCATCCCATCACCCGGAGCGGTGCGCACCATTCCACCATCAGGAGAGATGTGTGCCACCCCATCACACAGCGGCACGAACCATTCCACCATCAGGAGCGGTGTGTGCCATCCCATCACCCGGAGAGGTGCGCACCATTCCACCATCAGGACCGATGTGTGCAATCCTTCCACACACAGCGGCGCGCACCATTCCACCATCAGGGGCGATGTGTTCCATCCCATCACCCGGAGCGGTGCGCACCATTCAACCATCAGGATCGCCGTGTGTCATCCCATCACACAGCGGCACGAACCATTCCACCATCAGGAGCGATGTGTTCCATCCTTCCACACATAGCGGCACGAACCATTCCACTATCAGGAGCGATGTGTGCCATCCCATCACCCGGAGCGGTGCGCACCATTCAACCATCAGGAGCGCCGTGTGCCATCCCATCACACAGCCGTGTGCACCATACCACCATCAGACGAAGCAAATTAGTGACTCAGTAGATGAGAGGCATTGTCAGACATAAAATATATTAAGTTATCCGGTATTCAGCACTCCAGAAAGACATGTTTTGTCTTGAACACACCGCAATTAATCTAGTTGCATACGTTGTCATTCTTGCGTCATCAATCAATATCTACAAGTAGCTAGAAATAACTATCGATAATCAGAGATGAATTAATAGGGAAGATTTTGAGACGGTCACATGGAAGTAACCTGTATATTATTCATTACCTTTAAGTTCCATTACTATATCAGACTATCAAGTTGACACTGAGACAACTGGAAAGCATAAAAGCAGAAAACACTAGGATTCGAAAATGTTTTGCTTCAAATACTTTTGAAGCTTGTTCTCAGATTAAGTATTATTTGCCAGGAGGTGTGATCAATTTCCGCTGTACGGTGCAAGTTCCACAGTGCACAAAATCTGACTCGTAAAGCTTTAGCTCTAGCAAAGAAATAAATTGCTTCTACTCATTCAAACCTTACCTAAGGCAAAAAGCCATACCAGCAAGGTGCACCACCCTACCACCCGGAGCAGACCATTCCACCATCAGGAGCGATGTGTGCCATCCCATCACACAGCGGCACGAACCATTCCACCATCAGGAGCGGTGTGTGCCATCCCATCACCCGGAGCGGCACGAACCATTCCACCATCAGGAGAGATGTGTGCCACTCCATCATCCGGAGCGGTGCGCACCATTCCACCATCAGGAGCGGTGTGTGCCATCCATCACCCGGAGCGGTGCTCACCATTCCACCATCAGGAGAGATGTGTCCCACCCCATCACACAGCGGCACGAACCATTCCACCATCAGGAGCGGTGTGTGCCATCCCATCACCCGGAGCGGCACGAACCATTCCACCATCAGGAGAGATGTGTGCCACTCCATCATCCGGAGCGGTGCGCACCATTCCACCATCAGGAGCGGTGTGTGCCATCCCATCAACCGGAGCGGTGCGCACCATTCCACCATCAGGAGAGATGTGTGCCACCCCATCACACAGCGGCACGAACCATTCCACCATCAGGAGCGGTGTGTGCCATCCTTCCATACACAGCGGCACGAACCATTCCACCATCAGGAGCGATGTGTGCCATCCTTCCATCACCCGGAGCGGAGCGCACCATTCCACCATCAGGACCGATGTGTGCCATCCTTCCATACACAGCGGCACGAACCATTCCACCATCAGGAGCGATGTGTGCCATCCTTCCATCACCCGGAACGGAGCGCACCATTCCACCATCAGGAGCGGTGTGTGCCATCCCATCACCCGGAGCGGTGCGCACCATTCCACCATCAGGAGAGATGTGTGCCACCCCATCACACAGCGGCACGAACCATTCCACCATCAGGAGCGGTGTGTGCCATCCCATCACCCGGAGCGGTGCGCACCATTCCACCATCAGGACCGATGTGTGCAATCCTTCCACACACAGAGTCACGAACCATTCGACCATCAGGAAAGATGTGTGCCACCCCATCACACAGAGTCACGAACCATTCCACCATCAGGAGCGATGTGTGAAATCCTTCCACACACAGCGGCGCGCACCATTCCACCATCAGGAGCGATGTGTGCCATCCTTCCACACACAGCGGCGCGCACCATTCCACCATCAGGAGCGATGTGTGCCATCCTTCCACACACAGCGGCGCGCACCATTCCACCATCAGGAGCGATGTGTGCCATCCATCCACACACAGCGGCACGAACCATTCCACCATCAGGAGCGATGTGTGCCACCCCATCACACAGCGGCGCGCACCATTCCACCATCAGGAGCGATGTGTGCCACCCCATCACACAGCGGCACGAACCATTCCACCATCAGGAGCGCCGTGTGCCATCCCATCACCCGGAGCGATGCGCACCATTCCACCATCAGGAGCGATTTGTGCCACACCATCACACAGCGGCACGAACCATTCCACCATCAGGAGCGATGTGTGCCACCCCATCACCCGGAGCGGTGCGCACCATTCCACCATCAGGAGAGATGTGTACCATCCTTCCACACACAGCGGCGCGCACCATTCCACCATCAGGAGCGATGTATGCCATCCTTTCACAAACAGCGGCGCGCACCATTCCACCATCAGGAGCGATGTGTGCCATCCCATCACCCGGAGCGGTGCGCACCATTCCACCATCAGGAGCGATGTGTGCCATCCTTCCACACACAGCGGCGCGCACCATTCCACCATCAGGAGAGATGTGTGCCACCCCATCACACAGCGGCACGAACCATTCCACCATCAGGAGCGGTGTGTGCCATCCCATCACCCGGAGAGGTGCGCACCATTCCACCATCAGGACCGATGTGTGCCATCCTTCCATACACAGCGGCACGAACCATTCCACCATCAGGAGCGATGTGTGCCACCCCATCACACAGCGGCACGAACCATTCCACCACCATCAGGAGCGGTGTGTGCATCCCATCACCGGAGCGGCACGAACCATTCTACCATCAGGAGCGGTGTGTGCCATCCCATCACCCGGAGCGGTGCGCACCATTCCACCATCAGGAGAGATGTGTGCCACCCCATCACACTGCGGCACGAACCATTCCACCATCAGGAGCGGTGTGTGCCATCCCATCACCCGGAGAGGTGCGCACCATTCCACCATCAGGACCGATGTGTGCAATCCTTCCACACACAGCGGCGCGCACCATTCCACCATCAGGGGCGATGTGTTCCATCCCATCACCCGGAGCGGTGCGCACCATTCAACCATCAGGATCGCCGTGTGTCATCCCATCACACAGCGGCACGAACCATTCCACCATCAGGAGCGATGTGTTCCATCCTTCCACACATAGCGGCACGAACCATTCCACTATCAGGAGCGATGTGTGCCATCCCATCACCCGGAGCGGTGCGCACCATTCAACCATCAGGAGCGCCGTGTGCCATCCCATCACACAGCCGTGTGCACCATACCACCATCAGACGAAGCAAATTAGTGACTCAGTAGATGAGAGGCATTGTCAGACATAAAATATATTAAGTTATCCGGTATTCAGCACTCCAGAAAGACATGTTTTGTCTTGAACACACCGCAATTAATCTAGTTGCATACGTTGTCATTCTTGCGTCATCAATCAATATCTACAAGTAGCTAGAAATAACTATCGATAATCAGAGATGAATTAATAGGGAAGATTTTGAGACGGTCACATGGAAGTAACCTGTATATTATTCATTACCTTTAAGTTCCATTACTATATCAGACTATCAAGTTGACACTGAGACAACTGGAAAGCATAAAAGCAGAAAACACTAGGATTCGAAAATGTTTTGCTTCAAATACTTTTGAAGCTTGTTCTCAGATTAAGTATTATTTGCCAGGAGGTGTGATCAATTTCCGCTGTACGGTGCAAGTTCCACAGTGCACAAAATCTGACTCGTAAAGCTTTAGCTCTAGCAAAGAAATAAATTGCTTCTACTCATTCAAACCTTACCTAAGGCAAAAAGCCATACCAGCAAGGTGCACCACCCTACCACCCGGAGCAGACCATTCCACCATCAGGAGCGATGTGTGCCATCCCATCACACAGCGGCACGAACCATTCCACCATCAGGAGCGGTGTGTGCCATCCCATCACCCGGAGCGGCACGAACCATTCCACCATCAGGAGAGATGTGTGCCACTCCATCATCCGGAGCGGTGCGCACCATTCCACCATCAGGAGCGGTGTGTGCCATCCCATCACCCGGAGCGGTGCGCACCATTCCACCATCAGGAGAGATGTGTCCCACCCCATCACACAGCGGCACGAACCATTCCACCATCAGGAGCGGTGTGTGCCATCCCATCACCCGGAGCGGCACGAACCATTCCACCATCAGGAGAGATGTGTGCCACTCCATCATCCGGAGCGGTGCGCACCATTCCACCATCAGGAGCGGTGTGTGCCATCCCATCAACCGGAGCGGTGCGCACCATTCCACCATCAGGAGAGATGTGTGCCACCCCATCACACAGCGGCACGAACCATTCCACCATCAGGAGCGGTGTGTGCCATCCTTCCATACACAGCGGCACGAACCATTCCACCATCAGGAGCGATGTGTGCCATCCTTCCATCACCCGGAGCGGAGCGCACCATTCCACCATCAGGACCGATGTGTGCCATCCTTCCATACACAGCGGCACGAACCATTCCACCATCAGGAGCGATGTGTGCCATCCTTCCATCACCCGGAACGGAGCGCACCATTCCACCATCAGGAGCGGTGTGTGCCATCCCATCACCCGGAGCGGTGCGCACCATTCCACCATCAGGAGAGATGTGTGCCACCCCATCACACAGCGGCACGAACCATTCCACCATCAGGAGCGGTGTGTGCCATCCCATCACCCGGAGCGGTGCGCACCATTCCACCATCAGGACCGATGTGTGCAATCCTTCCACACACAGAGTCACGAACCATTCGACCATCAGGAAAGATGTGTGCCACCCCATCACACAGAGTCACGAACCATTCCACCATCAGGAGCGATGTGTGAAATCCTTCCACACACAGCGGCGCGCACCATTCCACCATCAGGAGCGATGTGTGCCATCCTTCCACACACAGCGGCGCGCACCATTCCACCATCAGGAGCGATGTGTGCCATCCTTCCACACACAGCGGCGCGCACCATTCCACCATCAGGAGCGATGTGTACCACCCCATCACACAGCGGCACGAACCATTCCACCATCAGGAGCGATGTGTGCCACCCCATCACACAGCGGCGCGCACCATTCCACCATCAGGAGCGATGTGTGCCACCCCATCACACAGCGGCACGAACCATTCCACCATCAGGAGCGCCGTGTGCCATCCCATCACCCGGAGCGATGCGCACCATTCCACCATCAGGAGCGATTTGTGCCACACCATCACACAGCGGCACGAACCATTCCACCATCAGGAGCGATGTGTGCCACCCCATCACCCGGAGCGGTGCGCTCCAAACCACCATCAGGAGAGAGGTGTACCATCCTTCCACACACAGCGGCGCGCACCATTCCACATCAGGAGCGATTTTTGCCATCCTTCCACACACAGCGGCGCGCACCATTCCACCATCAGGAGCGATGTGTGCCATCCCATCACCCGGAGCGGTGCGCACCATTCCACCATCAGGAGCGATGTGTGCCATCCTTCCACACACAGCGGCGCGCACCATTCCACCATCAGGAGAGATGTGTGCCACCCCATCACACAGCGGCACGAACCATTCCACCATCAGGAGCGGTGTGTGCCATCCCATCACCCGGAGAGGTGCGCACCATTCCACCATCAGGACCGATGTGTGCCATCCTTCCATACACAGCGGCACGAACCATTCCACCATCAGGAGCGATGTGTGCCACCCCATCACACAGCGGCACGAACCATTCCACCACCATCAGGAGCGGTGTGTGCATCCCATCACCCGGAGCGGCACGAACCATTCTACCATCAGGAGCGGTGTGTGCCATCCCATCACCCGGAGCGGTGCGCACCATTCCACCATCAGGAGAGATGTGTGCCACCCCATCACACAGCGGCACGAACCATTCCACCATCAGGAGCGGTGTGTGCCATCCCATCACCCGGAGAGGTGCGCACCATTCCACCATCAGGACCGATGTGTGCAATCCTTCCACACACAGCGGCGCGCACCATTCCACCATCAGGGGCGATGTGTTCCATCCCATCACCCGGAGCGGTGCGCACCATTCAACCATCAGGATCGCCGTGTGTCATCCCATCACACAGCGGCACGAACCATTCCACCATCAGGAGCGATGTGTTCCATCCTTCCACACATAGCGGCACGAACCATTCCACTATCAGGAGCGATGTGTGCCATCCCATCACCCGGAGCGGTGCGCACCATTCAACCATCAGGAGCGCCGTGTGCCATCCCATCACACAGCCGTGTGCACCATACCACCATCAGACGAAGCAAATTAGTGACTCAGTAGATGAGAGGCATTGTCAGACATAAAATATATTAAGTTATCCGGTATTCAGCACTCCAGAAAGACATGTTTTGTCTTGAACACACCGCAATTAATCTAGTTGCATACGTTGTCATTCTTGCGTCATCAATCAATATCTACAAGTAGCTAGAAATAACTATCGATAATCAGAGATGAATTAATAGGGAAGATTTTGAGACGGTCACATGGAAGTAACCTGTATATTATTCATTACCTTTAAGTTCCATTACTATATCAGACTATCAAGTTGACACTGAGACAACTGGAAAGCATAAAAGCAGAAAACACTAGGATTCGAAAATGTTTTGCTTCAAATACTTTTGAAGCTTGTTCTCAGATTAAGTATTATTTGCCAGGAGGTGTGATCAATTTCCGCTGTACGGTGCAAGTTCCACAGTGCACAAAATCTGACTCGTAAAGCTTTAGCTCTAGCAAAGAAATAAATTGCTTCTACTCATTCAAACCTTACCTAAGGCAAAAAGCCATACCAGCAAGGTGCACCACCCTACCACCCGGAGCAGACCATTCCACCATCAGGAGCGATGTGTGCCATCCCATCACACAGCGGCACGAACCATTCCACCATCAGGAGCGGTGTGTGCCATCCCATCACCCGGAGCGGCACGAACCATTCCACCATCAGGAGAGATGTGTGCCACTCCATCATCCGGAGCGGTGCGCACCATTCCACCATCAGGAGCGGTGTGTGCCATCCCATCACCCGGAGCGGTGCGCACCATTCCACCATCAGGAGAGATGTGTCCCACCCCATCACACAGCGGCACGAACCATTCCACCATCAGGAGCGGTGTGTGCCATCCCATCACCCGGAGCGGCACGAACCATTCCACCATCAGGAGAGATGTGTGCCACTCCATCATCCGGAGCGGTGCGCACCATTCCACCATCAGGAGCGGTGTGTGCCATCCCATCAACCGGAGCGGTGCGCACCATTCCACCATCAGGAGAGATGTGTGCCACCCCATCACACAGCGGCACGAACCATTCCACCATCAGGAGCGGTGTGTGCCATCCTTCCATACACAGCGGCACGAACCATTCCACCATCAGGAGCGATGTGTGCCATCCTTCCATCACCGGAGCGGAGCGCACCATTCCACCATCAGGACCGATGTGTGCCATCCTTCCATACACAGCGGCACGAACCATTCCACCATCAGGAGCGATGTGTGCCATCCTTCCATCACCCGGAACGGAGCGCACCATTCCACCATCAGGAGCGGTGTGTGCCATCCCATCACCCGGAGCGGTGCGCACCATTCCACCATCAGGAGAGATGTGTGCCACCCCATCACACAGCGGCACGAACCATTCCACCATCAGGAGCGGTGTGTGCCATCCCATCACCCGGAGCGGTGCGCACCATTCCACCATCAGGACCGATGTGTGCAATCCTTCCACACACAGAGTCACGAACCATTCGACCATCAGGAAAGATGTGTGCCACCCCATCACACAGAGTCACGAACCATTCCACCATCAGGAGCGATGTGTGAAATCCTTCCACACACAGCGGCGCGCACCATTCCACCATCAGGAGCGATGTGTGCCATCCTTCCACACACAGCGGCGCGCACCATTCCACCATCAGGAGCGATGTGTGCCATCCTTCCACACACAGCGGCGCGCACCATTCCACCATCAGGAGCGATGTGTACCACCCCATCACACAGCGGCACGAACCATTCCACCATCAGGAGCGATGTGTGCCACCCCATCACACAGCGGCGCGCACCATTCCACCATCAGGAGCGATGTGTGCCACCCCATCACACAGCGGCACGAACCATTCCACCATCAGGAGCGCCGTGTGCCATCCCATCACCCGGAGCGATGCGCACCATTCCACCATCAGGAGCGATTTGTGCCACACCATCACACAGCGGCACGAACCATTCCACCATCAGGAGCGATGTGTGCCACCCCATCACCCGGAGCGGTGCGCACCATTCCACCATCAGGAGAGATGTGTACCATCCTTCCACACACAGCGGCGCGCACCATTCCACCATCAGGAGCGATGTATGCCATCCTTTCACAAACAGCGGCGCGCACCATTCCACCATCAGGAGCGATGTGTGCCATCCCATCACCCGGAGCGGTGCGCACCATTCCACCATCAGGAGCGATGTGTGCCATCCTTCCACACACAGCGGCGCGCACCATTCCACCATCAGGAGCGATGTGTGCCACCCCATCACACAGCGACACGAACCATCCACCATCAGGAGCGATGTGTGCCATCCCATCACCCGGAGCGGTGCGCACCATTCCACCATCAGGACCGATGTGTGCAATCCTTCCACACACAGCGGCGCGCACCATTCCACCATCAGGAGCGATGTGTGTATCCCATCACCCGGAGCGGCACGAACCATTCCACCATCAGGAGAGATGTGTGCCACTCCATCATCCGGAGCGGTGCGCACCATTCCACCATCAGGAGCGGTGTGTGCCATCCCATCACCCGGAGCGGTGCGCACCATTCCACCATCAGGAGAGATGTGTGCCACCCCATCACACAGCGGCACGAACCATTCCACCATCAGGAGCGGTGTGTGCCATCCCATCACCCGGAGAGGTGCGCACCATTCCACCATCAGGACCGATGTGTGCCATCCTTCCATACACAGCGGCACGAACCATTCCACCATCAGGAGCGATGTGTGCCATCCTTCCATCACCGGAACGGAGCGCACCATTCCACCATCAGGAGCGGTGTGTGCCATCCCATCACCCGGAGCGGTGCGCACCATTCCACCATCAGGAGAGATGTGTGCCACCCCATCACACAGCGGCACGAACCATTCCACAATCAGGAGCGGTGTGTGCCATCCCATCACCCGGAGCGGTGCGCACCATTCCACCATCAGGACCCATGTGTGCAATCCTTCCACACACAGCGGCGCGCACCATTCCACCATCAGGAGCGATGTGTGCCATCCTTCCACACACAGCGGCGCGCACCATTCCACCATCAGGAGCGATGTGTACCACCCCATCACACAGCGGCACGAACCATTCCACCATCAGGAGCGATGTGTGCCACCCCATCACACAGCGGCGCGCACCATTCCACCATCAGGAGCGATGTGTGCCACCCCATCACACAGCGGCACGAACCATTCCACCATCAGAAGCGCCGTGTGCCATCCCATCACCCGGAGCGGTGCGCACCATTCCACCATCAGGAGAGATGTGTACCATCCTTCAACACACAGCGGCGCGCACCATTCCACCATCAGGAGCGATGTATGCCATCCTTTCACAAACAGCGGCGCGCACCATTCAACCATCAGGAGCGATGTGTGCCATCCTTCCACACACAGCGGCGCGCACCATTCCACCATCAGGAGCGATGTGTGCCACCCCATCACACAGCGACACGAACCATCCACCATCAGGAGCGATGTGTGCCATCCCATCACCCGGAGCGGTGCCCACCATTCCACCATCAGGACCGATGTGTGCAATCCTTCCACACACAGCGGCGCGCACCATTCCACCATCAGGAGCGATGTGTGCCACCCCATCACACAGCGGCACGAACCATTCCACCACCATCAGGAGCGGTGTGTGCATCCCATCACCCGGAGCGGTGCGCACCATTCCACCATCAGGAGAGATGTGTGCCACCCATCATCCTGAGCGGTGCGCACCATTCCACCATCAGGAGCGGTGTGTGCCATCCCATCACCCGGAGCGGTGCGCACCATTCCACCATCAGGAGAGATGTGTGCCACCCCATCACACAGCGACACGAACCATCCACCATCAGGAGCGATGTGTGCCATCCCATCACCCGGAGCGGTGCGAACCATTCCACCATCAGGACCGATGTGTGCAATCCTTCCACACACAGCGGCGCGCACCATTCCATCATCAGGAGCGATGTGTGCCACCCCATCACACAGCGGCACGAACCATTCCACCACCATCAGGAGCGGTGTGTGCATCCCATCACCCGGAGCGGCACGAACCATTCTACCATCAGGAGCGGTGTGTGCCATCCCATCACCCGGAGCGGTGCGCACCATTCCACCATCAGGAGAGATGTGTGCCACCCCATCACACAGCGGCACGAACCATTCCACCATCAGGAGCGGTGTGTGCCATCCCATCACCCGGAGAGGTGCGCACCATTCCACCATCAGGACCGATGTGTGCAATCCTTCCACACACAGCGGCGCGCACCATTCCACCATCAGGAGCGATGTGTGCCACCCAATCACACAGCGGCACGAACCATTCCGCCATCAGGAGCGATGTGTGCAATCCTTCCACACACAACGGCGCGCACCATTCCACCATCAGGAGCGATGTGTGCCATCCTTCCACACACAGCGGCACGAACCATTCCACCATCAGCAGTGACGTGTGACATCCTTCCACACACAGCGGCGCGCATCATTCCACCATCAGGAGCGATGTGTGCCATCCAATCACCCGGAGAGGTGCGCACCATTCCACCATCAGGAGCGCCGTGCGCCCTCCCATTACACAGAGGTGCGCACCATTCCACCATCAGGAGAGATGTGTGCCACCCCATCACACAGCGGCACGAACCATTCCACCATCAGGAGCGGTGTGTGCCATCCTTCCATACACAGCGGCACGAACCATTCCACCATCAGGAGCGATGTGTGCCATCCTTCCATCACCCGGAGCGGAGCGCACCATTCCACCATCAGGACCGATGTGTGCCATCCTTCCATACACAGCGGCACGAACCATTCCACCATCAGGAGCGATGTGTGCCATCCTTCCATCACCCGGAACGGTGCGCACCATTCCACCATCAGGAGCGGTGTGTGCCATCCCATCACCCGGAGCGGTGCGCACCATTCCACCATCAGGACCGATGTGTGCAATCCTTCCACACACAGAGTCACGAACCATTCGACCATCAGGAAAGATGTGTGCCACCCCATCACACAGAGTCACGAACCATTCCACCATCAGGAGCGATGTGTGAAATCCTTCCACACACAGCGGCGCGCACCATTCCACCATCAGGAGCGATGTGTGCCATCCTTCCACACACAGCGGCGCGCACCATTCCACCATCAGGAGCGATGTGTGCCATCCTTCCACACACAGCGGCGCGCACCATTCCACCATCAGGAGCGATGTGTACCACCCCATCACACAGCGGCACGAACCATTCCACCATCAGGAGCGATGTGTGCCACCCCATCACACAGCGGCGCGCACCATTCCACCATCAGGAGCGATGTGTGCCACCCCATCACACAGCGGCACGAACCATTCCACCATCAGGAGCGCCGTGTGCCATCCCATCACCCGGAGCGATGCGCACCATTCCACCATCAGGAGCGATTTGTGCCACACCATCACACAGCGGCACGAACCATTCCACCATCAGGAGCGATGTGTGCCACCCCATCACCCGGAGCGGTGCGCACCATTCCAATATCAGGAGAGATGTGTACCATCCTTCCACACACAGCGGCGCGCACCATTCCACCATCAGGAGCGATGTATGCCATCCTTTCACAAACAGCGGCGCGCACCATTCCACCATCAGGAGCGATGTGTGCCATCCCATCACCCGGAGCGGTGCGCACCATTCCACCATCAGGAGCGATGTGTGCCATCCTTCCACACACAGCGGCGCGCACCATTCCACCATCAGGAGCGATGTGTGCCACCCCATCACACAGCGACACGAACCATCCACCATCAGGAGCGATGTGTGCCATCCCATCACCCGGAGCGGTGCGCACCATTCCACCATCAGGAGAGATGTGTGCCACTCCATCATCCGGAGCGGTGCGCACCATTCCACCATCAGGAGCGGTGTGTGCCATCCCATCACCCGGAGCGGTGCGCACCATTCCACCATCAGGAGAGATGTGTGCCACCCCATCACACAGCGGCACGAACCATTCCACCATCAGGAGCGGTGTGTGCCATCCCATCACCCGGAGAGGTGCGCACCATTCCACCATCAGGACCGATGTGTGCCATCCTTCCATACACAGCGGCACGAACCATTCCACCATCAGGAGCGATGTGTGCCAGCCTTCCATCACCCGGAGCGGAGCGCACCATTCCACCATCAGGAGCGGTGTGTGCCATCCCATCACCCGGAGCGGTGCGCACCATTCCACCATCAGGAGAGATGTGTGCCACCCCATCACACAGCGGCACGAACCATTCCACAATCAGGAGCGGTGTGTGCCATCCCATCACCCGGAGCGGTGCGCACCATTCCACCATCAGGACCGATGTGTGCAATCCTTCCACACACAGCGGCGCGCACCATTCCACCATCAGGAGCGATGTGTGCCATCCTTCCACACACAGCGGCGCGCACCATTCCACCATCAGGAGCGATGTGTACCACCCCATCACACAGCGGCACGAACCATTCCACCATCAGGAGCGATGTGTGCCACCCCATCACACAGCGGCGCGCACCATTCCACCATCAGGAGCGATGTGTGCCACCCCATCACACAGCGGCACGAACCATTCCACCATCAGGAGCGCCGTGTGCCATCCCATCACCCGGAGCGGTGCGCACCATTCCACCATCAGGACCGATGTGTGCAATCCTTCCACACACAGCGGCGCGCACCATTCCACCATCAGGAGCGATGTGTGCCACCCCATCACACAGCGGCACGAACCATTCCACCACCATCAGGAGCGGTGTGTGCATCCATCATCCGGAGCGGTGCGCACCATTCCACCATCAGGAGAGATGTGTGCCACCCCATCACCCGGAGCGGTGCGCACCATTCCACCATCAGGAGCGGGTGTGTGCCATCCATCATCCGGAGCGGTGCGCACCATTCCACCATCAGGAGAGATGTGTGCCACCCCATCACACAGCGGCACGAACCATTCCACCATCAGGAGCGGTGTGTGCCATCCATCACCCGGAGAGGTGCGCACCATTCCACCATCAGGACCGATGTGTGGCCATCCTTCCATACACAGCGGCAGGAACCATTCCACCATCAGGAGCGATGTGTGCCATCCTTCCATCACCCGGAACGGAGCGCACCATTCCACCATCAGGAGCGGTGTGTGCCATCCCATCACCCGGAGCGGTGCGCACCATTCCACCATCAGGAGAGATGTGTGCCACCCCATCACACAGCGGGACGAACCATTCCACAATCAGGAGCGGTGTGTGCCATCCCATCACCCGGAGCGGTGCGCACCATTCCACCATCAGGACCCATGTGTGCAATCCTTCCACACACAGCGGCGCGCACCATTCCACCATCAGGAGCGATGTGTGCCATCCTTCCACACACAGCGGCGCGCACCATTCCACCATCAGGAGCGATGTGTACCACCCCATCACACAGCGGCACGAACCATTCCACCATCAGGAGCGATGTGTGCCACCCCATCACACAGCGGCGCGCACCATTCCACCATCAGGAGCGATGTGTGCCACCCCATCACACAGCGGCACGAACCATTCCACCATCAGGAGCGCCGTGTGCCATCCCATCACCCGGAGCGGTGCGCACCATTCCACCATCAGGAGAGATGTGTACCATCCTTCCACACACAGCGGCGCGCACCATTCCACCATCAGGAGCGATGTATGCCATCCTTTCACAAACAGCGGCGCAAACCATTCAACCATCAGGAGCGATGTGTGCCATCCTTCCACACACAGCGGCGCGCACCATTCCACCATCAGGAGCGATGTGTGCCACCCCATCACACAGCGACACGAACCATCCACCATCAGGAGCGATGTGTGCCATCCCATCACCCGGAGCGGTGCCCACCATTCCACCATCAGGACCGATGTGTGCAATCCTTCCACACACAGCGGCGCGCACCATTCCACCATCAGGAGCGATGTGTGCCACCCCATCACACAGCGGCACGAACCATTCCACCACCATCAGGAGCGGTGTGTGCATCCCATCACCCGGAGCGGTGCGCACCATTCCACCATCAGGAGAGATGTGTGCCACCCCATCATCCGGAGCGGTGCGCACCATTCCACCATCAGGAGCGGTGTGTGCCATCCCATCACCCGGAGCGGTGCGCACCATTCCACCATCAGGAGAGATGTGTGCCACCCCATCACACAGCGACACGAACCATCCACCATCAGGAGCGATGTGTGCCATCCCATCACCCGGAGCGGTGCGAACCATTCCACCATCAGGACCGATGTGTGCAATCCTTCCACACACAGCGGCGCGCACCATTCCACCATCAGGAGCGATGTGTGCCACCCCATCACACAGCGGCACGAACCATTCCACCACCATCAGGAGCGCCGTGCGCCATCCCATTACACAGAGGTGCGCACCATTCCACCATCAGGACCGATGTGTGCCATCCCATCACCCGGAGCGGCGCGCACCATTCCACCATCAGGGGCGATGTGTTCCATCCCATCACCCGGAGCGGTGCGCACCATTCAACCATCAGGATCGCCGTGTGTCATCCCATCACACAGCGGCACGAACCATTCCACCATCAGGAGCGATGTGTTCCATCCTTCCACACATAGCGGCACGAACCATTCCACTATCAGGAGCGATGTGTGCCATCCCATCACCCGGAGCGGTGCGCACCATTCAACCATCAGGAGCGCCGTGTGCCATCCCATCACACAGCCGTGTGCACCATACCACCATCAGACGAAGCAAATTAGTGACTCAGTAGATGAGAGGCATTGTCAGACATAAAATATATTAAGTTATCCGGTATTCAGCACTCCAGAAAGACATGTTTTGTCTTGAACACACCGCAATTAATCTAGTTGCATACGTTGTCATTCTTGCGTCATCAATCAATATCTACAAGTAGCTAGAAATAACTATCGATAATCAGAGATGAATTAATAGGGAAGATTTTGAGACGGTCACATGGAAGTAACCTGTATATTATTCATTACCTTTAAGTTCCATTACTATATCAGACTATCAAGTTGACACTGAGACAACTGGAAAGCATAAAAGCAGAAAACACTAGGATTCGAAAATGTTTTGCTTCAAATACTTTTGAAGCTTGTTCTCAGATTAAGTATTATTTGCCAGGAGGTGTGATCAATTTCCGCTGTACGGTGCAAGTTCCACAGTGCACAAAATCTGACTCGTAAAGCTTTAGCTCTAGCAAAGAAATAAATTGCTTCTACTCATTCAAACCTTACCTAAGGCAAAAAGCCATACCAGCAAGGTGCACCACCCTACCACCCGGAGCAGACCATTCCACCATCAGGAGCGATGTGTGCCATCCCATCACACAGCGGCACGAACCATTCCACCATCAGGAGCGGTGTGTGCCATCCCATCACCCGGAGCGGCACGAACCATTCCACCATCAGGAGAGATGTGTGCCACTCCATCATCCGGAGCGGTGCGCACTATTCCACCATCAGGAGCGGTGTGTGCCATCCCATCACCCGGAGCGGTGCGCACCATTCCACCATCAGGAGAGATGTGTCCCACCCAATCACACAGCGGCACGAACCATTCCACCATCAGGAGCGGTGTGTGCCATCCCATCACCCGGAGCGGCACGAACCATTCCACCATCAGGAGAGATGTGTGCCACTCCATCATCCGGAGCGGTGCGCACCATTCCACCATCAGGAGCGGTGTGTGCCATCCCATCAACCGGAGCGGTGCGCACCATTCCACCATCAGGAGAGATGTGTGCCACCCCATCACACAGCGGCACGAACCATTCCACCATCAGGAGCGGTGTGTGCCATCCTTCCATACACAGCGGCACGAACCATTCCACCATCAGGAGCGATGTGTGCCATCCTTCCATCACCCGGAGCGGAGCGCACCATTCCACCATCAGGACCGATGTGTGCCATCCTTCCATACACAGCGGCACGAACCATTCCACCATCAGGAGCGATGTGTGCCATCCTTCCATCACCCGGAACGGAGCGCACCATTCCACCATCAGGAGCGGTGTGTGCCATCCCATCACCCGGAGCGGTGCGCACCATTCCACCATCAGGAGAGATGTGTGCCACCCCATCACACAGCGGCACGAACCATTCCACCATCAGGAGCGGTGTGTGCCATCCCATCACCCGGAGCGGTGCGCACCATTCCACCATCAGGACCGATGTGTGCAATCCTTCCACACACAGAGTCACGAACCATTCGACCATCAGGAAAGATGTGTGCCACCCATCACACAGAGTCACGAACCATTCCACCATCAGGAGCGATGTGTGAAATCCTTCCACACACAGCGGCGCGCACCATTCCACCATCAGGAGCGATGTGTGCCATCCTTCCACACACAGCGGCGCGCACCATTCCACCATCAGGAGCGATGTGTGCCATCCTTCCACACACAGCGGCGCGCACCATTCCACCATCAGGAGCGATGTGTACCACCCCATCACACAGCGGCACGAACCATTCCACCATCAGGAGCGATGTGTGCCACCCCATCACACAGCGGCGCGCACCATTCCACCATCAGGAGCGATGTGTGCCACCCCATCACACAGCGGCACGAACCATTCCACCATCAGGAGCGCCGTGTGCCATCCCATCACCCGGAGCGATGCGCACCATTCCACCATCAGGAGCGATTTGTGCCACACCATCACACAGCGGCACGAACCATTCCACCATCAGGAGCGATGTGTGCCACCCCATCACCCGGAGCGGTGCGCACCATTCCACCATCAGGAGAGATGTGTACCATCCTTCCACACACAGCGGCGCGCACCATTCACCATCAGGAGCGATGTATGCCATCCTTTCACAAACAGCGGCGCGCACCATTCCACCATCAGGAGCGATGTGTGCCATCCCATCACCCGGAGCGGTGCGCACCATTCCACCATCAGGAGCGATGTGTGCCATCCTTCCACACACAGCGGCGCGCACCATTCCACCATCAGGAGCGATGTGTGCCACCCCATCACACAGCGACACGAACCATCCACCATCAGGAGCGATGTGTGCCATCCCATCACCCGGAGCGGTGCGCACCATTCCACCATCAGGACCGATGTGTGCAATCCTTCCACACACAGCGGCGCGCACCATTCCACCATCAGGAGCGATGTGTGTATCCCATCACCCGGAGCGGCACGAACCATTCCACCATCAGGAGAGATGTGTGCCACTCCATCATCCGGAGCGGTGCGCACCATTCCACCATCAGGAGCGGTGTGTGCCATCCCATCACCCGGAGCGGTGCGCACCATTCCACCATCAGGAGAGATGTGTGCCACCCCATCACACAGCGGCACGAACCATTCCACCATCAGGAGCGGTGTGTGCCATCCCATCACCCGGAGAGGTGCGCACCATTCCACCTCAGGACCGATGTGTGCCATCCTTCCATACACAGCGGCACGAACCATTCCACCATCAGGAGCGATGTGTGCCATCCTTCCATCACCCGGAACGGAGCGCACCATTCCACCATCAGGAGCGGTGTGTGCCATCCCATCACCCGGAGCGGTGCGAACCATTCCACCATCAGGAGAGATGTGTGCCACCCCATCACACAGCGGCACGAACCATTCCACAATCAGGAGCGGTGTGTGCCATCCCATCACCCGGAGCGGTGCGCACCATTCCACCATCAGGACCCATGTGTGCAATCCTTCCACACACAGCGGCGCGCACCATTCCACCATCAGGAGCGATGTGTGCCATCCTTCCACACACAGCGGCGCGCACCATTCCACCATCAGGAGCGATGTGTACCACCCCATCACACAGCGGCACGAACCATTCCACCATCAGGAGCGATGTGTGCACCCCATCACACAGCGGCGCGCACCATTCCACCATCAGGAGCGTTGTGGGCCACCCCATCACACAGCGGCACGAACCATTCCACCATCAGAAGCGATGTGTGCCATCCCATCACCGGAGCGGTGCGCACCATTCCACCATCAGGAGAGATGTGTACCATCCTTCAACACACAGCGGCGCGCACCATTCCACCATCAGGAGCGATGTATGCCATCCTTTCACAAACAGCGGCGCGCACCATTCAACCATCAGGAGCGATGTGTGCCATCCTTCCACACACAGCGGCGCGCACCATTCCACCATCAGGAGCGATGTGTGCCACCCCATCACACAGCGACACGAACCATCCACCATCAGGAGCGATGTGTGCCATCCCATCACCCGGAGCGGTGCCCACCATTCCACCATCAGGACCGATGTGTGCAATCCTTCCACACACAGCGGCGCGCACCATTCCACCATCAGGAGCGATGTGTGCCACCCCATCACACAGCGGCACGAACCATTCCACCACCATCAGGAGCGGTGTGTGCATCCCATCACCCGGAGCGGTGCGCACCATTCCACCATCAGGAGAGATGTGTGCCACCCCATCATCCGGAGCGGTGCGCACCATTCCACCATCAGGAGCGGTGTGTGCCATCCCATCACCGGAGCGGTGCGCACCATTCCACCATCAGGAGAGATGTGTGCCACCCCATCACACAGCGACACGAACCATCCACCATCAGGAGCGATGTGTGCCATCCCATCACCCGGAGCGGTGCGAACCATTCCACCATCAGGACCGATGTGTGCAATCCTTCCACACACAGCGGCGCGCACCATTCCACCATCAGGAGCGATGTGTGCCACCCCATCACACGCGGCACGAACCAGTCCACCACCATCAGGAGCGGTGTGTGCATCCCATCACCCGGAGCGGCACGAACCATTCTACCATCAGGAGCGGTGTGTGCCATCCCATCACCCGGAGCGGTGCGCACCATTCCACCATCAGGAGAGATGTGTGCCACCCCATCACACAGCGGCACGAACCATTCCACCATCAGGAGCGGTGTGTGCCATCCCATCACCCGGAGAGGTGCGCACCATTCCACCATCAGGACGATGTGTGCAATCCTTCCACACACAGCGGCGCGCACCATTCCACCATCAGGAGCGATGTGTGCCACCCCATCACACAGCGGCACGAACCATTCCGCCATCAGGAGCGATGTGTGCAATCCTTCCACACACAACGGCGCGCACCATTCCACCATCAGGAGCGATGTGTGCCATCCTTCCACACACAGCGGCACGAACCATTCCACCATCAGCAGTGACGTGTGACATCCTTCCACACACAGCGGCGCGCACCATTCCACCATCAGGAGCGATGTGTGCCATCCAATCACCCGGAGAGGTGCGCACCATTCCACCATCAGGAGCGCCGTGCGCCCTCCCATTACACAGAGGTGCGCACCATTCCACCATCAGGAGAGATGTGTGCCACCCCATCACACAGCGGCACGAACCATTCCACCATCAGGAGCGGTGTGTGCCATCCTTCCATACACAGCGGCACGAACCATTCCACCATCAGGAGCGATGTGTGCCATCCTTCCATCACCCGGAGCGGAGCGCACCATTCCACCATCAGGACCGATGTGTGCCATCCTTCCATACACAGCGGCACGAACCATTCCACCATCAGGAGCGATGTGTGCCATCCTTCCATCACCCGGAACGGTGCGCACCATTCCACCATCAGGAGCGGTGTGTGCCATCCCATCACCCGGAACGGAGCGCACCATTCCACCATCAGGAGCGGTGTGTGCCATCCCATCACCCGGAGCGGTGCGAACCATTCCACCATCAGGAGAGATGTGTGCCACCCCATCACACAGCGGCACGAACCATTCCACAATCAGGAGCGGTGTGTGCCATCCCATCACCCGGAGCGGTGCGCACCATTCCACCATCAGGACCATGTGTGCAATCCTTCCACACACAGCGGCGCGCACCATTCCACCATCAGGAGCGATGTGTGCCATCCTTCCACACACAGCGGCGCGCACCATTCCACCATCAGGAGCGATGTGTACCACCCCATCACACAGCGGCACGAACCATTCCACCATCAGGAGCGATGTGTGCCATCCTTCCACACACAGCGGCGCGCACCATTCCACCATCAGGAGCGATGTGTGCCACCCCATCACACAGCGGCACGAACCATTCCACCATCAGAAGCGCCGTGTGCCATCCCATCACCCGGAGCGGTGCGCACCATTCCACCATCAGGAGAGATGTGTACCATCCTTCAACACACAGCGGCGCGCACCATTCCACCATCAGGAGCGATGTATGCCATCCTTTCACAAACAGCGGCGCGCACCATTCAACCATCAGGAGCGATGTGTGCCATCCTTCCACACACAGCGGCGCGCACCATTCCACCATCAGGAGCGATGTGTGCCACCCCATCACACAGCGACACGAACCATCCACCATCAGGAGCGATGTGTGCCATCCCATCACCCGGAGCGGTGCCCACCATTCCACCATCAGGACCGATGTGTGCAATCCTTCCACACACAGCGGCGCGCACCATTCCACCATCAGGAGCGATGTGTGCCACCCCATCACACAGCGGCACGAACCATTCCACCACCATCAGGAGCGGTGTGTGCATCCCATCACCCGGAGCGGTGCGCACCATTCCACCATCAGGAGAGATGTGTGCCACCCCATCATCCGGAGCGGTGCGCACCATTCCACCATCAGGAGCGGTGTGTGCCATCCCATCACCCGGAGCGGTGCGCACCATTCCACCATCAGGAGAGATGTGTGCCACCCCATCACACAGCGACACGAACCATCCACCATCAGGAGCGATGTGTGCCATCCCATCACCCGGAGCGGTGCGAACCATTCCACCATCAGGACCGATGTGTGCAATCCTTCCACACACAGCGGCGCGCACCATTCCACCATCAGGAGCGATGTGTGCCACCCCATCACACAGCGGCACGAACCATTCCACCACCATCAGGAGCGGTGTGTGCATCCCATCACCCGGAGCGGCACGAACCATTCTACCATCAGGAGCGGTGTGTGCCATCCCATCACCCGGAGCGGTGCGCACCATTCCACCATCAGGAGAGATGTGTGCCACCCCATCACACAGCGGCACGAACCATTCCACCATCAGGAGCGGTGTGTGCCATCCCATCACCCGGAGAGGTGCGCACCATTCCACCATCAGGACCGATGTGTGCAATCCTTCCACACACAGCGGCGCGCACCATTCCACCATCAGGAGCGATGTGTGCCACCCCATCACACAGCGGCACGAACCATTCCGCCATCAGGAGCGATGTGTGCAATCCTTCCACACACAACGGCGCGCACCATTCCACCATCAGGAGCGATGTGTGCCATCCTTCCACACACAGCGGCACGAACCATTCCACCATCAGCAGTGACGTGTGACATCCTTCCACACACAGCGGCGCGCACCATTCCACCATCAGGAGCGATGTGTGCCATCCAATCACCCGGAGAGGTGCGCACCATTCCACCATCAGGAGCGCCGTGCGCCCTCCCATTACACAGAGGTGCGCACCATTCCACCATCAGGAGAGATGTGTGCCACCCCATCACACAGCGGCACGAACCATTCCACCATCAGGAGCGGTGTGTGCCATCCTTCCATACACAGCGGCACGAACCATTCCACCATCAGGAGCGATGTGTGCCATCCTTCCATCACCCGGAGCGGAGCGCACCATTCCACCATCAGGACCGATGTGTGCCATCCTTCCATACACAGCGGCACGAACCATTCCACCATCAGGAGCGATGTGTGCCATCCTTCCATCACCCGGAACGGTGCGCACCATTCCACCATCAGGAGCGGTGTGTGCCATCCCATCACCCGGAGCGGTGCGCACCATTCCACCATCAGGACCGATGTGTGCAATCCTTCCACACACAGAGTCACGAACCATTCGACCATCAGGAAAGATGTGTGCCACCCCATCACACAGAGTCACGAACCATTCCACCATCAGGAGCGATGTGTGAAATCCTTCCACACACAGCGGCGCGCACCATTCCACCATCAGGAGCGATGTGTGCCATCCTTCCACACACAGCGGCGCGCACCATTCCACCATCAGGAGCGATGTGTGCCATCCTTCCACACACAGCGGCGCGCACCATTCCACCATCAGGAGCGATGTGTACCACCCCATCACACAGCGGCACGAACCATTCCACCATCAGGAGCGATGTGTGCCACCCCATCACACAGCGGCGCGCACCATTCCACCATCAGGAGCGATGTGTGCCACCCCATCACACAGCGGCACGAACCATTCCACCATCAGGAGCGCCGTGTGCCATCCCATCACCCGGAGCGATGCGCACCATTCCACCATCAGGAGCGATTTGTGCCACACCATCACACAGCGGCACGAACCATTCCACCATCAGGAGCGATGTGTGCCACCCCATCACCCGGAGCGGTGCGCACCATTCCACCATCAGGAGAGATGTGTACCATCCTTCCACACACAGCGGCGCGCACCATTCCACCATCAGGAGCGATGTATGCCATCCTTTCACAAACAGCGGCGCGCACCATTCCACCATCAGGAGCGATGTGTGCCATCCCATCACCCGGAGCGGTGCGCACCATTCCACCATCAGGAGCGATGTGTGCCATCCTTCCACACACAGCGGCGCGCACCATTCCACCATCAGGAGCGATGTGTGCCACCCCATCACACAGCGACACGAACCATCCAACCATGAGGAGCGATGTGTGCCATCCCATCACCCGGAGCGGTGCGCCCCATTCCACCATCAGGACCGATGTGTGCAATCCTTCCACACACAGCGGCGCGCACCATTCCACCATCAGGAGCGATGTGTGTATCCCATCACCCGGAGCGGCACGAACCATTCCACCATCAGGAGAGATGTGTGCCACTCCATCATCCGGAGCGGTGCGCACCATTCCACCATCAGGAGCGGTGTGTGCCATCCCATCACCCGGAGCGGTGCGCACAATTCCACCATCAGGAGAGATGTGTGCCACCCCATCACACAGCGGCACGAACCATTCCACCATCAGGAGCGGTGTGTGCCATCCCATCACCCGGAGAGGTGCGCACCATTCCACCATCAGGACCGATGTGTGCCATCCTTCCATACACAGCGGCACGAACCATTCCACCATCAGGAGCGATGTGTGCCAGCCTTCCATCACCCGGAGCGGAGCGCACCATTCCACCATCAGGAGCGGTGTGTGCCATCCCATCACCCGGAGCGGTGCGCACCATTCCACCATCAGGAGAGATGTGTGCCACCCCATCACACAGCGGCACGAACCATTCCACAATCAGGAGCGGTGTGTGCCATCCCATCACCCGGAGCGGTGCGCACCATTCCACCATCAGGACCGATGTGTGCAATCCTTCCACACACAGCGGCGCGCACCATTCCACCATCAGGAGCGATGTGTGCCATCCTTCCACACACAGCGGCGCGCACCATTCCACCATCAGGAGCGATGTGTACCACCCCATCACACAGCGGCACGAACCATTCCACCATCAGGAGCGATGTGTGCCACCCCATCACACAGCGGCGCGCACCATTCCACCATCAGGAGCGATGTGTGCCACCCCATCACACAGCGGCACGAACCATTCCACCATCAGGAGCGCCGTGTGCCATCCCATCACCCGGAGCGGTGCGCACCATTCCACCATCAGGACCGATGTGTGCAATCCTTCCACACACAGCGGCGCGCACCATTCCACCATCAGGAGCGATGTGTGCCACCCCATCACACAGCGGCACGAACCATTCCACCACCATCAGGAGCGGTGTGTGCATCCATCACCCGGAGCGGTGCGCACCATTCCACCATCAGGAGAGATGTGTGCCACCCCATCATCCGGAGCGGTGCGCACCATTCCACCATCAGGAGCGGTGTGTGCCATCCCATCACCCGGAGCGGTGCGCACCATTCCACCATCAGGAGAGATGTGTGCCACCCCATCACACAGCGGCACGAACCATTCCACCATCAGGAGCGGTGTGTGCCATGCCATCACCCGGAGAGGTGCGCACCATTCCACCATCAGGACCGATGTGTGCCATCCTTCCATACACAGCGGCACGAACCATTCCACCATCAGGAGCGATGTGTGCCATCCTTCCATCACCCGGAACGGAGCGCACCATTCCACCATCAGGAGCGGTGTGTGCCATCCCATCACCGGAGCGGTGCGCACCATTCCACCATCAGGAGAGATGTGTGCCACCCCATCACACAGCGGCACGAACCATTCCACAATCAGGAGCGGTGTGTGCCATCCCATCACCCGGAGCGGTGCGCACCATTCCACCATCAGGACCCATGTGTGCAATCCTTCCACACACAGCGGCGCGCACCATTCCACCATCAGGAGCGATGTGTGCCATCCTTCCACACACAGCGGCGCGCACCATTCCACCATCAGGAGCGATGTGTACCACCCCATCACACAGCGGCACGAACCATACACCAAACAGAAGCGATGTGTGCCACCCCATCACACAGCGGCGCGCACCATTCCACCATCAGGAGCGATGTGTGCCACCCCATCACACAGCGGCACGAACCATTCCACCATCAGGAGCGCCGTGTGCCATCCCATCACCCGGAGCGGTGCGCACCATTCCACCATCAGGAGAGATGTGTACCATCCTTCCACACACAGCGGCGCGCACCATTCCACCATCAGGAGCGATGTATGCCATCCTTTCACAAACAGCGGCGCAAACCATTCAACCATCAGGAGCGATGTGTGCCATCCTTCCACACACAGCGGCGCGCACCATTCCACCATCAGGAGCGATGTGTGCCACCCCATCACACAGCGACACGAACCATCCACCATCAGGAGCGATGTGTGCCATCCCATCACCCGGAGCGGTGCCCACCATTCCACCATCAGGACCGATGTGTGCAATCCTTCCACACACAGCGGCGCGCACCATTCCACCATCAGGAGCGATGTGTGCAACCCCATCACACAGCGGCACGAACCATTCCACCACCATCAGGAGCGGTGTGTGCATCCCATCACCCGGAGCGGTGCGCACCATTCCACCATCAGGAGAGATGTGTGCCACCCCATCATCCGGAGCGGTGCGCACCATTCCACCATCAGGAGCGGTGTGTGCCATCCCATCACCCGGAGCGGTGCGCACCATTCCACCATCAGGAGAGATGTGTGCCACCCCATCACACAGCGACACGAACCATCCACCATCAGGAGCGATGTGTGCCATCCCATCACCCGGAGCGGTGCGAACCATTCCACCATCAGGACCGATGTGTGCAATCCTTCCACACACAGCGGCGCGCACCATTCCACCATCAGGAGCGATGTGTGCCACCCCATCACACAGCGGCACGAACCATTCCACCACCATCAGGAGCGGTGTGTGCATCCCATCACCCGGAGCGGCACGAACCATTCCACCATCAGGAGCGGTGTGTGCCATCCCATCACCCGGAGCGGTGCGCACCATTCCACCATCAGGAGAGATGTGTGCCACCCCATCACACAGCGGCACGAACCATTCCACCATCAGGAGCGGTGTGTGCCATCCCATCACCCGGAGGGGTGCGCACAATTCCACCATCAGGACCGATGTGTGCAATCCTTCCACACACAGCGGCGCGCACCATTCCACCATCAGGAGCGATGTGTGCCACCCCATCACACAGCGGCACGAACCATTCCGCCATCAGGAGCGATGTGTGCAATCCTTCCACACACAACGGCGCGCACCATTCCACCATCAGGAGCGATGTGTGCCATCCTTCCACACACAGCGGCACGAACCATTCCACCATCAGCAGTGACGTGTGACATCCTTCCACACACAGCGGCGCGCACCATTCCACCATCAGGAGCGCCGTGCGCCCTCCCATTACACAGAGGTGCGCACCATTCCACCATCAGGAGAGATGTGTGCCACCCCATCACACAGCGGCACGAACCATTCCACCATCAGGAGCGGTGTGTGCCATCCTTCCATACACAGCGGCACGAACCATTCCACCATCAGGAGCGATGTGTGCCATCCTTCCATCACCCGGAGCGGAGCGCACCATTCCACCATCAGGACCGATGTGTGCCATCCTTCCATACACAGCGGCACGAACCATTCCACCATCAGGAGCGATGTGTGCCATCCTTCCATCACCCGGAACGGTGCGCACCATTCCACCATCAGGAGCGGTGTGTGCCATCCCATCACCCGGAGCGGTGCGCACCATTCCACCATCAGGAGAGATGTGTGCCACCCCATCACACAGCGGCACGAACCATTCCACCATCAGGAGCGGTGTGTGCCATCCCATCACCCGGAGCGGTGCGCACCATTCCACCATCAGGACCGATGTGTGCAATCCTTCCACACACAGAGTCACGAACCATTCGACCATCAGGAAAGATGTGTGCCACCCCATCACACAGAGTCACGAACCATTCCACCATCAGGAGCGGTGTGTGCCATCCAATCACCCGGAGCGGTGCGCACCATTCCACCATCAGGACCGATGTGTGCAATCCTTCCACACACAGCGGCGCGCACCATTCCACCATCAGGAGCGACGTGTGCCACCCCATCACACAGCGGCACGAACCATTCCACCACCATCAGGAGCGGTGTGTGCATCCCATCACCCGGAGCGGTGCGCACCATTCCACCATCAGGAGAGATGTGTGCCACCCCATCATCCGGAGCGGTGCGCACCATTCCACCATCAGGAGCGGTGTGTGCCATCCCATCACCCGGAGCGGTGCGCACCATTCCACCATCAGGAGAGATGTGTGCCACCCCATCACACAGCGGCACGAACCATTCCACCATCAGGAGCGGTGTGTGCCATCCCATCACCCGGAGAGGTGCGCACCATTCCACCATCAGGACCGATGTGTGCCATCCTTCCATACACAGCGGCACGAACCATTCCACCATCAGGAGCGATGTGTGCCATCCTTCCATCACCCGGAACGGAGCGCACCATTCCACCATCAGGAGCGGTGTGTGCCATCCCATCACCCGGAGCGGTGCGCACCATTCCACCATCAGGAGAGATGTGTGCCACCCCATCACACAGCGGCACGAACCATTCCACAATCAGGAGCGGTGTGTGCCATCCCATCACCCGGAGCGGTGCGCACCATTCCACCATCAGGACCCATGTGTGCAATCCTTCCACACACAGCGGCGCGCACCATTCCACCATCAGGAGCGATGTGTGCCATCCTTCCACACACAGCGGCGCGCACCATTCCACCATCAGGAGCGATGTGTACCACCCCATCACACAGCGGCACGAACCATTCCACCATCAGGAGCGATGTGTGCCATCCCTACACCCACAGCGGCGCGCACCATTCCACCATCAGGAGCGATGTGTGCCACCCCATCACACAGCGGCACGAACCATTCCACCATCAGGAGCGCCGTGTGCCATCCCATCACCCGGAGCGGTGCGCACCATTCCACCATCAGGAGAGATGTGTACCATCCTTCCACACACAGCGGCGCGCACCATTCCACCATCAGGAGCGATGTATGCCATCCTTTCACAAACAGCGGCGCGCACCATTCAACCATCAGGAGCGATGTGTGCCATCCTTCCACACACAGCGGCGCGCACCATTCCACCATCAGGAGCGATGTGTGCCACCCCATCACACAGCGACACGAACCATCCACCATCAGGAGCGATGTGTGCCATCCCATCACCCGGAGCGGTGCCCACCATTCCACCATCAGGACCGATGTGTGCAATCCTTCCACACACAGAGTCACGAACCATTCGACCATCAGGAAAGATGTGTGCCACCCCATCACACAGAGTCACGAACCATTCCACCATCAGGAGCGATGTGTGAAATCCTTCCACACACAGCGGCGCGCACCATTCCACCATCAGGAGCGATGTGTGCCATCCTTCCACACACAGCGCCGCGCACCATTCCACCATCAGGAGCGATGTGTGCCATCCTTCCACACACAGCGGCGCGCACCATTCCACCATCAGGAGCGATGTGTACCACCCCATCACACAGCGACACGAACCATTCCACCATCAGGAGCGATGTGTGCCAACCCATCACACAGCGGAGCGCACCATACCACCATCAGGAGAGATGTGTGCCACCCCATCACACAGCGGCACGAACCATCCACCCTCAGGAGCGCCGTGTGCCATCCCATCACCCGGAGCGATGCGCACCATTCCACCATCAGGAGCGATTTGTGCCACACCATCACACAGCGGCACGAACCATTCCACCATCAGGAGCGATGTGTGCCACCCCATCACCCGGAGCGGTGCGCACCATTCCACCATCAGGAGAGATGTGTACCATCCTTCCACACACAGCGGCGCGCACCATTCCACCATCAGGAGCGATGTATGCCATCCTTTCACAAACAGCGGCGCGCACCATTCCACCATCAGGAGCGATGTGTGCCATCCCATCACCCGGAGCGGTGCGCACCATTCCACCATCAGGAGCGATGTGTGCCATCCTTCCACACACAGCGGCGCGCACCATTCCACCATCAGGAGCGATGTGTGCCACCCCATCACACAGCGACACGAACCATCCAACCATCAGGAGCGATGTGTGCCATCCCATCACCCGGAGCGGTGCGCCCCATTCCACCATCAGGACCGATGTGTGCAATCCTTCCACACACAGCGGCGCGCACCATTCCACCATCAGGAGCGATGTGTGTATCCCATCACCCGGAGCGGCACGAACCATTCCACCATCAGGAGAGATGTGTGCCACTCCATCATCCGGAGCGGTGCGCACCATTCCACCATCAGGAGCGGTGTGTGCCATCCCATCACCCGGAGCGGTGCGCACCATTCCACCATCAGGAGAGATGTGTGCCACCCCATCACACAGCGGCACGAACCATTCCACCATCAGGAGCGGTGTGTGCCATCCCATCACCCGGAGAGGTGCGCACCATTCCACCATCAGGACCGATGTGTGCCATCCTTCCATACACAGCGGCACGAACCATTCCACCATCAGGAGCGATGTGTGCCAGCCTTCCATCACCGGAGCGGAGCGCACCATTCCACCATCAGGAGCGGTGTGTGCCATCCCATCACCCGGAGCGGTGCGCACCATTCCACCATCAGGAGAGATGTGTGCCACCCCATCACACAGCAGCACGAACCATTCCACCATCAGGAGCGGTGTGTGCCATCCCCATCACCCGGAGCGGTGCGCACCATTCCACCATCAGGACCGATGTGTGCAATCCTTCCACACACAGCGGCGCGCACCATTCCACCATCAGGAGCGATGTGTGCCATCCTTCCACACACAGCGGCGCGCACCATTCCACCATCAGGAGCGATGTGTACCACCCCATCACACAGCGGCACGAACCATTCCACCATCAGGAGCGATGTGTGCCACCCCATCACACAGCGGCGCGCACCATTCCACCATCAGGAGCGATGTGTGCCACCCCATCACACAGCGGCACGAACCATTCCACCATCAGGAGCGCCGTGTGCCATCCCATCACCCGGAGCGGTGCGCACCATTCCACCATCAGGACCGATGTGTGCAATCCTTCCACACACAGCGGCGCGCACCATTCCACCATCAGGAGCGATGTGTGCCACCCCATCACACAGCGGCACGAACCATTCCACCACCATCAGGAGCGGTGTGTGCATCCCATCACCCGGAGCGGTGCGCACCATTCCACCATCAGGAGCGATGTATGCCATCCTTTCACAAACAGCGGCGCAAACCATTCAACCATCAGGAGCGATGTGTGCCATCCTTCCACACACAGCGGCGCGCACCATTCCACCATCAGGAGCGATGTGTGCCACCCCATCACACAGCGACACGAACCATCCACCATCAGGAGCGATGTGTGCCATCCCATCACCCGGAGCGGTGCCCACCATTCCACCATCAGGACCGATGTGTGCAATCCTTCCACACACAGCGGCGCGCACCATTCCACCATCAGGAGCGATGTGTGCCACCCCATCACACAGCGGCACGAACCATTCCACCACCATCAGGAGCGGTGTGTGCATCCATCACCCGGAGCGGTGCGCACCATTCCACCATCAGGAGAGATGTGTGCCACCCCATCATCCGGAGCGGTGCGCACCATTCCACCATCAGGAGCGGTGTGTGCCATCCCATCACCCGGAGCGGTGCGCACCATTCCACCATCAGGAGAGATGTGTGCCACCCCATCACACAGCGACACGAACCATCCACCATCAGGAGCGATGTGTGCCATCCCATCACGCGGAGCGGTGCGAACCATTCCACCATCAGGACCGATGTGTGCAATCCTTCCACACACAGCGGCGCGCACCATTCCACCATCAGGAGCGATGTGTGCCACCCATCACACAGCGGCACGAACCATTCCACCACCATCAGGAGCGGTGTGTGCATCCCATCACCCGGAGAGGGCACGATCCATTCCACCATCAGGAGCGGTGTGTGCCATCCCATCACCCGGAGCGGTGCGCACCATTCCACCATCAGGAGAGATGTGTGCCACCCCATCACACAGCGGCACGAACCATTCCACCATCAGGAGCGGTGTGTGCCATCCCATCACCCGGAGGGGTGCGCACAATTCCACCATCAGGACCGATGTGTGCAATCCTTCCACACACAGCGGCGCGCACCATTCCACCATCAGGACCGATGTGTGCAATCCTTCCACACACAGAGTCACGAACCATTCGACCATCAGGAAAGATGTGTGCCACCCCATCACACAGAGTCACGAACCATTCCACCATCAGGAGCGATGTGTGCCACCCCATCACACAGCGACACGAACCATCCACCATCAGGAGCGATGTGTGCCATCCCATCACCCGGAGCGGTGCCCACCATTCCACCATCAGGACCGATGTGTGCAATCCTTCCACACACAGCGGCGCGCACCATTCCACCATCAGGACCGATGTGTGCAATCCTTCCACACACAGAGTCACGAACCATTCGACCATCAGGAAAGATGTGTGCCACCCCATCACACAGAGTCACGAACCATTCCACCATCAGGAGCGATGTGTGAAATCCTTCCACACACAGCGGCGCGCACCATTCCACCATCAGGAGCGATGTGTGCCATCCTTCCACACACAGCGCCGCGCACCATTCCACCATCAGGAGCGATGTGTGCCATCCTTCCACACACAGCGGCGCGCACCATTCCACCATCAGGAGCGATGTGTACCACCCCATCACACAGCGGCACGAACCATTCCACCATCAGGAGCGATGTGTGCCACCCCATCACACAGCGGCGCGCACCATTCCACCATCAGGAGCGATGTGTGCCACCCCATCACACAGCGGCACGAACCATTCCACCATCAGGAGCGCCGTGTGCCATCCCATCACCCGGAGCGATGCGCACCATTCCACCATCAGGAGCGATTTGTGCCACACCATCACACAGCGGCACGAACCATTCCACCATCAGGAGCGATGTGTGCCACCCCATCACCCGGAGCGGTGCGCACCATTCCACCATCAGGAGAGATGTGTACCATCCTTCCACACACAGCGGCGCGCACCAATTCCACCATCAGGAGCGATGTATGCCATCCTTTCACAAACAGCGGCGCGCACCATTCCACCATCAGGAGCGATGTGTGCCATCCATCACCCGGAGCGGTGCGCACCATTCCACCATCAGGGAGCGATGTGTGCCATCCTTCCACACACAGCGGCGCGCACCATTCCACCATCAGGAGCGATGTGTGCCACCCCATCACACAGCGACACGAAACCATCCAACCATCAGGAGCGATGTGTGCCATCCCATCACCGGAGCGGTGCGCCCCATTCCACCATCAGGACCGATGTGTGCAATCCTTCCACACACAGCGGCGCGCACCATTCCACCATCAGGAGCGATGTGTGAATCCCATCACCCGGAGCGGCACGAACCATTCACCATCAGGAGAGATGTGTGCCACTCCATCATCCGGAGCGGTGCGCACCATTCCACCATCAGGAGCGGTGTGTGCCATCCCATCACCCGGAGCGGTGCGCACATTCCACCATCAGGAGAGATGTGTGCCACCCATCACACAGCGGCACGAACCATTCCACCATCAGGAGCGGTGTGTGCCATCCCATCACCCGGAGAGGTGCGCACCATTCCACCATCAGGACCGATGTGTGCCATCCTTCCAAACACAGCGGCGCGCACCATTCCACCATCAGGAGCGATGTGTGCCAGCCTTCCATCACCCGGAGCGGAGCGCACCATTCCACCATCAGGAGCGGTGTGTGCCATCCCATCACCCGGAGCGGTGCGCACCATTCCACCATCAGGAGAGATGTGTGCCACCCCATCACACAGCAGCACGAACCATTCCACAATCAGGAGCGGTGTGTGCCATCCCATCACCCGGAGCGGTGCGCACCATTCCACATCAGGACCGATGTGTGCAATCCTTCCACACACAGCGGCGCGCACCATTCCACCATCAGGAGCGATGTGTGCCATCCTTCCACACACAGCGGCGCGCACCATTCCACCATCAGGAGCGATGTGTACCACCCCATCACACAGCGGCACGAACCATTCCACCATCAGGAGCGATGTGTGCCACCCCATCACACAGCGGCGCGCACCATTCCACCATCAGGAGCGATGTGTGCCACCCCATCACACAGCGGCACGAACCATTCCACCATCAGGAGCGCCGTGTGCCATCCCATCACCCGGAGCGGTGCGCACCATTCCACCATCAGGACCGATGTGTGCAATCCTTCCACACACAGCGGCGCGCACCATTCCACCATCAGGAGCGATGTGTGCCACCCCATCACACAGCGGCACGAACCATTCCACCACCATCAGGAGCGGTGTGTGCATCCCATCACCCGGAGCGGTGCGCACCATTCCACCATCAGGAGCGATGTATGCCATCCTTTCACAAACAGCGGCGCAAACCATTCAACCATCAGGAGCGATGTGTGCCATCCTTCCACACACAGCGGCGCGCACCATTCCACCATCAGGAGCGATGTGTGCCACCCCATCACACAGCGACACGAACCATCCACCATCAGGAGCGATGTGTGCCATCCCATCACCCGGAGCGGTGCCCACCATTCCACCATCAGGACCGATGTGTGCAATCCTTCCACACACAGCGGCGCGCACCATTCCACCATCAGGAGCGATGTGTGCCACCCCATCACACAGCGGCACGAACCATTCCACCACCATCAGGAGCGGTGTGTGCATCCCATCACCCGGAGCGGTGCGCACCATTCCACCATCAGGAGAGATGTGTGCCACCCCATCATCCGGAGCGGTGCGCACCATTCCACCATCAGGAGCGGTGTGTGCCATCCCATCACCCGGAGCGGTGCGCACCATTCCACCATCAGGAGAGATGTGTGCCACCCCATCACACAGCGACACGAACCATCCACCATCAGGAGCGATGTGTGCCATCCCATCACGCGGAGCGGTGCGAACCATTCCACCATCAGGACCGATGTGTGCAATCCTTCCACACACAGCGGCGCGCACCATTCCACCATCAGGAGCGATGTGTGCCACCCCATCACACAGCGGCACGAACCATTCCACCACCATCAGGAGCGGTGTGTGCATCCCATCACCCGGAGCGGCACGAACCATTCCACCATCAGGAGCGGTGTGTGCCATCCCATCACCCGGAGCGGTGCGCACCATTCCACCATCAGGAGAGATGTGTGCCACCCCATCACACAGCGGCACGAACCATTCCACCATCAGGAGCGGTGTGTGCCATCCCATCACCCGGAGGGGTGCGCACAATTCCACCATCAGGACCGATGTGTGCCACCCCATCACACAGCGGCACGAACCATTCCACCACCATCAGGAGCGGTGTGTGCATCCCATCACCCGGAGCGGCACGAACCATTCCACCATCAGGAGCGGTGTGTGCCATCCCATCACCCGGAGCGGTGCGCACCATTCCACCATCAGGAGAGATGTGTGCCACCCCATCACACAGCGGCACGAACCATTCCACCATCAGGAGCGATGTGTGCCACTCCATCATCCGGAGCGGTGCGCACAATTCCACCATCAGGACCGATGTGTGCAATCCTTCCACACACAGCGGCGCGCACCATTCCACCATCAGGAGCGATGTGTGCCACCCCATCACACAGCGGCACGAACCATTCCGCCATCAGGAGCGATGTGTGCAATCCTTCCACACACAACGGCGCGCACCATTCCACCATCAGGAGCGATGTGTGCCATCCTTCCACACACAGCGGCACGAACCATTCCACCATCAGCAGTGACGTGTGACATCCTTCCACACACAGCGGCGCGCACCATTCCACCATCAGGAGCGATGTGTGCCATCCAATCACCCGGAGAGGTGCGCACCATTCCACCATCAGGAGCGCCGTGCGCCCTCCCATTACACAGAGGTGCGCACCATTCCACCATCAGGAGAGATGTGTGCCACCCCATCATCCGGAGCGGTGCGCACCATTCCACCATCAGGAGCGGTGTGTGCCATCCCATCACCCGGAGCGGTGCGCACCATTCCACCATCAGGAGAGATGTGTGCCACCCCATCACACAGCGACACGAACCATCCACCATCAGGAGCGATGTGTGCCATCCCATCACCCGGAGCGGTGCGAACCATTCCACCATCAGGACCGATGTGTGCAATCCTTCCACACACAGCGGCGCGCACCATTCCACCATCAGGAGCGATGTGTGCCACCCCATCACACAGCGGCACGAACCATTCCACCACCATCAGGAGCGGTGTGTGCATCCCATCACCCGGAGCGGCACGAACCATTCCACCATCAGGAGCGGTGTGTGCCATCCCATCACCCGGAGCGGTGCGCACCATTCCACCATCAGGAGAGATGTGTGCCACCCCATCACACAGCGGCACGAACCATTCCACCATCAGGAGCGGTGTGTGCCATCCCATCACCCGGAGGGGTGCGCACAATTCCACCATCAGGACCGATGTGTGCAATCCTTCCACACACAGCGGCGCGCACCATTCCACCATCAGGAGCGATGTGTGCCACCCCATCACACAGCGGCACGAACCATTCCGCCATCAGGAGCGATGTGTGCAATCCTTCCACACACAGCGGCACGAACCATTCCACCATCAGCAGTGACGTGTGACATCCTTCCACACACAGCGGCGCGCACCATTCCACCATCAGGAGCGATGTGTGCCATCCAATCACCCGGAGAGGTGCGCACCATTCCACCATCAGGAGCGCCGTGCGCCCTCCCATTACACAGAGGAACGCACCATTCCACCATCAGGAGAGATGTGTGCCACCCCATCACACAGCGGCACGAACCATTCAACCATCAGGAGCGATGTGTGCCATCCTTCCACACACAGCGGCGCGCACCATTCCACCATCAGGAGCGATGTGTGCCACCCCATCACACAGCGACACGAACCATCCACCATCAGGAGCGATGTGTGCCATCCCATCACCCGGAGCGGTGCCCACCATTCCACCATCAGGACCGATGTGTGCAATCCTTCCACACACAGCGGCGCGCACCATTCCACCATCAGGAGAGATGTGTGACACCCATCACACAGCGGCACGAACCATTCCACCACCATCAGGAGCGGTGTGTGCATCCATCACCCCGAGCGGTGCGCACCATTCCACCATCAGGAGAGATGTGTGCCACCCCATCATCCGGAGCGGTGCGCACCATTCCACCATCAGGAGCGGTGTGTGCCATCCCATCACCCGGAGCGGTGCGCACATTCCACCATCAGGAGAGATGTGTGCCACCCCATCACACAGCGACACGAACCATCCACCATCAGGAGCGATGTGTGCCATCCCATCACCCGGAGCGGTGCGAACCATTCCACCATCAGGACCGATGTGTGCAATCCTTCCACACACAGCGGCGCGCACCATTCCACCATCAGGAGCGATGTGTGCCACCCGATCACACAGCGGCACGAACCATTCCACCACCATCAGGAGCGGTGTGTGCATCCCATCACCCGGAGCGGCACGAACCATTCCACCATCAGGAGCGGTGTGTGCCATCCCATCACCCGGAGCGGTGCGCACCATTCCACCATCAGGAGAGATGTGTGCCACCCATCACACAGCGGCACGAACCATTCCACCATCAGGAGCGGTGTGTGCCATCCCATCACCCGGAGGGGTGCGCACAATTCCACCATCAGGACCGATGTGTGCCACCCCATCACACAGCGGCACGAACCATTCCACCACCATCAGGAGCGGTGTGTGCATCCCATCACCCGGAGCGGCACGAACCATTCCACCATCAGGAGCGGTGTGTGCCATCCCATCACCCGGAGCGGTGCGCACCATTCCACCATCAGGAGAGATGTGTGCCACCCATCACACAGCGGCACGAACCATTCCACCATCAGGAGCGGTGTGTGCCATCCCATCACCCGGAGGGGTGCGCACAATTCCACCATCAGGACCGATGTGTGCAATCCTTCCACACACAGCGGCGCGCACCATTCCACCATCAGGAGCGATGTGTGCCACCCCATCACACAGCGGCACGAACCATTCCGCCATCAGGAGCGATGTGTGCAATCCTTCCACACACAACGGCGCGCACCATTCCACCATCAGGAGCGATGTGTGCCATCCTTCCACACACAGCGGCACGAACCATTCCACCATCAGCAGTGACGTGTGACATCCTTCCACACACAGCGGCGCGCACCATTCCACCATCAGGAGCGATGTGTGCCATCCAATCACCCGGAGAGGTGCGCACCATTCCACCATCAGGAGCGCCGTGCGCCCTCCCATTACACAGAGGTGCGCACCATTCCACCATCAGGAGAGATGTGTGCCACCCCATCATCCGGAGCGGTGCGCACCATTCCACCATCAGGAGCGGTGTGTGCCATCCCATCACCCGGAGCGGTGCGCACCATTCCACCATCAGGAGAGATGTGTGCCACCCCATCACACAGCGCCACGAACCATCCCCCATCAGGGAGCGATGTGTGCCATCCCATCACCCGGAGCGGTGCGAACCATTCCACCATCAGGACCGATGTGTGCAATCCTTCCACACACAGCGGCGCGCACCATTCCACCATCAGGAGCGATGTGTGCCACCCCATCACACAGCGGCACGAACCATTCCACCACCATCAGGAGCGGTGTGTGCATCCCATCACCCGGAGCGGCACGAACCATTCCACCATCAGGAGCGGTGTGTGCCATCACATCACCCGGAGCGGTGCGCACCATTCCACCATCAGGAGAGATGTGTGCCACCCCATCACACAGCGGCACGAACCATTCCACCATCAGGAGCGGTGTGTGCCATCCCTTCACACGGAGGGGTTCGCACAATTCCACCATCAGGAGCGATGTGTGCAATCCTTCCACACACAGCGGCGCGCACCATTCCACCATCAGGAGCGATGTGTGCCACCCCATCACACAGCGGCACGAACCATTCCGCCATCAGGAGCGATGTGTGCAATCCTTCCAAACACAGCGGCACGACCCATGCCACCAGCAGCAGTGACGTGTGACATCCTTCCACACACAGCGGCGCGCACCATTCCACCATCAGAGCGATGTGTGCCATCCAATCACCCGGAGAGGTGCGCACCATTCCACCATCAGGAGCGCCGTGCGCCCTCCCATTACACAGAGGTGCGCACCATTCCACCATCAGGAGAGATGTGTGCCACCCCATCACACAGCGGCACGAACCATTCCACCATCAGGAGCGGTGTGTGCCATCCTTCCATACACAGCGGCACGAACCATTCCACCATCAGGAGCGATGTGTGCCATCCTTCCATCACCCGGAGCGGGAGCGCACCATTCCACCATCAGGACCGATGTGTGCCATCCTTCCATACACAGCGGCACGAACCATTCCACCATCAGGAGCGATGTGTGCCATCCTTCCATCACCCGGAACGGTGCGCACCATTCCACCATCAGGAGCGGTGTGTGCCATCCCATCACCCGGAGCGGTGCGCACCATTCCACCATCAGGAGAGATGTGTGCCACCCCATCACACAGCGGCACGAACCATTCCACCATCAGGAGCGGTGTGTGCCATCCCATCACCCGGAGCGGTGCGCACCATTCCACCATCAGGACCGATGTGTGCAATCCTTCCACACACAGAGTCACGAACCATTCGACCATCAGGAAAGATGTGTGCCACCCCATCACACAGAGTCACGAACCATTCCACCATCAGGAGCGATGTGTGCCATCCCATCACCCGGAGCGGTGCGCACCATTCCACCATCAGGACCGATGTGTGCAATCCTTCCACACACAGCGGCGCGCACCATTCCACCATCAGGAGCGATGTGTGCCACCCCATCACACAGCGGCACGAACCATTCCACCACATCAGGAGCGGTGTGTGCATCCCATCACCCGGAGCGGTGCGCACCATTCCACCATCAGGAGAGATGTGTGCCACCCCATCATCCGGAGCGGTGCGCACCATTCCACCATCAGGAGCGGTGTGTGCCATCCCATCACCCGGAGCGGTGCGCACCATTCCACCATCAGGAGAGATGTGTGCCACCCCATCACACAGCGGCACGAACCATTCCACCATCAGGAGCGGTGTGTGCCATCCCATCACCCGGAGAGGTGCGCACCATTCCACCATCAGGACCGATGTGTGCCATCCAAACACAGCGGCACGAACCATTCCACCATCAGGAGCGATGTGTGCCATCCTTCCATCACCCGGAACGGAGCGCACCATTCCACCATCAGGAGCGGTGTGTGCCATCCCATCACCCGGAGCGGTGCGCACCATTCCACCATCAGGAGAGATGTGTGCCACCCCATCACACAGCGGCACGAACCATTCCACAATCAGGAGCGGTGTGTGCCATCCATCACCCGGAGCGGTGCGCACCATTCCACCATCAGGACCCATGTGTGCAATCCTTCCACACACAGCGGCGCGCACCATTCCACCATCAGGAGCGATGTGTGCCATCCTTCCACACACAGCGGCGCGCACCATTCCACCATCAGGAGCGATGTGTACCACCCCATCACACAGCGGCGCGAACCAATCAACATCAGGAGAGATGTGTGCCACCCCATCACACAGCGGCGCGCACCATTCCACCATCAGGAGCGATGTGTGCCACCCCATCACACAGCGGCACGAACCATTCCACCATCAGGAGCGCCGTGTGCCATCCCATCACCCGGAGCGGTGCGCACCATTCCACCATCAGGAGAGATGTGTACCATCCTTCCACACACAGCGGCGCGCACCATTCCACCATCAGGAGCGATGTATGCCATCCTTTCACAAACAGCGGCGCGCACCACTCAACCATCAGGAGCGATGTGTGCCATCCTTCCACACACAGCGGCGCGCACCATTCCACCATCAGGAGCGATGTGTGCCACCCCATCACACAGCGACACGAACCATCCACCATCAGGAGCGATGTGTGCCATCCCATCACCCGGAGCGGTGCCCACCATTCCACCATCAGGACCGATGTGTGCAATCCTTCCACACACAGCGGCGCGCACCATTCCACCATCAGGAGCGATGTGTGCCACCCCATCACACAGCGGCACGAACCATTCCACCACCATCAGGAGCGGTGTGTGCATCCCATCACCCGGAGCGGTGCGCACCATTCCACCATCAGGAGAGATGTGTGCCACCCCATCATCCGGAGCGGTGCGCACCATTCCACCATCAGGAGCGGTGTGTGCCATCCAATCACCCGGAGCGGTGCGCACCATTCCACCATCAGGAGAGATGTGTGCCACCCCATCACACAGCGACACGAACCATCCACCATCAGGAGCGATGTGTGCCATCCCATCACCCGGAGCGGTGCGAACCATTCCACCATCAGGACCGATGTGTGCAATCCTTCCACACACAGCGGCGCGCACCATTCCACATCAGGAGCGATGTGTGCCACCCCATCACACAGCGGCACGAACCATTCACCACCATCAGGAGCGGTGTGTGCATCCCATCACCCGGAGCGGCACGAACCATTCCACCATCAGGAGCGGTGTGTGCCATCCCATCACCCGGAGCGGTGCGCACCATTCCACCATCAGGAGAGATGTGTGCCACCCCATCACACAGCGGCACGAACCTTCCACCATCAGGAGCGGTGTGTGCCATCCCATCACCCGGAGAGGTGCGCACCATTCCACCATCAGGACCGATGTGTGCAATCCTTCCACACACAGCGGCGCGCACCATTCCACCATCAGGAGCGATGTGTGCCACCCCATCACACAGCGGCACGAACCATTCCGCCATCAGGAGCGATGTGAGCAATACTTCCACACACAACGGCGCGCACCATTCCACCATCAGGAGCGATGTGTGCCATCCTTCCACAGACAGCGGCACGAACCATTCCACCATCAGCAGTGACGTGTGACATCCTTCCACACACAGCGGCGCGCACCATTCCACCATCAGGAGCGATGTGTGCCATCCAATCACCCGGAGAGGTGCGCACCATTCCACCATCAGGAGCGCCGTGCGCCCTCCCATTACACAGAGGTGCGCACCATTCCACCATCAGGAGAGATGTGTGCCACCCCATCACACAGCGGCACGAACCATTCCACCATCAGGAGCGGTGTGTGCCATCCTTCCATACACAGCGGCACGAACCATTCCACCATCAGGAGCGATGTGTGCCATCCTTCCATCACCCGGAGCGGAGCGCACCATTCCACCATCAGGACCGATGTGTGCCATCCTTCCATACACAGCGGCACGAACCATTCCACCATCAGGAGCGATGTGTGCCATCCTTCCATCACCCGGAACGGTGCGCACCATTCACCATCAGGAGCGGTGTGTGCCATCCCATCACCCGGAGCGGTGCGCACCATTCCACATCAGGAGAGATGTGTGACACACCATCACACAGCGGCACGAACCAGTCCACCATCAGGAGCGGTGTGTGCCATCCCATCACCCGGAGCGGTGCGCACCATTCCACCATCAGGACCGATGTGTGCAATCCTTCCACACACAGAGTCACGAACCATTCGACCATCAGGAAAGATGTGTGCCACCCCATCACACAGAGTCACGAACCATTCCACCATCAGGAGCGATGTGTGATATCCTTCCACACACAGCGGCTCGAACCATTCCACCATCAGGAGCGATGTGTGCCATCCTTCCACACACAGCGGCGCGCACCATTCCACCATCAGGAGCGATGTGTGCCATCCTTCCACACACAGCGGCGCGCACCATTCCACCATCAGGAGCGATGTGTACCACCCCATCACACAGCGGCACGAACCATTCCACCATCAGGAGCGATGTGTGCCACCCCATCACACAGCGGCGCGCACCATTCCACCATCAGGAGCGATGTGTGCCACCCCATCACACAGCGGCACGAACCATTCCACCATCAGGAGCGCCGTGTGCCATCCCATCACCCGGAGCGATGCGCACCATTCCACCATCAGGAGCGATTTGTGCCACACCATCACACAGCGGCACGAACCATTCCACCATCAGGAGCGATGTGTGCCACCCCATCACCCGGAGCGGTGCGCACCATTCCACCATCAGGAGAGATGTGTACCATCCTTCCACACACAGCGGCGCGCACCATTCCACCATCAGGAGCGATGTATGCCATCCTTTCACAAACAGCGGCGCGCACCATTCCACCATCAGGAGCGATGTGTGCCATCCAATCACCCGGAGCGGTGCGCACCATTCCACCATCAGGAGCGATGTGTGCCATCCTTCATCACACAGCGGCGCGCACCATTCCACCATCAGGAGCGATGTGTGCCACCCCATCACACAGCGACACGAACCATCCACCATCAGGAGCGATGTGTGCCATCCCATCACCCGGAGCGGTGCGCACCATTCCACCATCAGGACCGATGTGTGCAATCCTTCCACACACAGCGGCGCGCACCATTCCACCATCAGGAGCGATGTGTGTATCCCATCACCGGAGCGGCACGAACCATTCCACCATCAGGAGAGATGTGTGCCACTCCATCATCCGGAGCGGTGCGCACCATTCCACCATCAGGAGCGGTGTGTGCCATCCCATCACCCGGAGCGGTGAGCACCATTCCACCATCAGGAGAGATGTGTGCCACCCCATCACACAGCGGCACGAACCATTCCACCATCAGGAGCGGTGTGTGCCATCCCATCACCCGGAGAGGTGCGCACCATTCCACCATCAGGACCGATGTGTGCCATCCTTCCATACACAGCGGCACGAACCATTCCACCATCAGGAGCGATGTGTGCCAGCCTTCCATCACCCGGAGCGGAGCGCACCATTCCACCATCAGGAGCGGTGTGTGCCATCCCATCACCCGGAGCGGTGCGCACCATTCCACCATCAGGAGAGATGTGTGCCACCCCATCACACAGCGGCACGAACCATTCCACAATCAGGAGCGGTGTGTGCCATCCCATCACCCGGAGCGGTGCGCACCATTCCACCATCAGGACCGATGTGTGCAATCCTTCCACACACAGCGGCGCGCACCATTCCACCATCAGGAGCGATGTGTGCCATCCTTCCACACACAGCGGCGCGCACCATTCCACCATCAGGAGCGATGTGTACCACCCCATCACACAGCGGCACGAACCATTCCACCATCAGGAGCGATGTGTGCCACCCCATCACACAGCGGCGCGCACCATTCCACCATCAGGAGCGTTGTGTGCCACCCCATCACACAGCGGCACGAACCATTCCACCATCAGGAGCGCCGTGTGCCATCCCATCACCCGGAGCGGTGCGCACCATTCCACCATCAGGAGAGATGTGTACCATCCTTCCACACACAGCGGCGCGCACCATTCCACCATCAGGAGCGATGTATGCCATCCTTTCACACACAGCGGCGCGCACCATTCCACCATCAGGAGCGATGTGTGCCATCCTTCCACACACAGCGGCGCGCACCATTCCACAATCAGGAGCGATGTGTGCCACCCCATCACACAGCGGCACGAACCATTCCACCACCATCAGGAGCGGTGTGTGCATCCCATCACCCGGAGCGGTGCGCACCATTCCACCATCAGGAGAGATGTGTGCCATCCCATCACCCGGAGCGGTGCGCACCATTCCACCATCAGGAGAGATGTGTGCCACCCCATCACACAGCGACACGAACCATTCCACCATCAGGAGCGATGTGTGCCATCCCATCACCCGGAGCGGTGCGAACCATTCCACCATCAGGACCGATGTGTGCAATCCTTCCACACACAGCGGCGCGCACCATTCCACCATCAGGAGCGGATGTGTGCCATCCCATCACCGGAGCGTTGCGCACCATTCCACCATCAGGTGAGATGTGTGCCACTCCATCAGCCGGAGCGGTGCGCAGCATTCCACCATCAGGAGCGGTGTGTGCCATCCCATCACCCGGAGCGGTGCGCACCATTCCACCATCAGGAGAGATGTGTGCCACCCCATCACACAGCGGCACGAACCATTCCACCATCAGGAGCGGTGTGTGCCATCCCATCACCCGGAGAGGTGCGCACCATTCCACCATCAGGACCGATGTGTGCAATCCTTCCACACACAGCGGCGCGCACCATTCACCATCAGGAGCGATGTGTGCCACCCCATCACACAGCGGCACGAACATTTCCGCATCAGGAGCGATGTGTGCAATCCTTCCACACACAGCGGCGCGCACCATTCCACCATCAGGAGCGATGTGTTCCATCCTTCCACACAAAGCGGCACGAACCATTCCACCATCAGCAGTGACGTGTGACATCCTTCCACACACAGCGGCGCGCACCATTCACTATCAGGAGCGATGTGTGCCATCAATCACCCGGGAGAGGTGCGCACCATTCCACCATCAGGAGCTGACGTGCGCCATCCCATTACACAGAGGTGCGCACCATTCCACCATCAGGACCGATGTGTGCCATCCCATCACCCGGAGCGGCGCGCACCATTCCACCATCAGGGGGTGATTGTGTTCCATCCTCATCACCGGAGCGGTGCGCACCATTCAACCATCAGGATCGCCGTGTGTCATCCCATCACACAGCAGCACGAACCATTCCCCATCAAGGAGCGATGTGTTCCATCCTTCCACACATAGCGGCACGAACCATTCCACTATCAGGAGCGATGTGTGCATCCATCACCCGGAGCGGTGCGCACCATTCAACATCAGGAGCGCCGTGTGCCATCCCATCATCACACAGCCGTTTTTTGTGCACCATACCACCATCAGACGAAGCAAATTAGTGACTCAGTAGATGAGAGGCATTGTCAGACATAAAATATATTAAGTTATCCGGTATTCAGCACTCCAGAAAGACATGTTTTGTCTTGAACACACCGCAATTAATCTAGTTGCATACGTTGTCATTCTTGCGTCATCAATCAATATCTACAAGTAGCTAGAAATAACTATCGATAATCAGAGATGAATTAATAGGGAAGATTTTGAGACGGTCACATGGAAGTAACCTGTATATTATTCATTACCTTTAAGTTCCATTACTATATCAGACTATCAACTTGACACTGAGACAACTGGAAAGCATAAAAGCAGAAAACACTAGGATTCGAAAATGTTTTGCTTCAAATACTTTTGAAGCTTGTTCTCAGATTAAGTATTATTTGCCAGGAGGTGTGATCAATTTCCGCTGTACGGTGCAAGTTCAACAGTGCACAAAATCTGACTCGTAAAGCTTTTAGCTCTAGCAAAGAAATAAAATTGCTTCTACTCATTCAAACCTTACCTAAGGCAAAAAGCCATACCAGCAAGGTGCACCACCCTACCACCCGGAGCAGACCATTCCACCATCAGGAGCGATGTGTGCCATCCTATCACACAGCGGCACGAACCATTCCACCATCAGGAGCGGTGTGTGCCATCCCATCAACCGGAGCGGCACGAACCATTCCACCATCAGGAGAGATGTGTGCCACTCCATCATCCGGAGCGGTGCGCACCATTCCACCATCAGGAGCGGTGTGTGCCATCCAATCAACCGTAGCGGTGCGCACCATTCCACCATCAGGAGAGATGTGTGCCACCCCATCACAAAGCGGCACGAACCATTCCACCATCAGGAGCGGTGTGTGCCATCCCATCACCCGGAGCGGTGCGCACCATTCACCATCAGGACCGATGTGTGCCATCCTTCCACACACAGCGGCAACGAACCATTCCACCATCAGGAGCGATGTGTGCCATCCCATCACACAGCGGCACGAACCATTCCACCATCAGGAGCGGTGTGTGCAATCCCATCACCAGGAGCGGCACGAACCATTCCACCATCAGGAGGGGTGTGTGCCATCCCATCACCCGGAGCGGTGCGCACCATTCCACCATCAGGAGAGATGTGTGCCACCCCATCACACAGCGGCACGAACCATTCCACCATCAGGAGCGGTGTGTGCCATCCTTCCATACACAGCGGCACGAACCATTCCACCATCAGGAGAGATGTGTGCCACTCCATCACCCGGAGCGGTGCGCACCATTCCACCATCAGGAGCGGTGTGTGCCATCCCATCACCCGGAGCGGTGCGCACCATTCCACCATCAGGAGAGATGTGTGCCACCCCATCACACAGCGGCACGAACCATTCCACAAATCAGGAGCGGTGTTGTGCCATCCCACCACCCGGAGCGGTGCGCACCATTCCACCATCAGGACCCATGTGTGCAATCCTTCCACACACAGCGGCGCGCACCATTCCACCATCAGGAGCGATGTGTGCCATCCTTCCACACACAGCGGCGCGCACCATTCCACCATCAGGAGCGATGTGTACCACCCCATCACACAGCGGCACGAACCATTCCACCATCAGGAGCGATGTGTGCCACCCCATCACACAGCGGCGCGCACCATTCCACCATCAGGAGCGATGTGTGCCACCCCATCACACAGCGGCACGAACCATTCCACCATCAGGAGCGCCGTGTGCCATCCCATCACCGGTAGCGGTTGCGCACCATTCCACATCAGGAGAGATGTGTACCATCCTTCCACACACAGCGGCGCGCACCATTCCACCATCAGGAGCGATGTATGCCATCCTTTCACAAACAGCGGCGCGCACCATTCAACCATCAGGAGCGATGTGTGCCATCCTTCGACACACAGCGGCGCGCACCATTCCACCATCAGGAGCGATGTGTGCCACCCCATCACACAGCGACACGAACCATCCACCATCAGGAGCGATGTGTGCCATCCCATCACCCGGAGCGGTGCCCACCATTCCACCATCAGGACCGATGTGTGCAATCCTTCCACACACAGCGGCGCGCACCATTCCACCATCAGGAGCGATGTGTGCCACCCCATCACACAGCGGCACGAACCATTCCACCACCATCAGGAGCGGTGTGTGCATCCCATCACCCGGAGCGGTGCGCACCATTCCACCATCAGGAGAGATGTGTGCCACCCCATCATCCGGAGCGGTGCGCACCATTCACCATCAGGAGCGGTGTGTGCCATCCCATCACCCGGAGCGGTGCGCACCATTCCACCATCAGGAGAGATGTGTGCCACCCATCACACAGCGACACGAACCATCCACCATCAGGAGCGATGTGTGCATCCCCATCACCCGAAGCGGTGCGAACCATTCCACCATCAGGACCGATGTGTGCAATCCTTCCACACACAGCGGCGCGCACCATTCCACCATCAGGAGCGATGTGTGCCACCCCATCACACAGCGGCACGAACCATTCCACCAGCATCAGGAGCGGTGTGTGCATCCCATCACCCGGAGCGGCACGAACCATTCCACCATCAGGAGCGGTGTGTGCCATCCCATCACCCGGAGCGGTGCGCACCATTCCACCATCAGGAGAGATGTGTGCCACCCCATCACACAGCGGCACGAACCATTCCACCATCAGGAGCGGTGTGTGCCACCCCATCACACAGCGGCACGAACCATTCCGCCATCAGGAGCGATGTGTGCAATACTTCCACACACAACGGCGCGCACCATTCCACCATCAGGAGCGATGTGTGCCATCCTTCCACACACAGCGGCACGAACCATTCCACCATCAGCAGTGACGTGTGACATCCTTCCACACACAGCGGCGCGCACCATTCCACCATCAGGAGCGATGTGTGCCATCCAATCACCCGGAGAGGTGCGCACCATTCCACCATCAGGAGCGCCGTGCGCCCTCCCATTACACAGAGGTGCGCAACATTCCACCATCAGGAGAGATGTGTGCCACCCCATCACACAGCGGCACGAACCATTCCACCATCAGGAGCGGTGTGTGCCATCCTTCCATACACAGCGGCACGAACCATTCCACCATCAGGAGCGATGTGTGCCATCCTTCCATCACCCGGAGCGGACCATTCCACCATCAGGACCGATGTGTGCCATCCTTCCATACACAGCGGCACGAACCATTCCACCATCAGGAGCGATGTGTGCCATCCTTCCATCACCCGGAACGGTGCGCACCATTCCACCATCAGGAGCGGTGTGTGCCATCCCATCACCCGGAGCGGTGCGCACCATTCCACCATCAAGAGAGATGTGTGCCACCCCATCACACAGTGGCGCGCACCATTCCACCATCAGGAGCGATGTGTGCCACCCCATCACACAGCGGCACGAACCATTCCACCATCAGGAGCGCCGTGTGCCATCCCATCACCCGGAGCGATGCGCACCATTCCACCATCAGGAGCGATTTGTGCCACACCATCACACAGCGGCACGAACCATTCCACCATCAGGAGCGATGTGTGCCACCCCATCACCCGGAGCGGTGCGCACCATTCCACCATCAGGAGAGATGTGTACCATCCTTCCACACACAGCGGCGCGCACCATTCCACCATCAGGAGCGATGTATGCCATCCTTTCACAAACAGCGGCGCGCACCATTCCACCATCAGGAGCGATGTGTGCCATCCAATCACCCGGAGCGGTGCGCACCATTCCACCATCAGGAGCGATGTGTGCCATCCTTCCACACACAGCGGCGCGCACCATTCCACCATCAGGAGCGATGTGTGCCACCCCAACACACAGCGACACGAACCATCCACCATCAGGAGCGATGTGTGCCATCCCATCACCCGGAGCGGTGCGCACCATTCCACCATCAGGACCGATGTGTGCAATCCTTCCACACACAGCGGCGCGCACCATTCCACCATCAGGAGCGATGTGTGTATCCCATCACCCGGAGCGGCACGAACCATTCCACCATCAGGAGAGATGTGTGCCACTCCATCATCCGGAGCGGTGCGCACCATTCCACCATCAGGAGCGGTGTGTGCCATCCCATCACCCGGAGCGGTGAGCACCATTCCACCATCAGGAGAGATGTGTGCCACCCCATCACACAGCGGCACGAACCATTCCACCATCAGGAGCGGTGTGTGCCATCCCATCACCCGGAGAGGTGCGCACCATTCCACCATCAGGACCGATGTGTGCCATCCTTCCATACACAGCGGCACGAACCATTCCACCATCAGGAGCGATGTGTGCCAGCCTTCCATCACCGGAGCGGAGCGCACCATTCACCATCAGGAGCGGTGTGTGCCATCCCATCACCCGGAGCGGTGCGCACCATTCCACATCAGGAGAGATGTGTGCCACCCCATCACACAGCGGCACGAACCATTCCACAATCAGGAGCGGTGTGTGCCATCCCATCACCCGGGCGGTGCGCATCATTCCACCATCAGGACCGATGTGTGCAATCCTTCCACACACAGCGGCGCGCACCATTCCACCATCAGGAGCGATGTGTGCCATCCTTCCACACACAGCGGCGCGCACCATTCCACCATCAGGAGCGATGTGTAACCACCCCATCACACAGCGGCACGAACCATTCCACCATCAGGGCGATGTGTGCCACCCCATCACACAGCGGCGCGCACCATTCCACCATCAGGAGCGATGTGTGCCACCCCATCACACAGCGGCACGAACCATTCCACCATCAGGAGCGCCGTGTGCCATCCCATCACCCGGAGCGGTGCGCACCATTCCACCATCAGGAGAGATGTGTACCATCCTTCCACACACAGCGGCGCGCACCATTCCACCATCAGGAGCGATGTATGCCATCCTTTCACAAACAGCGGCGCGCACCATTCCACCATCAGGAGCGATGTGTGCCATCCTTCCACACACAGCGGCGCGCAGCATTCCACCATCAGGAGCGATGTGTGCCACCCCATCACACAGCGACACGAACCATCCACCATCAGGAGCGATGTGTGCCATCCCATCACCCGGAGCGGTGCGCACCATTCCACCATCAGGACCGATGTGTGCAATCCTTCCACACACAGCGGCGCGCACCATTCCACCATCAGGAGCGATGTGTGCCACCCCATCACACAGCGGCACGAACCATTCCACCCCCATCAGGAGCGGTGTGTGCATCCCATCACCGGAGCGGTGCGCACCATTCCACCATCAGGAGAGATGTGTGCCACCCCATCATCCGGAGCGGTGCGCACCATTCCACCTTCAGGAGCGGTGTGTGCCATCCCATCACCCGGAGCGGTGCGCACCATTCCACCATCAGGAGAGATGTGTGCCACCCCATCACACAGCGACACGAACCATCCACCATCAGGAGCGATGTGTGCCATCCCATCACCCGGAGCGGTGCGAACCATTCCACCATCAGGACCGATGTGTGCAATCCTTCCACACACAGCGGCGCGCACCATTCCACCATCAGGAGCGGTGTGTGCCATCCCATCACCCGGAGCGGTGCGCACCATTCCACCATCAGGAGAGATGTGTGCCACTCCATCATCCGGAGCGGTGCGCAGCATTCCACCATCAGGAGCGGTGTGTGCCATCCCATCACCCGGAGCGGTGCGCACCATTCCACCATCAGGAGAGATGTGTGCCACCCCATCACACAGCGGCACGAACCATTCCACCATCAGGAGCGGTGTGTGCCATCCATCACCCGGAGAGGTGCGCACCATTCCACCATCAGGACCGATGTGTGCAATCCTTCCACACACAGCGGCCGCGCACCATTCCACCATCAGGAGCGATGTGTGCCACCCCATCACACAGCGGCACGAACCATTCCGCCATCAGGAGCGATGTGTGCAATCCTTCCACACACAGCGGCGCGCACCATTCCACCATCAGGAGCGATGTGTGCCATCCTTCCACACACAGCGGCACGAACCATTCCACCATCAGCAGTGACGTGTGACATCCTTCCACACACAGCGGCGCGCACCATTCCACCATCAGGAGCGATGTGTGCCATCCAATCACCCGGAGAGGTGCGCACCATTCCACCATCAGGAGCGCCGTGCGCCATCCCATTACACAGAGGTGCGCACCATTCCACCATCAGGACCGATGTGTGCCATCCCATCACCCGGAGCGGCGCGCACCATTCCACCATCAGGGGCGATGTGTTCCATCCCATCACCCGGAGCGGTGCGCACCATTCAACCATCAGGATCGCCGTGTGTCATCCCATCACACAGCAGCACGAACCATTCCACCATCAGGAGCGATGTGTTCCATCCTTCCACACATAGCGGCACGAACCATTCCACTATCAGGAGCGATGTGTGCCACTCCATCACCCGGAGCGGTGCGCACCATTCCACCATCAGGAGCGCCGTGTGCCATCCCATCACACAGCCGTGTGCACCATACCACCATCAGACGAAGCAAATTAGTGACTCAGTAGATGAGAGGCATAGTCAGACATAAAATATATTAAAGTTATCCGGTATTCAGCACTCCAGAAAGACATGTTTTGTCTTGAACACACCGCAATTAATCTAGTTGCATACGTTGTCATTCTTGCGTCATCAATCAATATCTACAAGTAGCTAGAAATAACTATCGATAATCAGAGATGAATTAATAGGGAAGATTTTGAGACGGTCACATGGAAGTAACCTGTATATTATTCATTACCTTTAAGTTCCATTACTATATCAGACTATCAAGTTGACACTGAGACAACTGGAAAGCATAAAAGCAGAAAACACTAGGATTCGAAAATGTTTTGCTTCAAATACTTTTGAAGCTTGTTCTCAGATTAAGTATTATTTGCCAGGAGGTGTGATCAATTTCCGCTGTACGGTGCAAGTTCAACAGTGCACAAAATCTGACTCGTAAAGCTTTAGCTCTAGCAAAGAAATAAATTGCTTCTACTCATTCAAACCTTACCTAAGGCAAAAAGCCATACCAGCAAGGTGCACCACCCTACCACCCGGAGCAGACCATTCCACCATCAGGAGCGATGTGTGCCATCCTATCACACAGCGGCACGAACCATTCCACCATCAAAAGCGGTGTGTGCCATCCCATCAACCGGAGCGGCACGAACCATTCCACCATCAGGAGAGATGTGTGCCACTCCATCATCCGGAGCGGTGCGCACCATTCCACCATCAGGAGCGGTGTGTGCCATCCAATCACCCGGAGCGGTGCGCACCATTCCACCATCAGGAGAGATGTGTGCCACCCCATCACAAAGCGGCACGAACCATTCCACCATCAGGAGCGGTGTGTGCCATCCCATCACCCGGAGCGGTGCGCACCATTCCACCATCAGGACCGATGTGTGCCATCCTTCCACACACAGCGGCACGAACCATTCCACCATCAGGAGCGATGTGTGCCATCCCATCACACAGCGGCACGAACCATTCCACCATCAGGAGCGGTGTGTGCCATCCCATCACCAGGAGCGGCACGAACCATTCCACCATCAGGAGGGGTGTGTGCCATCCCATCACCCGGAGCGGTGCGCACCATTCCACCATCAGGAGAGATGTGTGCCACCCCATCACACAGCGGCACGAACCATTCCACCATCAGGAGCGATGTGTGCCATCCTTCCATACACAGCGGCACGAACCATTCCACCATCAGGAGAGATGTGTGCCACTCCATCATCCGGAGCGGTGCGCACCATTCCACCATCAGGAGCGGTGTGTGCCATCCCATCACCCGGAGCGGTGCGCACCATTCCACCATCAGGAGAGATGTGTGCCACCCCATCACACAGCGGCACGAACCATTCCACCATCAGGAGCGGTGTGTGCCATCCCATCACCCGGAGCGGTGCGCACCATTCCACCATCAGGAGAGATGTGTGCCACCCCATCACACAGCGGCACGAACCATTCCACCATCAGGAGCGGTGTGTGCCATCCCATCACCCGGAGCGGTGCGCACCATTCCACCATCAGGACCGATGTGTGCCATCCTTCCACACACAGCGGCACGAACCATTCCACCATCAGGAGCGATGTGTGCCATCCTTCCATCACCCGGAGCGGTGCGCACCATTCCACCATCAGGAGCGGTGTGTGCCATCCCATCACCCGGAGCGGTGCGCACCATTCCACCATCAGGAGAGATGTGTGCCACCCCATCACACAGCGGCGCGCACCATTCCACCATCAGGAGCGGTGTGTGCCATCCCATCACCCGGAGCGGTGCGCACCATTCCACCATCAGGACCGATGTGTGCAATCCTTCCACACACAGAGTCACGAACCATTCGACCATCAGAAAAAGATGTGTGCCACCCCATCACACAGAGTCACGAACCATTCCACCATCAGGAGCGATGTGTGAAATCCTTCCACACACAGCGGCGCGCACCATTCAACCATCAGGAGAGATGTGTGCCATCCCATCACCCGGAGCGGCACGAACCATTCCACCATCAGGAGCGATGTGTGCCATCCTTCCACACACAGCGGCGTGCACCATTCCACCATCAGGAGCGATGTGTACCACCCCATCACACAGCGGCGCGCACCATTCCACCATCAGGAGCGATGTGTGCCACCCCATCACACAGCGGCACGAACCATTCAACCATCAGGAGAGATGTGTGCCATCCTTCCACACACAGCGGCGCGCACCATTCCACCATCAGGAGCGATGTGTGCCATCCTTCCACACACAGCGGCGCGCACCATTCCACCATCAGGAGCGATGTGTGCCACCCCATCACACAGCGGCACGAACCATTCCACCATCAGGAGCGATGTGTGCCATCCCATCACCCGGAGCGGTGCGCACCATTCCACCATCAGGAGCGCCGTGTGCAATCCTTCCACACACAGCGGCACGAACCATTCCACCATCAGGAGTGACGTGTGACATCCTTCCACACACAGCGGCGCGCACCATTCCACCATCAGGAGCGATGTGTGCCATCCAATCACCCGGAGAGGTGCGCACCATTCCACCATCAGGAGCGCCGTGTGCCCTCCCATTACACAGAGGTGCGCACCATTCCACCATCAGGACCGATGTGTGCCATCCCATCACCCGGAGCGGCGCGCACCATTCCACCATCAGGGGCGATGTGTTCCATCCCATCACCCGGAGCGGTGCGCACCATTCAACCATCAGGATCGCCGTGTGTCATCCCATCACACAGCAGCACGAACCATTCCACCATCAGGAGCGATGTGTTCCATCCTTCCACACATAGCGGCACGAACCATTCCACTATCAGGAGCGATGTGTGCCATCCCATCACCCGGAGCGGTGCGCACCATTCAACCATCAGGAGCGCCGTGTGCCATCCCATCACACAGCCGTGTGCACCATACCACCATCAGACGAAGCAAATTAGTGACTCAGTAGATGAGAGGCATTGTCAGACATAAAATATATTAAGTTATCCGGTATTCAGCACTCCAGAAAGACATGTTTTGTCTTGAACACACCGCAATTAATCTAGTTGCATACGTTGTCATTCTTGCGTCATCAATCAATATCTACAAGTAGCTAGAAATAACTATCGATAATCAGAGATGAATTAATAGGGAAGATTTTGAGACGGTCACATGGAAGTAACCTGTATATTATTCATTACCTTTAAGTTCCATTACTATATCAGACTATCAAGTTGACACTGAGACAACTGGAAAGCATAAAAGCAGAAAACACTAGGATTCGAAAATGTTTTGCTTCAAATACTTTTGAAGCTTGTTCTCAGATTAAGTATTATTTGCCAGGAGGTGTGATCAATTTCCGCTGTACGGTGCAAGTTTCCACAGGGCACAAAATCTGACTCGTAAAGCTTTAGCTCTAGCAAAGAAATAAATTGCTTCTACTCATTCAAACCTTACCTAAGGCAAAAAGCCATACCAGCAAGGTGCACCACCCTACCACCCGGAGCAGACCATTCCACCATCAGGAGCGATGTGTGCCACTCCATCATCCGGAGCGGTGCGCACCATTCCACCATCAGGAGCGGTGTGTGCCATCCCATCACCCGGAGCGGTGCGCACCATTCCACCATCAGGAGCGGTGTGTGCCATCCCATCACCCGGAGCGGTGCGCACCATTCCACCATCAGGAGAGATGTGTGCCACCCCATCACACAGCGGCACGAACCATTCCACCATCAGGAGCGGTGTGTGCCATCCTTCCATACACAGCGGCACGAACCATTCCACCATCACGAGCGATGTGTGCCATCCTTCCATCACCCGGAGCGGTGCGCACCATTCCACCATCAGGACCGATGTGTGCCATCCTTCCATACACAGCGGCACGAACCATTCCACCATCAGGAGCGGTGTGTGCCATCCCATCACCCGGAGCGGAGCGCACCATTTCACCATCAGGAGCGGTGTGTGCCATCCCATCACCCGGAGCGGTGCGCACCATTCCACCATCAGGAGAGATGTGTGCCACCCCATCACACAGCGGCACGAACCATTCCACCATCAGGAGCGGTGTGTGCCATCCCATCACCCGGAGCGGTGCGCACCATTCCACCATCAGGACCGATGTGTGCAATCCTTCCACACACAGAGTCACGAACCATTCGACCATCAGGAAAGATGTGTGCCACCCCATCACACAAGAGTCACGAACCATTCCACCATCAGGAGCGATGTGTGAAATCCTTCCACACACAGCGGCGCGCACCATTCCACCATCAGGAGCGATGTGTGCCATCCTTCCACACACAGCGGCGCGCACCATTCCACCATCAGGAGCGATGTGTGCCATCCTTCCACACACAGCGGCGCGCACCATTCCACCATCAGGAGCGATGTGTGCCACCCCATCACACAGCGGCGCGCACCATTCCACCATCAGGAGCAATGTGTGCCACCCCATCACACAGCGGCGCGCACCATTCCACCATCAGGAGCGATGTGTGCCACCCCATCACACAGCGGCGCGCACCATTCCACCATCAGGAGCGATGTGTGCCACCCCAATCACACAGCGGCTCGAACCATTCCACCATCAGGAGCGCCGTGTGCCATCCCATCACCCGGAGCGGTTCGCACCATTCCACCATCAGGAGCGATTTGTGCCACACCATCACACAGCGGCACGAACCATTCCACCATCAGGAGCGATGTGTGCCACCCCATCACCCGGAGCGGTGCGCACCATTCCACCATCAGGAGAGATGTGTACCATCCTTCCACACACAGCGGCGCGCACCATTCCACCATCAGGAGCGATGTATGCCATCCTTTCACAAACAGCGGCGCGCACCATTCCACCATCAGGAGCGATGTGTGCCATCCCATCACCCGGAGCGGTGCGCACCATTCCACCATCAGGAGAGATGTGTGCCACCCCATCACACAGCGGCACGAACCATTCCACCATCAGGAGCGGTGTGTGCCATCCTTCCATACAGAGCGGCACAAACCATTCCACCATCACGAGCGATGTGTGCCATCCTTCCATCACCCGGAGCGGAGCGCACCATTCCACCATCAGGACCGATGTGTGCCATCCTTCCATACACAGCGGCACGAACCATTCCACCATCAGGAGCGGTGTGTGCCATCCCATCACCCGGAGCGGAGCGCACCATTCCACCATCAGGAGCGGTGTGTGCCATCCCATCACCCGGAGCGGTGCGCACCATTCCACCATCAGGAGAGATGTGTGCCACCCCATCACACAGCGGCACGAACCATTCCACCATCAGGAGCGGTGTGTGCCATCCCATCACCCGGAGCGGTGCGCACCATTCCACCATCAGGACCGATGTGTGCAATCCTTCCACACACAGAGTCACGAACCATTCGACCATCAGGAAAGATGTGTGCCACCCCATCACACAGAGTCACGAACCATTCCAGCATCAGGAGCGATGTGTGAAATCCTTCCACACACAGCGGCGCGCACCATTCCACCATCAGGAGCGATGTGTGCCATCCTTCCACACACAGCGGCGCGCACCATTCCACCATCAGGAGCGATGTGTGCCATCCTTCCACACACAGCGGCGCGCACCATTCCACCATCAGGAGCGATGTGTGCCACCCCATCACACAGCGGCGCGCACCATTCCACCATCAGGAGCGATGTGTGCCACCCCATCACACAGCGGCGCGCACCATTCCACCATCAGGAGCGATGTGTGCCACCCCATCACACAGCGGCGCGCACCATTCCACCATCAGGAGCGATGTGTGCCACCCCATCACACAGCGGCACGAACATTCCACCATCAGGAGCGCCGTGTGCATCCCATCACCCGGAGCGGTGCGCACCATTCACCATCAGGAGCGATGTGTGCCACACCATCACACAGCGGCACGAACCATTCCACCATCAGGAGCGATGTGTGCCACCCCATCACCCGGAGCGGTGCGCACCATTCCACCATCAGGAGAGATGTGTACCATCCTTCCACACACAGCGGCGCGCACCATTCCACCATCAGGAGCGATGTATGCCATCCTTTCACAAACAGCGGCGCGCACCATTCCACCATCAGGAGCGATGTGTGCCATCCCATCACCCGGAGCGGTGCGCACCATTCCACCATCAGGAGCGATGTGTGCCATCCTTCCACACACAGCGGCGCGCACCATTCCACCATCAGGAGCGATGTGTGCCACCCCATCACACAGCGACACGAACCATCCACCATCAGGAGCGATGTGTGCCATCCCATCACCCGGAGCGGTGCGCACCATTCCACCATCAGGACCGATGTGTGCAATCCTTCCACACACAGCGGCGCCCACCATTCCACCATCAGGAGCGATGTGTGCCGACCCATCACACAGCGGCACGAACCATTCCACCACCATCAGGAGCGATGTGTGCCACCCCATTACACAGCGACACGAACCATCCACCATCAGGAGCGATGTGTGCCATCCCATCACCCGGAGCGGTGCGCACCATTCCACCATCAGGACCGATGTGTGCAATCCTTCCACACACAGCGGCGCGCACCGTTCCACCATCAGGAGCGATGTGTGCCACCCCATCACACAGCGGCACGAACCATTCCACCACCATCAGGAGCGGTGTGTGCATCCCATCACCCCGAGCGGCACGAACCATTCCACCATCAGGAGAGATGTGTGCCACTCCATCATCCGGAGCGGTGCGCACCATTCCACCATCAGGAGCGGTGTGTGCCATCCCATCACCCGGAGCGGTGCGCACCATTCCACCATCAGGAGAGATGTGTGCCACCCCATCACACAGCGGCACGAACATTTCCACCATCAGGAGCGGTGTGTGCCATCCCATCACCCGGAGAGGTGCGCACAATTCCACCATCAGGACCGATGTGTGCAATCCTTCCACACACAGCGGCGCGCACCATTCCACCATCAGGAGCGATGTGTGCCATCCAATCACCCGGAGAGGTGCGCACCATTCCACCATCAGGAGCGCCGTGCGCCATCCCATTACACAGAGGTGCGCACCATTCCACCATCAGGACCGATGTGTGCCATCCCATCACCCGGAGCGGCGCGCACCATTCCACCATCAGGGGCGATGTGTTCCATCCCATCACCGGAGCGGTGCGCACCATTCAACCATCAGGATCGCCGTGTGTCATCCCATCACACAGCGGCACGAACCATTCCACCATCAGGAGCGATGTGTTCCATCCTTCCACACATAGCGGCACGAACCATTCCACTATCAGGAGCGATGTGTGCCATCCCATCACCCGGAGCGGTGCGCACCATTCAACCATCAGGAGCGCCGTGTGCCATCCCATCACATAGCCGTGTGCACCATACCACCATCAGACGAAGCAAATTAGTGACTCAGTAGATGAGAGGCATTGTCAGACATAAAATATATTAAGTTATCCGGTATTCAGCACTCCAGAAAGACATGTTTTGTCTTGAACACACCGCAATTAATCTAGTTGCATACGTTGTCATTCTTGCGTCATCAATCAATATCTACAAGTAGCTAGAAATAACTATCGATAATCAGAGATGAATTAATAGGGAAGATTTTGAGACGGTCACATGGAAGTAACCTGTATATTATTCATTACCTTTAAGTTCCATTACTATATCAGACTATCAAGTTGACACTGAGACAACTGGAAAGCATAAAAGCAGAAAACACTAGGATTAGAAAATGTTTTGCTTCAAATACTTTTGAAGCTTGTTCTCAGATTAAGTATTATTTGCCAGGAGGTGTGATCAATTTCCGCTGTACGGTGCAAGTTCCACAGTGCACAAAATCTGACCCGTAAAGCTTTAGTTCTAGCAAAGAAATAAATTGCATCTACTCATTCAAACCTTACCTAAGGCAAAAAGCCATACCAGCAAGGTGCACCACCCAACCACCCGGAGCAGACCATTCCACCATCAGGAGCGATGTGTGCCACCCCATCACACAGCGGCACGAACCATTCCACCATCAGGAGCGGTGTGTGCCATCCCATCACCCGGAGCGGCACGAACCATTCCACCATCAGGAGAGATGTGTGCCACTCCATCATCCGGAGCGGTGCGCACCATTCCACCATCAGGAGCGGTGTGTGCCATCCCATCACCCGGAGCGGTGCGCACCATTCCACCATCAGGAGAGATGTGTGCCACCCCATCACAAAGCGGCACGAACCATTCCACCATCAGGAGCGGTGTGTGCCATCCCATCACCCGGAGCGGTGCGCACCATTCCACCATCAGGAGCGGTGTGTGCCATCCTTCCATCACCCGGAGCGGTGCGCACCATTCCACCATCAGGAGCGGTGTGTGCCATCCCATCACCCGGAGCGGTGCGCACCATTCCACCATCAGGAGAGATGTGTGCCACCCCATCACACAGCGTCACGAACCATTCCACCATCAGGAGCGGTGTGTGCCATCCCATCACCCGGAGCGGTGCGCACCATTCCACCATCAGGAGAGATGTGTACACCATCACCCGGAGCGGTGCGCACCATTCCACCATCAGGACCGATGTGTGCCATCCTTCCACACACAGAGTCACGAACCATTCGACCATCAGGAGCGATGTGTGCCACCCCATCACACAGCGGCACGAACCATTCCACCATCAGGAGCGATGTGTGAAATCCTTCCACACACAGCGGCGCGCACCATTCCACCATCAGGAGCGATGAGTGCCATCCTTCCACACACAGCGGCGCGCACCATTCCACCATCAGGAGCGATGTGTGCCATCCTACCACACACAGCGGCGCGCACCATTCCACCATCAGGAGCGATGGGTGCCACCCCATCACACAGCGGCACGAACCATTCCACCATCAGGAGCGATGTGTGCCACCCCATCACACAGAGTCACGAACCATTCCACCATCAGGAGCGATGTGTGCCACCCCATCACACAGCGGCACGAACCATTCCACCATCAGGAGCGCCGTGTGCCACCCCATCACCATCAGGAGCGGTGCGCACCATTCCACCATCAGGAGCGATGTATGCCATCCTTTCACAAACAGCGGCACGAACCATTCCACCATCAGGAGCGATGTGTGCCACCCCATCACACAGCGACACGAACCATCCACCATCAGGAGCGATGTGCGCCATCCCATCACCCAGAGCGGTGCGCACCATTCCACCATCAGGAGCGCCGTGTGCAATCCTTCCACACACAGCGGCGCGCACCATTCCACCATCAGGAGCGATGTGTGCCATCCTTCCACACACAGCGGCGCGCACCATTCCACCATCAGGAGCGATGTGTGCCATCCAATCACCCGGAGAGGTGCGCACCATTCCACCATCAGGACCGCCGTGCGCCATCCCATTACACAGAGGTGCGCACCATTCCACCATCAGGACCGATGTGTGCCATCCCATCACCCGGAGCGGTGCGCTCCATTCAACCATCAGGATCGCCATGTGTCATCCCATCACACAGCGGCACGAACCATTCCACCATCAGGAGCGATGTGTTCCATCCTTCCACACATAGCGGCACGAACCATTCCACTATCAGGAGCGATGTGTGCCATCCCATCACCCAGAGCGGTGCGCACCATTCAACCATCAGGAGCGCCGTGTGCCATCCCGTCACACAGCCGTGTGCACCATACCACCATCAGGAACGATGTGTGCCATCCTTCCACACACAGCGGCACGAACCATTCCACCATCAGGAGCGCCGTGTGCCATCCCATCACCCGGAGCGGTGCGCACCATTCCACCATCAGGAGCTGTGTGTGCCATCCCATCACACTGCAGTGCGCACCATTCCACATTCAGGAGCGATGTGTGCCACCCGATCACATAGAGTCACGAACCATTCCACCATCAGGAGCGCCGTGTGCCATCCCATTACACAGCGGTGCGCACCATTCCACCATCAGGAGCGATGTGTGCCACCCCATCGCACAGAGTCACGAACCATTCCACCATCAGGAGCGCCGTGTGCAATCCCATCACCCGGAGCGGTGCGCACCATTCCACCATCAGGAGCGCCGTGCGCCATCCCATTACACAGCGGTGCGCACCATTCCACCATCAGGAGCGATGTGTGCCATCCTTCCACACACAGCGGCGCGCACCATTCGACCATCAGGAGCGCCGTTCGCCATCCCATCACACAGAGGGACGAACCATTCCATCATCAGGAGCGATGTGTGCACTCCCATCACACAGCAGTGCGCACCATTCCACCATCAGGAGCGGTGTGCACCATCCAACTATCAGGAGCGATGTGTGCCATCCCATCACCCTGAGCGGTGCGCACCATTCCACCATCAGGGGCGATGTGTTCCATCCCATCACCCGGAGCGGTGCGCACCATTCAACCATCAGGATCGCCGTGTGTCATCCCATCACACAGCGGCACGAACCATTCCACCATCAGGAGCGATGTGTTCCATCCTTCCACACATAGCGGCACGAACCATTCCACTATCAGGAGCGATGTGTGCCATCCCATCACCCGGAGCGGTGCGCACCATTCAACCATCAGGAGCGCCGTGTGCCATCCCATCACACAGCCGTGTGCACCATACCACCATCAGACGAAGCAAATTAGTGACTCAGTAGATGAGAGGCATTGTCAGACATAAAATATATTAAGTTATCCGGTATTCAGCACTCCAGAAAGACATGTTTTGTCTTGAACACACCGCAATTAATCTAGTTGCATACGTTGTCATTCTTGCGTCATCAATCAATATCTACAAGTAGCTAGAAATAACCATCGATAATCAGAGATGAATTAATAGGGAAGATTTTGAGACGGTCACATGGAAGTAACCTGTATATTATTCATTACCTTTTAAGTTCCATTACTATATCAGACTATCAAGTTGACACTGAGACAACTGGAAAGCATAAAAGCAGAAAACACTAGGATTCGAAAATGTTTTGCTTCAAATAATTTTGAAGCTTGTTCTCAGATTAAGTATTATTTGCCAGGAGGTGTGATCAATTTCCGCTGTACGGTGCAAGTTCCACAGTGCACAAAATCTGACTCGTAAAGCTTTAGCTCTAGCAAAGAAATAAATTGCTTCTACTCATTCAAACCTTACCTAAAGCAAAAAGCCATACCAGCAAGGTGCACCACCCTACCACCCGGAGCAGACCATTCCACCATCAGGAGCGATGTGTGCCACCCCATCACACAGCGGCACGAACCATTCCACCATCAGGAGCGGTGTGTGCCATCCCATCACCCGGAGCGGCACGAACCATTCCACCATCAGGAGAGATGTGTGCCACTCCATCATCCGGAGCGGTGCGCACCATTCCACCATCAGGAGCGGTGTGTGCCATCCCATCATCCGGAGCGGTGCGCACCATTCCACCATCAGGAGAGATGTGTGCCACCCCATCACAAAGCGGCACGAACCATTCCACCATCAGGAGCGGTGTGTGCCATCCCATCACCCGGAGTGGTGCGCACCATTCCACCATCAGGACCGATGTGTGCCATCCTTCCGCACACAGCGTCACGAACCATTCAACCATCAGGAGCGGTGTGTGCCATCCTTCCATCACCCGGAGCGGTGCGCACCATTCCACCATCAGGAGCGGTGTGTGCCATCCCATCACCCGGAGCGGTGCGCACCATTCCACCATCAGGACCGATGTGTGCCATCCTTCCACACACAGAGTCACGAACCATTCGACCATCAGGAGCGATGTGTGCCACCCCATCACACAGCGGCACGAACCATTCCACCATCAGGAGCGGTGTGTGCCACCCCATCACACAGAGTCACGAACCATTCCACCATCAGGAGCGATGTGTGCCATCCTTCCACACACAGCGGCGCGCACCATTCCACCATCAGGAGCGATGTGTGCCATCCTTCCACACACAGCGGCGCGCACCATTCCACCATCAGGAGCGCCGTGTGCCACCCCATCACCCGGAGCGGTGCGCACCATTCCACCATCAGGAGAGATGTGTACCATCCTTCCACACACAGCGGCGCGCACCATTCCACCATCAGGAAAGATGTATGCCATTCTTTCACAAACAGCGGCGCGCACCATTCCACCATCAGGAGCGATGTGTGCCATCCCATCACCCGGAGCGGTGCGCACCATTCCACCATCAGGAGCGATGTGTGCCATCCTTCCACACACAGCGGCGCGCACCATTCCACCATCAGGAGCGATGTGTGCCTCCCCATCACACAGCGACACGAACCATCCACCATCAGGAGCGATGTGTGCCATCCCATCACCCGGAGCGGTGCGCACCATTCCACTATCAGGACCGATGTGCGCAATCCTTCCACACACAGCGGCGCGCACCATTCCACCATCAGGAGCGATGTGTGCCATCCCATCACACAGCGGCACGAACCATTCCACCATCAGGAGCGATGTGTACCATCCCATCACCCGGAGCGGTGCGCACCATTCCACCATCAGGAGCGATGTGTGCCATCCTTCCACACACAGCGGCACGAACCATTCCACCATCAGGAGTGACGTGTGACATCCTTCCATACACAGCGGCGCGCACCATTCCACCATCAGGAGCGCCGTGCGCCATCCCATTACACAGAGGTGCGCACCATTCCACCATCAGGACCGATGTGTGCCATCCCATCACCCGGAGCGGCGCGCACCATTCCACCATCAGGGGCGATGTGTTCCATCCCATCACCCGGAGCGGTGCGCACCATTCAACCATCAGGATCGCCGTGTGTCATCCCATCACACAGCGGCACGAACCATTCCACCATCAGGAGCGATGTGTTCCATCCTTCCACACATAGCGGCACGAACCATTCCACTATCAGGAGCGATGTGTGCCATCCCATCACCCGGAGCGGTGCGCACCATTTAACCATCAGGAGCGCCGTGTGCCATCCCGTCACACAGCCGTGTGCACCATACCACCATCAGGACCGATGTGTGCTACCCCATCACACAGAGTCACGAACCATTCCACCATCAGGAGCGCCGTGTGCCATCCCATCACCCGGAGCGGTGCGCACCATTCCACCATCAGGAGCGGTGTGTGCCATCCCATCACACTGCAGTGCGCACCATTCCACCATCAGGAGCGATGTGTGCCACCCGATCACATAGAGTCACGAACCATTCCACCATCAGGAGCGCCGTGTGCCATCCCATTACACAGCGGTGCGCACCATTCCACCATCAGGAGCGATGTGTGCCACCCCATCGCACAGAGTCACGAACCATTCCACCATCAGGAGCGCCGTGTGCAATCCCATCACCCGGAGCGGTGCGCACCATTCCACCATCAGGAGCGCCGTGCGCCATCCCATTACACAGCGGTGCGCACCATTCCACCATGAGGAGCGATGTGTGCCATCCTTCCACACACAGCGGCGCGCACCATTCGACCATCAGGAGCGCCGTGCGCCATCCCATCACACAGAGGCACGAACCATTCCATCATCAGGAGCGATGTGTGCACTCCCATCACCCGGAGGGTTGCGCACCATTCCACCATCAGGAGCGATGTGTGCGATCCCATCACCCGGAGCGGTGCGCACCATTCCACCATCAGGAGCGGTGTGTGCCATCCCATCACACAGCAGTGCGCACCATTCCACCATCAGGAGCGGTGTGCACCATCCAACCATCAGGAGCGATGTGTGCATTCCCATCACCCTGAGCGGTGCGCACCATTCCACCATCAGGAGCAATGTGTGCCATCCCATCACCCGGAGCGGTGCTCACCATTCAACCATCAGGAGCGGTGTGTGCCATCCCATCACACAGCAGTGCGCACCATTCCACCATCAGGAGCGGTGTGTGCCATCCGATCACACAGCAGTGCGCACCATTCCACCATCAGGAGCGGTGTGCACCATCCAACTATCAGGAGCGATGTGTGCATTCCCATCACCCTGAGCGGTGCGCACCATTCCACCATCAGGAGCAATGTGTGCCATCCCATCAGCCGGAGCGGTGCTCACCATTCAACCATCAGGAGCGGTGTGTGCCATCCCATCACACAGCAGTGCGCACCATTCCACCATCAGGAGCGGTGTGCACCATCCAACTATCAGGAGCGATGTGTGCCATCCCATCACCCTGAGCGGTGCGCACCATTCCACCATCAGGAGCGATGTGTGCCATCCCATCATCCGGAGCGGTGCGCACCATTCCACCATCAGGAGCGGTGTGTGCCATCCCATCACACAGCAGTGCGCACCATTCCACCATCAGGAGCGATGTGTGCCACCCCATCACACAGCGGCACGAACCATTCCACCATCAGGAGCGGTGTGTGCCATCCCATCACCCGGAGCGGTGCGCACCATTCCACCATCAGGAGCGATGTGTGCCATCCCATCACACAGAGGCACGAACCATTCCATCATCAGGAGCGATGTGTGCATTCCCATCACCCGGAGCGTTGCGCACCATTCCACCATCAGGAGCGATGTGTGCCATCCCATCACCCGGAGCGGTGCGCACCATTCCACCATCAGGAGCGGTGTGTGCCATCCCATCACACAGCAGTGCGCACCATCCTTCCACATACAGCGGCGCGAACCATCCTGCCACCCAGAGCAGTGTGCATCATCCCAACATCCGAATTTTCTTTAAGCAGCAATCATTTGATAGATCATTGAATAGCTAAATTGTGATAAATCAACCTTACTGCCATTAAACATATAAATGTTATTCATTATTCCTTGTTTAAGGCCAAATCATCAGGAATATAAAAGTATAAAACAAATATTATTTTATACTAGGATTTCATATCCTACATATACAGTACTAACCTTTCCTAAGCTCTTTTTTGTATTACTGATGTGGCTTTAACCTCGAAACATTGAATTATATTTATGTGCAGAGGAAGGCACATTTATCGTTAATCATCTGGTTAAGGAGTTGAGTGCGAACACGTGCTGTTGGGCAGGACGGGAAAACAACATTCTATCTTCCCGATCTCAACTGTTGTGACTAAGATTCAAATACAAGTCAGATGGAGGGCGAACCAAGTGTTGTATCATTTTCTCCTTTATTCTCTTCTATGTCCCACCCAATGCACGAAGTCGCACCATCGAGCACGAGTTGTAACAGCTTTTGCACAACTACCAAATCTCACCCAGTTTGGGCTAGTAATCCAGTGAAGCGATGGCACCTGCCACGGTTGAACGACTCGAACCGTCGAGCCGTCTGCATACCCGAACCTATGCGAGACTCATTACCAACTGAGCTATCCTACTGGTGAGAGAGAGAGGGGGGAGGGGTAGAGGGGGAGAGGGGGGAGGGGTAGAGGGGGAGAGGGGGAGAGAGCAGGAGAGGGGGGAGAGGGGGAGAGGGGGAGAGAGAGAGGTGGAGAGAGAGAGAGAGGGGAGAGAGAGAGAGAGACAGAAAAAGAAAAATATAAAGTATTCATATATTAAACCATTGATGCTGCATCAAATTTGGGATTTGAAAATCAAAATCCCGTCAGTAAATGGATCACAGATATTTTTAAGAAATGTATTTCTGTAGTTCAGTTGTACGTCGTTTAACCATGAATGGCTATGGATTCTATGAGTGCTCATGTGTATCATGTTGCAATGTACTGTATCTTCTTTACAATACTTTTGTCATGATGTTATGCAAGCGAATGACGTGGCTTTATGATGTTGCGCCCGTCAATAGAAATAAGGATATTCATTTTTCGACGAGTCCACAGAGCTCGCGTGGCATCTGGTAGCCCTCCCCTGGTAGCTCTCCCTGACCTTGATGAGGGCACGAACTATACTTCTAATAATCCGTTTCCACTCAAGATTCTCGAGGTATAAATCTCAACTGTGTAACTCAAGAGATTTATTTTCATCTAGGATTCTCAATTCCATGAGTTAAACAATATTGTCTGCTTTAAATACAGTAACATCAGACATCAACAATTCAATGGTGAAAAAGTTGAACCTGCCTGAAATTCCAGACAGTGGTGGAAACTGAATGCATCACTTTCACCTAATTGTATACTTGTCATAGAAATTGCAAAACCAGTAGAGTCCACTGCAGATCTCATATGATAGGCATGGACAAGCTCAGCATGAATCAACTGCTGGTTTTAGCGACATCACCTGGTGCTGGTGTCAATCCACCCCTTCCCTGCTACTGGGAGTGGACAGAAGCCCATTCCTGGCAAAAGAGTGGACACAAGGGTTTATGCAATGTACATGCAGATATTCTGTTAAGAAAGGTGATTTGTTCTGTCAGTATTCTGCGTGTGGGTCTGCCGAGTGTTTGTTCTGATTTGTGAACTGCATGGGGGGATTGAGTTGATGATTTTGTCGTTTTGTCTGCGCTAGGTGTGTGCCGACGTGTTGAGTGTGTTTGCTTGAGCAGTTTCTCTGTTATCGAGTTGGATGGCTGTATAAGTAGGGGTGAGATCTACTTCTAACCCCTGGTGAGTGGTTGTTGCGTGAGGAGATGAAGAGGGTGTTGACATTTTACTTTGTTTCAAGGTTGTTTTGCATGTAGTGTGAGGTGGTCAGCAATGGGGAGGACGTGTGTTTCGTCGAGTAAGTGTTGCGTATTTGTTTCACGTGTGCAGCCTGTGCTGATCAAAGAGTAGGGATACATAGGTAGAGTGTCGACTCAAAAAAGTATCTGTATACAGTGAAAATTTTTATATCAAAAGATTCAGTTTCTTGCGGAGATCACGTTCCCGTGGTCCAAAAAATTATTTGAGCAGTTTTAAAAAAGTCAAAATTTTGCCAATTTATATACTACCGAGATGACGTCCTCTTTATAAGTAGTATGAAACAAGTTGGATATCAAAAGGAATGAATATTTGCTAATAAGCATCCTAACTAAGTGGAAATTAAGCTGATTATCAAGGGAATTTCCTGATCCGTTTTAAGATAGAAGTCTTCATGAAAAGGTCGTGATATTATTCGTGCTTTCTTGGCTGGAATTTCAAGTTTATAATTCAATTTTCACAAGCATGATTTTATGATTTACTAAGTTCATGTTTCATTTCTTGATCCTGAAAAGTGATGTGGACCCACTTACATCTTTCAAAGTTAATTGAAATCGTTGTCTTTGATTATGTGATTTTGCTCTGCAGTGTCAGGTTGCCTGTGATATGATCACGCTTAAGAAGATTCTTTTGAGGTTCAACATGAAAGCAATAGCGCAGGTCATCGAGTCGCCAATTTAACAAACATTACCTCTCTAAGGCTGTCATGACACGGAGGATCTGTAAAATAGTATAATTTCCATCTGCTTCATACTATCATGATCAGTCAATTCCGTTGTAATTTCTTCAAAACTGCATAAATGTGCATATCTCACATTTGTAACCAATTCCAACTGTATCTCCTTTGAGTTCATTTAATAAAATCGAAAGTGTATACACATTGGGGATTTAATAAATGCGGAGTTACCACGCTACCTAATATATTTACTCTATGGTGCTGATCTTGAGCGATGGCTTGAACACCTTCCTGCACTAATCGAAAGTCAATGGCTGAAAAACGTAGGGACTGAATAGGATATATTTTCAGTTTTATATCTTTTCTTTAACTTGCATCCAATAAGATTCCTCAAGGAGTCAACTTGAGAAAGCGAGTGCAGCACTTCAATTCAATCATTGACATATTCCATTAGCTGAACAAAATATTTATTTGAACCATTATTTTTAGCTGAACAAAATATTTGCACCGCGAGAGTCAATTTTGTGCGAGTAGAGCCTCTCAAGAGCTTAGTTTTATTGACAATTTAAGCGGACATCGGAACCGCCATCTCGTTTTCCAAGGGAAATTTGAAATTGTATCAAGTAAATAAGGAAGCACTGTTATTTTCTATCAAATAATGACTGAATTTGCCAATTTGCCTGGCTTTGTAATCAACTTCAAAACACATGTGAGTTCATAGAAGTCGTTTTATCAAGACAGCCTAACCATAGAAAGATGAGCTACCAGTGAAATGTTGATTATTCACGGAACACCTCTGCATGCGGATCACTCTTTCATTGAACGATTTAGTTGACTTTCATCGATGATACGCTTCAAAATCTTATTGCATCCGACCAGATTAGAAAATATTATTGAGATGGAAATGCATATAATTAATGAATCAACAAGTCCCCTAAAAGTCTAATGAACACCGACTCAATCGAAGTCAAAGATGAAATTTTGAGATACTCACGTCTATACTAGAGTTCCAGGCCAAACCTAGGATGCATAGATGAGCGGGGAGACCGAAGAGTGGCTGAGCAAGAGGGAATGGGCCATTCCATTGACACGAGAGGACACCAACCACAGACGAAGTGACGTCGTCGTTAACCCCGACCAGTGTCGGAAGGAGATCTGGTAAAGTTCGCATGAAGCAACCGGTCACACTGAAAATATGAAAAGGCATACTTTTTTGGCTTTTTTGTAACGTAACTTCATGAAACGGTCATTGTAGCATTCGGATAAAGAAATGAATTATGAATGAATCATGGTTAAACGTCATTACTTCCCGTACAGGGGGGGGGGGTTTACGGTAATGGCAAAGTCAGACTTTTCAGGAGCGTTGTGATCTTTTAGCTTGGATGCCCTTCCTACCGACATCCAATGACACTTTTGGGGCTCGACCCCAGGACCGAAAGATCGCTACGCGAAGCACTCAACCACTGTGCCATGGAGACATATTGAATGTCATCCTTAAATAGTGTACTATGATAAATGTTGTTATCGCAAAATAGGAAGACACAATTATTTATCATAAACTTTCATTTCAATCAATAAGAAAATGTAAATGATATTCAGAATTTGGATTTAACAGTAAAACAAAGTCAACGCTCATTTAGTCGATGAATAGCAGTAAATCCTAGAAATGAAAATGCATGTTATCTGAAGACATATTAAAACTAGGACTATGCGCAAGTTACTCTGAAGCACTAATCAATGCATGACTGAAGAAAAGTTATTTCGCGTTATAGATTGTCCTACGATAGTAACAATAAATACTCAAAATCCTTAAGGTAGGTTTCTGTCTTTTATAATTAATGTTACTGCTTTCCAAATTACAAAGTACCAGAAAGTTCTATCAATAGTGCATTAGAAACAATCTTACATAGGCTTATTTAGATTCTATTTTCCTAATGCGTGCTTGAAAACAAGTCTTATCTTACTTAACTCGCACGTCTCTCTGACAGCTTCGTATTTGAAACTGTATTAGAGCAGAGATCATAAATACGAGATCATATATTTTTCGTGGCTTAAAATGGTCTGTCACAAGGTTGAATTATTTATTGGAATTATCTAATCTGACATTTTTTCTCAATATCAGGAAATACATTTTATGATATAGCCACAATTTTTATTAAGTTTTACTTTTATGATATAGAAATCAAAAGGGGGAAAGTTCCTGTATTTCTGTGGAATTATGCATGTCTTTGTGCATGACTTGAACCCCACGATTTCCATTTGGGGTTCCTGATGCAAACGTCTATATCATTATTTGATTATTATTAAAAAAGATCAAACAACGAAACGCCCATTTCATAAACCTTAATTAAATTCCGGAAATGACGCAATAAATAGTTAATCAACTATTCACAACCACGTAGCCTTGACAAAGTTCTTTACAGTAAAATATCAGAAATTCACTTATTCGTCATAAGTTCCTATTCCCGAGGTAATTTCATGAAGCTGACTGTTTGCAACAGAGAACAATACAGGTATTCAAAGTCGCATATCTGCTTCCAACGATCTCAGAATCTGATGGGTGACAGTTTGTTGACTTTTTGCTGACTGTTGTATAACTTGTTTTTCTCACCTCTTCATAAAGAAGAGTTTCGCGCAAACATTTATAAAAATCTGCTTAGTTTCATGTAAGAATATCATTTCATAGAATAGCATCAACCATAGTGAAGTGAAGGAATGGAAAGATAGTACGCAGATACTACATGTATCTATTCATTATCCAAAGCTATGGGTTTAAATTAACGCAAAACGCACATTGTAAAAAAGAAAGACACGACATCTACGCACTGGCAGCAATATTGAATGGGTGCATAAGTACTCCCTTGCTCGGAACAGTTCTCAGCCACTATTGATAAAAGCATACTTTTATAGCATTTTTTAAGCAAAACTTCAGAGAGCTGAGATAAATTTTTCAAACGATCAACAGCTTAAATATTGAACATCGAATCATTTTTGTTGATGGAAATGTTTTCATTCATCCTTTCATCTCAGACAAAAGGCAACTTGTCCATGCTTTTGTCTAATACAGAGGTATGACAGAATATTCCCAAAACGTAAATGATAGACATTCTTCATCTGTTCTCTCGAAGCTTATTACTTCAGTTAATCTGCTGTTCTGAAATCTATCGTTGAAAAACCCGATCAGATGTTGTATTCTAAAATTAACTACATAAAGCTCTAATTTCATGAATTTACGTAAATGGTATTAATAAATATTTCGCAACTATCTGAAATCTACGATACGTGAGATTCGCATCTTTTGCCAAAAATAATCATGGCTACTTATCGATAAAACTGTTAATGTCTACATCATTCATTATCACGCGTGATATATTAAGATTGCTTCGATCTAATAATGCTCGAATATTGATGTTAATAAACTCGAATATTAATAAACTATCCCATGTTACAATTTAAAGTGTAAGGACCTTTTTTCTTTCACGACAATTGGTACAACAAAAGATTAACATAAAACTGGGAACAGTTGAGACACGGGGAGAAATGCAAAATTATCAAAAGGTTCACGTCGGCGATATCAGTGATTATGACTGCAATTGCAGCTCATGTATGACGTCAAGACTTGATCATGTAGCTGAACTACAGACAAGAATCTTGTGGATTAGCGATGGGGCAACTGATCTCGATAATTCGAGATTTCGAGTCCCAGCTGGCGTGTATCTTAATATTGTAAATAACCTGGAATTTATCTATTTCATTCACAGGGATATCTAGAGTACTGGGATAGGAATGGTTCGTGTACTACTGACATTTGTGGGGTTAACTTTATAAGTAATATGAATTATCCCAATGTATATTCAGGCATCCAACAGAAACGAATTTTAGAAGAAAGCTCGTGTTAATAGGAGTTCAACTTCTTTATTTTTCTTTTTGTGCATTCCGATACACTTTTATTAATTGCGTTCAGTCTTTTAACTTCATTTTTTGCGAAGCAAGTGAATAGTTTGTGTGTAACTCGTGGAAAATCAGATGACTCTTAGTGCACATTAGCTCCCTCGGATTGTCGAATTTGAACACAGTTTGTGATGCCTGCCGAACGAATTCTCGAAATATTGCCGTTGGGTTTGTAGAACTGATGAACATCCCTGTTCATTCAGTAGAAAACGTCTGTAGTAAGTGCATCGTACAAACAAAGACAATTCATTCATGCCTAAAAGAGTCAGACATCTACATAGATAAGTGTGATAACGAAATATTCATGAACGCTTTAGAGTATGTAAGACTACGTTAATCGATCGCTTGCACTTCTCAATCAGAAACAAGAATGAATGCAATGATTGTCGTCACATGATATTTCATGACACTAATCTTTACGTTCTATTATCTATTTGCGCTTAATGATGCTGTCAAAATTTGGAGGAATTATTTGCTTTGTATTTAACACCAACAATGCATGATTAGATCAACCCTCGACCCACTGGGGGGTTGGCCTGCTGATCTCCTAAAATTATTGCACCAATTTTGCCAAACCACACATCAATCGAATATGCATTGAAAGGGTGAAGGTCAAAGGTCAAAAACCGCCAATTTTTAACAAATTTCCATTAGATCACTATTTGGAATGGAAAATGGCAACAAAAACTAATAAACCATACACTGATCGAAGTATCTGGTCAAGGGGGTTAATAAAGCGATGATTATTAATCGCTCTGAGATTACATCATTGAATTGGATGCGGTCAAAGGTCAACTTTTAGTTCAATTCAAATATCACTAAAATCTTGATTGGACTAGAATACAAGGCCATCGCAGGATCCCACCTTTAGCCACTGTGCCAAAGGGAACAAAATCTCATCATCTGAATTTTCTATAAGCTATAATCAAATACGGTAAAAATGTGCGGAAACGCAGAATTTACAACATTTTTGTCAGCAAGTAGGCCTTGAGCTGACTATGTTTTGGAAAATTTATTATAGCAAAGTGCTTACCTATAAATGTCGAGAAGATCCTACATTCCATCATCGGATAATTCTGATGCAACATAGGAGGTATCTATCAACATGGGATTTGAATCTATACCATATACGGAAGTGATTCATATAAATTTTAGTTGGTGCCTCATACACACAGATGCGGCAGAAAAGTGACATACGAGCGTAGATGTTGCAAGCATAGAAATTGATAACAATAAAACCTCTACACCATTTCCATGTGTAATATAGAAGAGGTCAATTGTAATATCGAACTGTGGATTTGTAATATAGAAATCCATCATGCAATATCGAAAATGTCAAAGCAAATATAGAAATCTACAATTGTAATATCGAATTTCAAAATGTAATATAGAAGATATCAGATGTAATATAGAAATCTACATTTGTAATATCGATGTCATAATCGGTGATGAATGAGGGAACTGTTATACAGGGTTATTCAAAAAGAATGACCCTATTTCAAACCGCTATATCCTCGCAACGAAAAGGAGTATTGCATTCAAACAAAAACTCGGTTGTTCCGCAAATCATGAACTTTTATTTGTTGCATTACAAATTTTCAATATGCCCACCATGGGTGGCACGGACAAGATCTAAACGAAGAGACAGTTCATCCCATACGCTATTCAACATTACTGCTGTCACTGAGTCGATCGCTGTCCTTATCCGTTGCTTGAGATCTTGCAAATTGGTTGGCAATGGTGGAACGTACACTCGATCCTTGATGCAACCCCATAAGAAGAAATCGCATAAAGAAAGATCTGGGGATCTGGCAGGCCAAGAGTTCAGTGCGTAGTCCCGGTCACTAATTCTCCCAATCCATCTATCCGGCAAGTTTTCATTCAGGAAAGCGCGGACTTGCAGATGCCAGTGAGGGGGCGCTCCATCCTGTTGGAAAATGTACTCATCCGAATCTGCATTCAATAATGGAAATAGCCGTGTCTGCAGCATTTCCAGATAGCTTTTCCCAGTTACGGTTTTGTATGTCCCCCTCAAAGAAGAAGGGACCGTAAACTTTGTCCTGGGACACAGCGCAGAAGACATTCACTTTTGGGAAATCTGGAGGCTCTGTTCCCCATATACGGGTATTGTGGCGGTTGACATGACCACTGAGATGAAAAGTGGCTTCATCACTGAAAATAACGCTCGAATCTACCATTTCCATTATCCACTCACAAAATTGTTCCCTGTACCTCTTGTGACACTGTTGGTCTCCCCTTTGAATTTCTTACACCACCGACGCACGGTCTTCGAAGATGGGGGTTTTGTCTTGAATTCCTTACGAAAGGCACGTTGGACCTGAGTTCGATTTCGCGAACTCGATAACACAGAAGGCCTTTTGCTGTGGAGTCACCATTTCATAACAAAACAAAAGTCTCGATGCATCAACATGAACAATTGTGACATTGCATATAAAACTTCATGATATGCGGAACAATCGAGTCTTTGTTGGAATGCAATACTCCTTTTCGTTGCGAAGATACAGCGGTTTGAAATAGGGTCATTCTTTTTGAATAACACGATTTAATCATTTGAATTTTAAATGTGAAGTTTAGTACAATATTATTTCATCAGCTTACAAAAGTCACTGTTTTTTAAACTTGCAAGCGATTACGGAATCATGAAAGTCACAGAGGAATGCAAGATTAGTAAGAAATTAATGACCCACGGACAGCTCCAATTCTCTTCTAACTGCATGCACCTCTACCATTCCAAGTGCATTGTTCCATATGTAGAAATGAACAACAAATGTCCTACATGCGATGAAGATGTACCCAACGAAGATCTAATGGTATTCAATAGAAGGAAGAACGCAACCCCACAAAGGGGGAAGAGAATTATTGAATGTGCAAATCGCGGAGAAAATTGGGTCAGTCTAGCAAACACTCTCGGCATAAAGTACAAGACAGCCTACTCCTGGATTCGTTCTGGTGAAGTTGAAACACCGGAAAGGGTGGTAAAAAGCAGAAGTTGAATACGGAAGCTGTCTTCGAGGAAATGGTCCGATGCTTTGAAGCAGATCAAGGAGAAATTGACTCATTCTCATGGTATCACGGTGTGTATCTCAACAATTGCCAATGATCTTGAAGCAAAATGTTTGACAATGAAGACGATGCATCACATGCCATGCAATATGAACTCAACTAACAACAAAAACCTAAGAAAAGAATATCTCGAGAAGCTGAATCAATTTATTAGAGACGGTAAAGAGATCATCTGGATGGATGAATCCAATGTGAATTTGTTTTGCCGCAGAACAGTTGGATGATCAAGAAAGGGTACAAGAGCAGTGAGCACATTGCCAGCATCCCGTGGCCCAAACGTCCACATGCTAGGAGCCGTGTCAACTGAGGGTGTTGTAAAGATTACTACCAAACGTGGCTCCTACAAGAAGGAAAGTGTAGCAGAGTGGATTTCCAATCTAAGTGATGAATTAGAAAACAATGGAAAGACTTTGAGCAACATCGTGCTTGTATGCGCTATGCCATTCACAAATTGAAACAAGCTTGAGGGATGGTATGACGCTTTTGCGTCTTGGACCATACTCGCCGCAGCTCAATCCGATCGAGTATATATGGAGCATCATTAAGGCGCACATCAAGCAGCATTTGCGGATACCTCATACAACCGGAAGTGGTGTTGCTGAGCAGAGACTAAGACATCTCGAAGAAATCATGACAACGGCAATTTCAACAGTTAGTAATGCGCAATGTGTCCGGGCCTACCAACATACGACAACCTATCATGCGGCTGTCATGAATTTGGACGATCTGACTGTTGGTGTCTGAGAAACATTGAAAATTGCTACGTTTGTGCTTGTCAATGTTGCAAATTGTAATACTTTGTAACTTTTACATGTATTATAAACAGTCATATGATGGAATGAAAATGTCATATTTTTCATTTTACATGTATAGGCCTATACGCATTTGAAACTACTGGTATTAAGCAGGAAAAGAGCTATGAATATATGTAGCGCAATTGAATGCTACCCATGCAGATTTAAATGTATCCCAAACAGTCTAAAATAGAAGTTCACATTTAGCAAAGTGGTGATGCTTGCCAGCTTAGCATGATGCATAACTTTGAAAATCTGCAATTAGGCACAATGTAATGCGTATGTAAGTGAATCATTATTTCTAGAAAGTACCGTCCCCAGTATAACTAATTATTTCTATTACAATAAAACTGAAAATTCATCAAATCAACTGAAAGGCTATCAAAAATTCCATTAGGCTATCATCTGCAATCTGAATCCCCTTTGATGATTTGAATGTAAATTTTAACCAGTTATTGCAATTTCGCTGGCTGTTTACGAATGCCTATAAAATCCATTAGCCTAGGTACCGTATGCTGATTAGGCCTATGATAGGCTATAGGCCAAAATATGTTTGTTATCCTTTTGGAGCTTTAAGTCCAATGCTCACTGCTCTTGTACCCTTTCTTGATCTTCCAACTGTTCTGCGGCAAAACAAATTCACATTGGATTCATCCATCCAGATGATCTCTTTACCGTCTCTAATAAATTGATTCAGCTTCTCGAGATATACACAAAAAGGTACAGTGCAGACTACTTTAACAGTACAACAGTTCCCTCATTCATCACAGATTATGACATCGATATTACAAATGTAGATTTCTATATTACATCTGATATCTTCTATATTACATTTTGAAATTCGATATTACAATTGTAGATTTCTATATTAGATTTGACATTTTCGATATTGCATGATGGATTTCTATATTACAAATTCACAGTTCGATATTACAGGTGACCTCTTCTATACTACACATGGAAATGGTGTAGATTGGAAGTAAAGTTTCATGCAATACATAATAGTGGCATAAAAATCGCACTCATTTTCATTTAGATACACTTGTCAACGGCTGTATCATTGGGTTAGAACAAACCTGTGCGCCGATAAATCAGAGACTGGCGGCGGCGGCGCTAACGGCCACCAATTGTTGGCTACCATTTTTACGGTGAAACTATGTTCTTGCCTGCGGCTAGTTCTGTAGGCCTATAGCAAAAAGGAAAATCATGAATATTTTCGTAAGCATCTATGCTTTGAATAGTTTTCAAGCTTTGATGTTATTTACTGGTGTGAAATCCAAGGTCTGCTGTCATCAATTCTTTGATGCGAACCTTATCAAGTGTAACCAGGCAATTGTGAGCCTACTACTGGATATCACAAAATTAATTATTGAATAATAATAATTATTAATATATTAACAATTATAATTATTAATTAATAATGATTAAGCATACTAAATCACGAAAAATGCTTACCGTCAAATTTTGTTGACTTGTCGGAAGATCCGAGGCTTGCTGTAATTATCAGCCGCTGTGAGTAAGAACTTACATGAAACCATTTATCAGTATTATCCTTGCTGCCTTAAGTTGTGCATGCAAACGACTCTGCTTTCATCTTCTTTATTACCTAAGCATCAATGCATATGTCCTTACTTATATTTATTAAAAAAGTCAATTACCGAATTATATTTCTGTTTATCTAAAAACATTCTTTGGCCCACGGCACATGAAATTGATCGTAGTAACAAAATGTTTCACTTTTTCAAGCCGGTGTACGCAGAAACAAGATCGTGATTTTCGCAGATAAAAATGAGTTGATTAACTGTCTTAGGGTGTATTTTTTAGGGAGGACTGTTTTAGGATCGATCGCATTGCAGTAGCAATCTGACGGGAAATTGAGATAAGACGTTCTATTTTAATTGTCTGCTAAAGAAAGGTAAATCTACTGCCAAAGAAAGGCGACCGGAGGGATATCAAAAATAACAGACCAATATGCCTATTATCAAACTTGTATAAATTGTATACCAAAATTCTGAGGGAGCGACTCACAAAGATACTGGATGAAGTGAACCACGAGAACAAGAAGGATTTAGAAGCCAGTACTCGACAATGCATCATATCCACACCATGAACCAACTGAAAGAGAAGTGTCGAGAACATAATATGCCTCTCTGTGTGGCATTCGTGGACTATGAGAAGGCATTCAATTCTGTAGAAACGCCATCGATTCTTGAATCCCCGTAGAAGATCAAAGTAGACGATGTGCACATTGAAATCCTCAGAGAAATCTATACAAACAGCTCAGTTACAGTTAATATGCGCAGGAGTACAAATCAGATCAACATCAAGAAAGGTGTGAGACAGGGAGACACAATTTCACTTGAGCTCTTCACAACAGCTCTTGAGCACATTATTGGAAGCCTAGATTGGAATGAGAAAGGGATCAACGTCGATAGAGAATACCTAAAACAGCTGAGATTTGCGGATGACATTGTGCTTATAGCCAGCAATGCAAAAGATCTAAAGATATGCTGAAAGACGTGGCTAGAGAGAGTCAGAAATGCGGACTGACAATGAATACCGGCAAGACCAAGGTTATGTTCGGACCCCTCACACCTCTATGGCAGATAGAAATCGACGGCAAAGAAATCGAAGCTGTGGAGGACTATATTTACCTAAAATTTCAGCCTATCGAAAAGGAACTGCAGACTCACTCACTCATCCCCTTTTTGCGTCCTTTTCTTCCAGAAGATGCTGGGTTAGACGTTTGCTGCTTGAGTTTGGACTTCTATTTCGGTCGATCACGGGCGTCCGCTTCCTGGGCTCCAACACGTCTGAGGTCATCTTTCACCACCTGTTTCCATGTCTTCTTTTGTCTTCCTGCTCCTCTTGCCATCTGCTTCCATCGACATAACTTTTCTGATCCTCTGTCTCATCCCTTCTTACCACGTGGCCAAACCAACGTAGTCTTTGCCTTCTCGCGACGTATGTGATATGCTCAAGACCCATTGCTTTTCTGATGCTGTCATTCGATTTCCGATAATCTGACATCACACATCCACCTCAGCATTCGCATGTCCACACGGTCAAGCATCTTAGAAGAATAAATGCAGGATGGGTAGCCTTTGCAAAGCATAAAAACATTTTTAAGAGTAATGTGGCAATGTATTTAAAAAGAAGACTTTTTGACACTTCTGTGCTACCAGCCATCACATACGGAGCCGAGACATGGTCCCTTACAACAACCCAGGAGGCTGAACTTCAAGTGGCTCAAAGGAAAATGGAAAGAAGCATGCAAACATCAGCTTAAGAGACAGAATGAGAAACGAGGTAATAAGGAACAAGACCATTGTGAAGGGCGTGCTAGAAACAACAAAATGCATGAAGTGGAACTGGGCTGGCCATGTTGCGAGGATGACGGACAACAGATGGACCTTCAATGCGACGCGGACTGGACACCGCGATATGGACAGAGAGGCAGAGGGCAACCTGTGACCAGGTGGAGGGATGAAATTGACAACTTCTTCAACCATCCAGCCTGGAGAAGAGAGGCACAGGATCGAAGAAAGTGGAAACTGCGCGCTGAGGCCTTTGTCCAGCAGTGGAACACAAATAGGCTATGAATGATGATGATGATGATATAAGTAGTCACACCATGCTAAAGTAAACATCGACGTATGAGCTTAGAGAAAACCACTCTTCTTTATAATACTATTCGAATAGTACATGAGAAATTATTTCAACTTTTGTGATTGTTGTTGTTATCATAATAACGCGCATGTTTTGTTGGATAGAAATCATCAGATATATCAACATGAATCCAAGAAATTCACATATTCAAAAACGTCTCCAATTGTCATGACATTGTTGGAGATGTTTGCTTTCTGATGATACGAAACAAAAAGCACACCATGAAGCAATCACCAGACATTTCCAACAACTGCATCCACTTTACTCACAAGTCTATGTTCAATTTGTTGAAGTGCTATGGTATGGATATTATGTTAATAGATATATCTTGTGTTGTACTAGAAAGCTGTAAGCTCTGATGATAAAATTTAGGATCATTCTGACATATAGCGGCGGCACCATCATCACTATCATTTATTTGACACAAAACTTCCTTCATGCTAGTTTGAATAACGTATTTGTATTTATCACCTTTTCATGTTCATAATCTTTATGATGAAAAATCTTTCAAATTATGAATCTGGTTCATTCAACTATCAAAATTGTACCATCACAGACAGATTTAGTTTTTTTCAGCCGCATTTATCTGATGAGGAATTATGATTATTAAGGTCGTTAAATAAGTATGTTGATGCGCTATCTGTAATCACACCAACATTAAACAGCGACCGATGTGGTCTTAATCCGCAAACCTCCAGGCATTGTAGGCCATTGGTCTGCTAAGTAAGCAGCTGTCGTAAGGTTAAAACTTACCTAGTAACAGATGTGGCTCCAATACAAACACTGAACGGCACTCTGAAAAAGCGAAATAAGAATTAATTCTCTGGGTGACAATCAGCAAACGATAGACATTCACAAAAATGCGCGTCATATCTCCTGTTCTTTCAAGGGGTCAAGTGAGGAAATTGCCACAAAAAGGGCGGAGCACAGAGCTCCCTATGTGCGAAGTTCTTTTGTGCTCGACATACTGAACGACAAAATCTCAAATCCAGACAGTAATCAGAACTCAATTCACACTTTCAATGCACCGGTGCGAGAACCAGCGCAAGTAGAAATGACCGGTGCACCTCGTACAGGTGTCCTAGTATTCATGCAAGCTCATCTACATAGGCACCAACTAAATGCAATTTCTGATGAATATACTGCAGTTGGCAGATGTATTTCAGGGGTGAACCGCCACATTTGAATCTGTGACACATTTTGTCACATCGATGGGCGTGAATGTCATATTTCGTAAAATACCCATTGACATAAACGTCACATTTCGTCATGCTGATGGAGACATGCGGTCAACTTGTGATACATGCTAAGGTGCAGAAAATCGGCAGTTTTCAAATATTCCTTCAAAAAAAAGTTGAGCATGTGACGCAATATTCCTATTAAATATAAAACGGGGCTATAGCGGAACCGAATCGAGAAACTTTCAATTCATCAATTCTTGTTAAATTTTACTATTTATGTAGTTCAATAGAAAATTACCCTTGAGGGCTCGATAAATCTTCCTTGTCTCTATTATCTCAATGATGATGACCATCGATGTCTGAAACGTTGACACCAAAAATACATTATCTTTCGATACTTTGTACCTCAAGCCTCGTTTACACTAGGCCACTGAATGTCGGGACATTAGATTTGGAGCGTCAGTCTTCGCCGTCACACGCGTGCACCTGCGTTCTCACACGAGAAATGGGTGGTGGTGTAGCGTGAGGGAACTTGTCGACTAGAGAATCGAGACACTAAATTGAGTTGCAGGGTGGTACAACTTGAAGAGGACACTAAACGATTATGATGCGTTCGCGGTATAAAAATTCTCATAGAAATGTATGTTCGATATGGTCAATGTATAAGTTATCTCGTACTGATCAAAATGAAGTTAGTTTCATTGAAATCGATACTGTAGATGGAAAGTTAAGCATTACTATAACTTCTGTGGTCTTCAGCGACTGTGACGTTGTTTTACGTTTTTTAATTAGTAAGCTGTTCATCAAGTTATGTGTTCAAAATGTATTTTTGTGATTTCTCCGCTAATACAGAACAGATTTCGACGATCTAAACTGCGTTATAATCCTTGTAGAAAGACGGGTACAATTGTGAAAATCAATTAAGTCATTGCAAATTTTCTAATCAACGGATAACTTGGTGCTTCGTTCACATTACACAACCATCAAACAGTAGCATGAAAATTCAAATCTATGACAATCCTTTATTACCGTAACAATTGAAACGTTAAGATGACATTATCAAAGCTGTTCATAAAAGAGTCTCAATAGTCTAGTGTCTTGCAACTTAAAACAGTCGTGTAAACACCTACGACAGGCCACTGTGGTGTATCGAGGGCGTCGCCGCGCGTTTTTATGTGGCAAGAATCTGTGTCATTTCAAGCCAACTGTCCCGACAATTAGTCCTAGTGTAGACGAGGCTTTATTGTCATCTGGAGGTAACCAACAACACGCCTATTTGGTAAATATGATTAATGAAAGTGTATTGTATACGTTTTCAGACGCCCCTTTTCAACCTAAAAATAAACTTATCGCTAGAGCAATCGTCACTTACCCATATTTTCTGAAAACTTCACGCTTCTGTTTCCATTCATGATATCCCTGAAAAAGTAAAAAAATCAAAGATGAAATGGTAATCCTAGATCACTGTTTCATGAAGTAAATAAAGATATCACTTTAAAAGTAGATCTCAACAAAAATAGACGAATATTTCTACCATAACCGACTCAGTGACCAAGTGGAAACACGTCGTTCTTCATCCAAGAGATCGGGGTTCAAACTTAGATAGAGTAAAACTTAATTCTAAGGTAAGTATTCTATGCATTCATGCTTGTTGCCGCTAGCGTTGAATGATAGAAGAACTTAAAAGAGAGCGCTGGAGAGACTGGCTGGTAACTTAATGTACGCTCCCTGGATCAGTTTTAGGAATGAAGAGAATAAAATTAGTGAACTTAGTGAATGACGTGGCTCCAGGTCAAAATAGTCCTAGAACTAACTTTAATAAAACTGCCCAAGGGAGAGCCACGAACTGTAATTTGTGTGATGGAAACGTTTTGAGCAACACATAAAACAGTGCTAAAATTTTAGCCTGAAAGTCAATAGTCTCTGATTGCTCTTGGAAGTAGGTCTAAATAGGCATTTTTTCAAGCTATCAGAGGCTATTGAGTTTTCGGCTAAAATTATAACAGAAACCTAGGTTTTTCACATTGGATGCTGCAGAAATCGTTTTTGTCATTAAAATGATATTTTGAAGATTTCCTTTGGAATTTTCATCAGAAAATTATGTCCAAATCGGATACGATCCTACTCAATTTTAAAATCCGAATCTGAAACGACAAGAACTTGTGTGATCCGAAACTAATCTGAAAGAAATTGCTGTAAAACATAATGCTCGTTCAACTCTAGTAGCAACTAAATAGGCTGCATAAGAGCGTGTTTTTCTTGATAGTAAATAAAATACTAAAATGAATTTATGTGAAATACCAAAAATCTTTCCAAATGAATATCATAACCAAACACCTGCTTTGCAATTTTATTAATATGGATTCATGCAACTTTTGCGGATTCTAATTTACCATAGAGAAGCCAATTACATGTATAATTAAAGTAGTTTCAAAACAATTGACTGTTCTTCAGAAGCTGCAACAAAATTGCGAGCACAAATGAAAAATGTATCTAAGCATTTATCAATAAACAATGATATTAAAGATGATGAAAATAGGCATTGCAAAACCCGATTGATGGATAGAATTAAGAGCACATATATAACAAGTTAAAAGCACGACGTTGAATTTCATTTTGAATGTGAATTTGTGTCGTTTCCCCTAACGGTAATCAATTAATAAAAGAAAAAGGATCTACATGTACTCGCATTGTCAGGAATCGACAAGAGTGAGGGGACCATCAGCGCCCTTGTTCTCATTGTCTTCGACAACGTCTCTGTTAGATGTCTATGATGGTAGTATTTTGACCGTTCTGCGCTATCCATGGTATGGCAGCATTTGATAGGCTGTGTTTGTGCTTATTAGACTACATGTACATGTATATAAGAACTTGAAAGGTCTTGACGTCTGACATATGTAGCAACTGCCTAAACGCACAGCTTGCAAGTAAACTGATGACATGTATTCATCAGAGCCAGCAAAACTAAAGGCCCGACTTTTCGGAGAGAATGATTATGCCCCTGTTGAGCATAAGTTTGGTGTGGCTAAGTGCATCAGTGTTTGAAGCTCCAGGTGAATGTAGCATAGAAAAGAATGAATTAAACAAGGGCAGTTTGACACATTGGTTTGGCAATTCTCTTTTGTCCTTTTGCTTTACCCATGTCTCTTGTTTACAATCACGGAATTGCCTATTAACCCATACATTCTAAATCATGGAAGTTCGGAATTTGTTTTCATTTATTTTTATCGAAACAACAACGGAATGAGATGAAGAATGAAACCTTAACATCAATACTTCCCCGATGGGGCTTGCAAGGTTCTAGTCAAATTGTTCATGAGCGCTGTGATACTTTTACACCCGGACAACCATCCTGCCGATTAAAGAGCTTTCGGGGCACCAAGCAAGAATAGTTCGCTTATTAAGTTAATTAAAAATTATATGGCATCATTTTACCAACTACATCTTGCTGCAGCGATGTTTAATGTAAGTTCCTGACTAGAGAGCTATGAGGAAGGCACTGAATGACTAGAGCTTGTGTGGTCTCCGTAGCACAGTGATTAAGTGCTCTGATCCTTCGGTTCAGAGGTCGAGCCCCGAAAGTGTCGTTGGAAGTCGTCAAGATGGGCACCCGGACTAGAAGATCACAACGCTCCAGATTAAAGTCTGACTATGTCAGCACCGTCCAAGCCCTCAGTAAGCGGAGTAGTGACGTTAAACCATTCATTCATTCATTCATAGAGCAATACTGAAAGATGAATGAGTTAATTTTATTGATATCAATTCGTATTAATCAAGTTCCTTTCACTTCAGATGGCTTCCATGCCAAGATCGTGTGCCAGACAAGCTTAACGAATATGCTGTTAATTGGGAGAATATAAATGAGTTCTGTTCTGCTCACTACTTCTGTTGACAACTCATTTTCACACGGATCGATTTTCATATTTGATTCAAAGATTTCACTTTTAACAGACACGCATCAAAAATAGTTCTCAGTTGGCGTCTGAAGAGACTGTTCAAACAGTGAGTACAAACAACATGCCTCAAACAGTCAAGGGATGGAATTTTCAACGAAATCAGAGGAGACTTGCAGAGAAGGAAAATACTTCGAGATCCTCTTAAGATTTTATTCCAACTTATTCAGCGAAATTCACACACATCAAAGCAGCTGTGATACCAATATTCATGAGACTAATCGAATGCGCTTGGATACATTTCAATGAAAGATGTGACATGCACGATCTATTTAGTTGAAATTCAAGTAATTGAAAGAGCTAGAAAATGGAATGGAATTTATTTTAGTTGATAATTGAGCAAATTCAATGAAATCGAGCGCTTTGAAACGATTGAAAGCAAGTATGTTGAAACAGATCTCACTGAATGCGTTAAAATGGCAATCAAATTATTTACATACATTTTGGACAAGTTGCCATGCGTAAAAAAGGCAAAACCTAAACGCTGATAATTGGAATCCCTGAATCTATTAGAACCAACCTTCAATCAGGGATCTTTAATGCCCCTAGGTAATTCCTCCAGAATTTAAGTAACAGAGGCCTATGCAAGAATTAAAGCAGCAATAAAATCAGTATCTTAGATAAGAGCAAGAAGGAAATAAGGATTTGCTGGTCTTATAACCAAGTAAAAATCTATACGATGAGTTCGGCAAATTCGGGGGTAAATCCGGACAGAAAAGTTTATAAATGAAATCCTCTGAATATCAAAGGCGGTCAAAGAAAAAAATGAATGCACAATGTCAGGAAGGATATGGAGCTCGTACTTCTCAGTCATCGTCTTGCGAAAGACCGTACGGACTGGAGGAGGCGCACTCATGCGAGCGAGAATCGACGTATTCCAAATTTCGCACCCTCAAACCTGGGGCCCAACCGACAATAAACCAGGAGTAAGAGTAAACAAGTAAATGTTCACTTAAGTGCATCTGGGATCTAACATATCAGCACTGCTTTTAATTTATATTCTATGCCTGGTTGAACCACCTTCAACGATAACTGCTGGTAACGATGAGCTGGAGGTTATTGATGTTACGTTGGCGATGTCATCGATCACACTGCAGGTTGTTCCGGCGCTACCACTGCAAGTGTCAAAATGGCATGGAAGACTTTCCGGACAATAAAGCCCATACTCACGAATCGCAGTATTAATCTAGAACGAAAAGTCTACATCGATCACATATGCGTTGCATGTTACTCTATGCCGTGGGCAGTGAAGACTGATGACATCAACGGGCTTGCGATAGACGAGTGCCTGATGATCAAATGGATACGTTCCACCAAGCTTTACGAGTGTAGATCAACTTGGACAACGTATGTCTCAAGCAGTCAAAGGATGGAATTTTCAACGAAATCAGAGGAGACTTGCAGAGAAGTAAAATACTTCGAGATCCTCTTAAGATTTTATTCCAACTTATTCAGCGAAATTCACACACATCAAAGCAGCTGTGATACCAATATTCATGAGACTAATCGAATGCGCTTGGATACATTTCATTGAAAGATGTGACATGCACGATCTATTTAGTTGAAATTCAAGTAATTGAAAGAGCTAGAAAATGGAATGGAATTTATTTTAGTTGATAATTGAGCAAATTCAATGAAATCGAGCGCTTTGAAACGATTGAAAGCAAGTATGTTGAAACAGATCTCACTGAATGCGTTAAAATGGCAATCAAATTATTTACATACATTTTGGACAAGTTGCCATGGATGAGTTCGGCAAGCCTTGTAAATTGCAGATCTGCCGCATATGCTACGTGCAAACCGATTGATCTGGTTCGGACACTTCCATTGTACTGCCGAACTCGATGCTGTCCAAAAATGCTGGCATCTAAAAACATCTAGTCACAACATTCTTGCAGGCCACAGGAAGAAATGATTGTATAATGTGGAGAATGATCTGAGAGATTTGCACCTCGACCGCCGACAGGACTGCGCTGCTTGTAGAACCGCAATCCGACGACATCGAAATCGACATGACATATCACACTCAGTGAGTGTAAGTCGGAGATATTCACTCCAAATAAAAAACTGGCCGGATGCATGTGATTGTACGTATGCATCATTCGAATTTCAGACTGTGTGATTAGATGAAATGAAATGTTAAGAATTATTATCATAAGTGATCCTAGAATGTAATTCAGACAGCTCACATATCTAACATAACTTGAGCCACAAGGCGAAAATAATTTGATTGAAGATAATTTGGAGACATAAATTACGGGCAGCAAGTCAACAGATAGCCAATTTATTGACTATAAAGCGAATAGGTATATATGTAATTCACCAAAGACATAGGAGGCAAAAGTATTCCATTTCTGAAAATATTTTTGACACTTGTATTATAAACCTACCGACACTAATTTAATTCTCAATTTCAAAGATATCTGTCCTATTGTTCGGAAGTGAGACCTCTTGCTTGCTCTATTGCATGGCACGCACTGCTTCCGCTCTTAGGTAACATTTCATAAAGAAGTCACTGCTCTCATCAATATTTCATCATTGAACGGGTAACCAAAGACTTACGCATGCAAACATATCAATCATTCTATGTACCGGAAATTTGCAAAAGTTCATGAAGAAGCTGGACAAAATAGACGCTTCTTCTACGTTCATCAATTCAAATGAGGTTGATTCCACACATCACTTGCTTAGGTAAGACTATGCGCCATAGTTGGAAGTGGGTCATGGGTCAGGAGGGTCAAGTGGGTCACAAAATCGCGTGGGTCACGTGGGTCATGTTTTTCCGAAAAGTTGGTGGGTGAGGTGGGTCGTGGGTCAGACTTCGTTGACCCACTTCCAACCAGTTTGACCCATGACAGATTTGACAATCTCAAATACAGTAAACTTCATTTATTCGTATTCCTATCATTCATATAAAATGATTAAGTCAGTGTCAATGAAAGGGATGATGGATGCACACAGTCAAAATATGCAACACTATTGACTTTCACACGCCTCATACAGCTTCGAAAAGGGGCGGAATTCACACAAATTAAAGGCTCGAAAACAATTGCTGCTGTCTACTGAGAGATGTTGGTTGGTGGAGAGAAGTTGTTTGAGTACAGTTGTGCATGCTGGATTCTCTGTTGCTATGTCTGACGATACCCAATGATGTGTGACCTTGATTTGAGAAATACAACTACTGAAGAAGTCTGGTATTCAGAGGTTTTATTCATCTTGAAAATTTTTGGCAATGCCAATTGATCTTCGTTTTGTTTGTTTCGTTTGATTTTGTTGGTCTTTCGTAGAAAATATCCTCTGGTAGAGATTAGAATGGTAAATCTCTGGTGAAGATTGATCAGAGTCTAAATATTTTTGAAATATGTAATTGATAAAAATTATCTCAATATTTTAAATCAAGATATTATCAACATACATGCTTCATATCAAAAGTATTTAGCAGCTCAATCTACTTTCGCATCATACATGTTCTATGCATCTCGTTGCTCATTCGATACATGATGGTCTGAAATACGATAATTCATACGACGGTCATTGATATAGACTCTGATCAATGTGACATAGTAAGCTAATTCATGAATTATAATCTTGTCATCGTGCAATATTCTCTTCACGCGCTACACATGCTTGCTCCATTTAATTTTCAATGAATGTTATTCTTACATCAAAAACACAACTTTCTACTTAAATCTAACATTAGCGGAAGTTAGTGAAATTTGAATCGATTGCGATCAGAAACAACAAAATTTTTGTTTGACGATTTTCTAAGATAATTTTCACACATGTAGTATCTAACATACATGTATAAATGCATGCATAAAGGAATTTGGCATACTGCAGTCTTATTTTTTAACTTAATTTGATTAAGAAATGTAAAATTTGAAATTTAGTCTTTAGGCTTTCAACTTAACTAATCATCTCTCTACGAGTTAAATAGGTAGCACTAAAAAGGATAGTCAAGAATTATAACAAGAAACGGAATCGTTTAAATTTTTTAAAACCTTAGGCATTTGTGGTGCATGAACTTTGATTATAAAATATTTTTGATGAAGTTACATGTCTATTTATCATGTGACAGGTGATCTGATACACTTGAATCTTTATAACAAATCATAACAACAATTTTGATACTACGAGGCCTCTACCTAGATAGACCTAGAATCTTGAATGAAAATGAAACTAAAGATGATGCCAGAAAAGGAAATTGCACTCACATCATTCACCCTTGTAGCATGTGGGTCAGGTGGGTCAGGTGGGTCATGTTTTCGTGAAAAGTCGGTGGGTCAGATGGGTCGTGGGTCAAGTTTCGTTGACCCACTTCCAACTCTGATATGCGCTAATTGGGAATAAGGATCAAGACACACACCAGACAGGCATTGAGCAATTTACCTCTGGATTTCAGAATGCAGCGGTCATTGACATTTCTCAGTCACACGCATGGCATCGGACGACTACATTTCAAAGATATCAGAAGCAATCCTCAAATAGTCCGGGAGCTACTGATACTTTCTTCCTGAATTCGCGTACAATGGGCTTAATAATATGGATTTCTAGATCTTGAAACGGTTAATACAAAAATCAAATTCTTGAGTGTCACAGTCAGTCGCTTTCGGTTATAGGTGAGGTTAAAGGATTCCCAATGGAATCCAATGGTAAAATTCAAGAAATATCTGTGGATTGTGAAACACTTGGCAATTTTCGTACATTTTCTTTTGTAGAAAAGAAACTATTTATCAGAATGCTATGAAATTTGAAACATGATTGAGTTCAGAACATCAGCTTCGATATAAAAGTTGAAGTGTGTCACATGATTCAGTATTTGATGTTTGAGAGCCTCTACAAAATGAGTAAATTTCATGTTTTGACTTAATTTTGGCAATTTTACTCATTTTGTAGAGACTCTCAAACATCACATACTGAATCATGTGACTCACTTCAACTTTTATATCGAAGTTGATGTTCTGAACTCAATCATGTTTCAAATTTCATGGCATTCTGATAAATAGTTTCTTTTCTGCAAAAGAAAATGTACGAAAATTGCCAAGTGTTTCAAAATCCATAGATATTTGTTGAATTTTACCATTGAATTCCAATGGGAATCCTTCACTCTTCCATATAACGGAAACCGATTGGCTGTGACACTCAAGAATTTGATCTCTGTATTCAGCGTTTCAAGATCTACAAATCCATGCAATTAAGCCTTTTGTGCGCGAATTTAGGAAGAAAGTGTCAGTAGCTCCCGTCCTGATGACCATCAAGGAGTCATGCTTGAATACACAAATCTTTAAGAATGGATCATCTTTCACGCTGAATTAAGGTGAAGTATAGTTTTTTGTATTCCTCCGTTGTTTAGGCATTTGGGGTTCCTACTGCTCTAATGCAACTTATTTCCGGGTATTTGTTCAACTGCATTTTCCAGAATCTTCCTAAAGTTTTTTTAGGAAAAAATTTTCCATTCTTCCTGTTATTCAACTGCAGTTGGACTAATATTCGTGGATATGATTGAAATCAGCTCCATCAGTAGAATCAATTGACTATTTACCGGATCAGATGCGATGGAAATAGAGAACATGATAAATGTGAGAGACGTAAATGTTCTCTGCTTAATGGTGTTCGATCAGTTCCGCCAATATGAATTTGATTGCTCTGTTGGCATTCATGTTTATAACTTTTCATGCAACATGAATTGTGACCTCCGCATGTACAATTTGGTATTTCGTTGATGATCTGTATTTCAGTTTGCTGCTACAAATCGGTTTGTATTGTCCATGATATTCCAACCATTTTATTATACTTGACTAGATTGCAATCCACATCTTGTTGCACAAGAATGACAGTCAATAATACTTTCATAACATTGCTATAAATAACAAAAATGATTTCCTTCTTGAATCGAAAACTTGAGGAACAATTCGAATACAACCCTCCGACAAAGTAGAGCATATTATCAAAGTCTGCATAGATTAAAGATTCATTCATTCTGAAAAATTCAAACAACTTTCTTCATCACATGCAGAGCTGATCATTAAAATCGGACCACCAAAATTATGACGAAATTCAATCGATTCTCATACCTTCCAACCGTGATGCACATTAACGTGACATACATCATTCGAGAGCTTGTATTCCCAGGTTTCAAAGTAGCCATGATAAGCTTGTATCTGTTCTTTTTGTTTGCCGGACAGTGGTAAAAATGCAAAAAACCACTCACTTTGCAAATCGCAGCCTTTCAATAAGGAAAAAATGTGAGTGTGTCTGTCTGTCTGTGTTTGACAATCAATCAATCGCGAGGTGAACGAGCATTTTCTGAGTTTTCTTTGATATCGGTGGACTAGGATGGAGATTGCGATAAACTTAAGTTATCACACAAATCGTGACTAAAATGGCTGAAAATGTCATATTCTCGATGCACGCTGACGCACAGCCAATCAGTGAACGCGTATCTTTGTCCTCTGTTCTCTCACCAAACCATGTCCACTGTTCATGCTCGTCAATCAGTGAATAGAACTTTACGGTCGATGATAGAAATGTTGAAGAAGTTTGAAAATGACTATTGAACCCATTTGATTAAAACCTGCATGTTCATACTCCTTACAACGCAAGGATTCTGAGGATGCCAATCACAAACACTTTTGATGAATAATTGTAGTCATGATGCTTTGATGACTTTACTTTAATTTTAGCTTTGATTTCAATGGATAAGAAAAAACTCGTTTGCATTTTCGGCACAATTCATGTGGTCCGTTTTTTATGATCAGTTGAGACTGAGACGAAAAGTCACGAAGACTGAGTCCTAGGAAATAGTTCTTGTGATATCATCATCATCTCTAAACATGAATAATACAAAATTATCATCCTGTGCAGCCTCACAGGCCGCTTAGTTCCAATATCTCAACTTCTGTTTGAGGAGTGCGTTCTACCAGATCAGCTTTCCGCCACAAACATGTGTGCCAGCTACCGAAAGAGAGCAGGATCTGACGCTCTTTTATTTATTCAGCTTTATTCAAATAAATCACATTTAAGATAAAATGAAAAAAATATAAATTTAATCCAAAGAAATCGGATAATTGTAAAGAACTGCAATTATTTGTCTTTTTGAAGGAAATGTGAATGAAGCTTAAATTCAGGTGAGTAGTAATCGACGAACTTTCAGAAAATACATTATTATTTTAAATATAAAATTATTGATACGCCGACGCGACCGCTAGTAAACTGATAAGTTTTCATTACTTGCAATCATTACAAGTTTATCTAATAGTAAAATATTTATAAAAAATTAACAAGTAGAGGCAACCGCAATGGACTTAACCAACTAAATCAGCTCTAGTTTGTTAGGTCTATATTTAAGTTGAATTATCACATCATCATCGAGACAAATTGAAATTGGGTCAGATATTTGACATAGGTAACTGAAGAGTGGAAATATTTATCTTATTACAATACGTCATTAATTGATGCAGGTGTAGTTGAAATGGTTGATACACTTGAACAACACATGTCATCAATGCAACAACAGATGTGGATCACTACGCTTCATATTAGACTTTGTCGGTTTTGAAACCAATATGATTACTCAGTCTATTTCAGTGTACTATTATAATATTTTTCAGGATCAGTCAATTTGTTGAATCGTAAAAACTGAGAACAAAGATAGGCATTTGACATGCATGATGAGTATTAAAGCATATCATCAATTACTTGGAGTTTGACAGCTGTGACGCAGTTTTTGCCTTGATACTATTATGATACTATTAATCATTGGCATCCAACCATTGACTGATGATCAAAATCACAATACCTGTTAGTCCTACTGGCTAAAGCTTAAATATTATCTGAAATCTCCAATGTTTCACTAGCCAGTAATAACAGCCATAAAAAGAGCTAAAGGAAGAGCTGCATATGCCTGAAAAGTTGGAAAAGATTATAGTGTGAAAATGAAATGTATATGACAACATAATAAATAGTTAATGGCTCCATCATATGATATGAAATTATATTTGGACAAGCCGATAGATTTTGAATTAGCCAAATCATACAATGCAAAAAAATGTTTCTGTCATACAATCATATAACCAGTTTTAAAAGGAAAATTGCTGATACTATACAGTGTAACATACTCATATTATCTACTGAGCAGATTATACTATATGAACTACATAATTATGAATATGGTTTATACTAACAATTTCACATAAAAAGATGATAATTGTTAACGGAAACGCTGAAAACATTATTCAATACATGATTTGAAATCACTACAAAACAATTTTGTAAATAAAAGGTCGTAAAGTTCATTGAAGTTATCTAATAGCACGAGGTCTTTCGTCCAATCTCAACAGGTGCTTGCTTTGGACACAAAATATTGAATACACAAAATTTGAATGATTGTAACAAGCAATATACCAGAAGCATGGAAATATGCTTAATAGTCCCACCACCACGACGAGTTTCTGCATGAACGAAAGCGAAGGTGAGACTTTTACCGAATGTTCTATACCCTATGACCAAACACAAGGAGATTCTGCCGCTAGCGGTATTTGGCGGAATCTTGCTTATTCAGTGGTAAATGCGGAATATCAGCATTACGGCGGTATTTTTTCCTTTTTTGTGGTTTGATGGAGGAAACAATTGGGAAAAAGCCAAAAAATTAACGAAGTTATGTTTGGAAACGTAAATCTTTAATTCGCCCAAAATGCCAAACATCTCCCAGTTCCCAGGATCTGAAATTTTTGGCGTTCATAAATGGCTTCATGCATTTACGCAATCAGTCTTCTGTTTTGGATGAGAGCAATAGGAACAGAACAAATCGGTAGGTAAGTCGGTGCGGTCGACGCAACAATCAATGGGAGAAGAGGCGCACATGAGTTCAAAGTCAATGACATATTGTGATTATGTGTGTGTGTGTGTGTTGTACTCATGAATCCCAGCATAGTCATTTTACATGAAGCAATGTTCAGTAGATAATATGAGCATGTTGCACTGTACATGTATCAGCAATTTTCCTTTTCAATCTGGTTATATGATTCAGAAACATTTTTTGCATTATATGATTGAACTAATTTAAAATCTATCGGATTTGTACGCTTAGATCACTATGAATCTACATTAAAATCCATGCACATTCAACTTGTCTTTTTCGGTACTAGCAAGAATTTTCAAAATACTTTGTCAGTGATTAGTATAATAGAGCATACATTAAAACTATCCTTAGAATAATCATGCATAAGCTTTGTTGTCAAAATTAGTCCGTGGACCTAGACGTAAAGTATAGACTACATTCCTAATTAATTGTCCTATTGAGTTATTCACTTCTTGGTTTAAGGAGTAATATTTGTACTAAACAGGAAAAGCAATGTTTCTGATTAAATCAAGATGTATAACCAATTAATATGCTATTCATCAGACTGTCAAATAATAGACTTTGTGATCGTGATATCAAACAAAATAATACAATGTATCCACAAAGCAACTATGAATTTTCTGCGAAGGCAAAAATTTAAATATAACGGCAGCGGAATAAGCGTTTGAAGGTCCATTCTCACCGGACGTGGTGCGTCTCGCGCGTCCAGAATTTTCGCTCAGAACCTTAACAGACCTATGGGGCGCGCGCCTGAGACGCGCGGTTTGTTTACGAGATGGGAAAATCCAACCCGCGCAAAACCGCCTCGCGGCTTGCTCTACCCCCGCACTGAAACCTGACACCACAGGTTGCCAGATGTTCGTGCAGAGAAATGACTGACTTTCGACATAGCTATCCGACAATTCTCACCCTCTGTGAGGAGAATTTGACCAAATGAACATCAAAACCCCCTATCAGTGCACTTTCATACTTTGTCAACCATGAAATCGAATTCATGAATGCATTTGGAGATGAATGGCATTTTATTTACTGCAAAACGAGTATCGGAAACGAAGATGAGAAAGTAGTCATTGTTCTCAACCTATTTGATAATCTTCGATAGAGTGATAGTCCCGATTACTATAGAATAGGCGATGTACAAGTAAGTTAATAAAGGTCGTTTTGCGAGCTAAGTTATGTCAAAGTCAATCCGTGCGTCAATTCTATTTCATGATCTGTCACCAATGCCTTCTTGTCACCCTGTAAACGAAAATTTGTAAATGATATGTGTGTCCTTATAAACACTTTTCTTTACAAAATGTGAAATATCAAATGATTAGTTTTCGCAAAATTTTGTAGTTTATAGCAATGGTCATATCCTAACGATTGATTTGCAATGACAATCAGATCGCAGAATTCTTAACCAATTTAGTTGAAACACACTTCATTTAAAAGGAAATTTCACGAAGAAGATGATGGTGGTATCTATACTCATTGACAAAATTTTTGAAACATTTACTTCTTTAACTTCTTTAATTTTTGACTGGTATATATATATACCTTGATAATTTAGTCACAATCTCCACCAAGTCGCTAGCACAGAAAAACAACGCATGTAGCAGATTCAACTTTAATAGCGCGTGTGCTCCCCTCTAGCTGCAATACATTCAGTAATCCGAGATGGCATGGATTCACAAAGTTTCTGAATGAAGGATGTTTCAAGGAGAAGCCAGAGAGAATCTTCAGGGACAGTGATGGAAGTGAACAGCGGTCTCTCACTCGCCGCCCAAGCTCGTCCCAGACTTGTTCAATGGGTGACAAGTCAGGTGAGCGTGCAGGCCAGTAAAGGGTTTGAATGTTCAATCTCCTAACAGTGGCAATGACAGCCGAGGAGCGATGTGGTCTTGCGTTGTCGTCTTGGAAGACGAGATCCTCCACCCTGACCACTGGGGCAATAACAGGAAGCACAATCTCATTGAGATACCTTTCTCCAGTCAACGTGCCTTTGATGATGACTGCTGTCGTTCGTCCGCCATGCCAAATGCCACCCCACAGCATAACACTTCCACCACCATATCTGTCGTGTTCTTTCATACAGCATGGGGCAAAGCGTTCACCTGGAAGACGATGCACTCTGACACGACCGTCATTGAAATCCAGAGTGAATCTCGATTCATCGGTCCACAAGACTTTCTGCCAGTGATGGTCATACCATCAGCGATGGACATCACACCAGGCAACTCGTCTTCTACGGTGTTCAAAACTCAATGGAATTAGGACAGCTGGTCGTCGCGATTGAATTCCAGCTTCTCGCAATCTTCGGTAAGCCGTTCGAACGCTACAGTCTACATTTGAGGCACTCTTCCAATGTACGACTAGTTTTGGGAGTGACACGAATCTATTCCTCTTTGCAGCTAAAACTAGACGTGCGTCTGTCCTTTCTGCAGACTTTCTTGGTCGACCAGATCCCTTCTTCTTTTTAACATTTCCTCCTGCTTTTGGGCTGTAGCGCCAAAACGAGGCATCGGATGGGAAAACGGAGGCCAGATTCGGATTCAGCGTGAAATTCTGCATCGGTATGGTGAATTTGAAAGCACTCGGAGAGAAAAAATTTTCGCTGACGTCCCCCCCCCGGCACCGACCTTCCAACTTTGCTTCTAGTCGACGGATTTTGTCGTGCAATAGCTCGTTTGAAAGCTAAGAGTGAGACAAATTCACTGAAAGAATCGGCTTGTTCATATCTGTCTTCGTTTAGATGTGAGACGCCATTTAAGATTTTGGGAGATTGGCGAAAAACGACAGAGTTAGAATTTTGGACGTTTTGGGCTGTAGCGTCAAAACGAAGCATCGGATGGGAAAACGGATTTCAGATTTGGAATCAGCGTGAAATTCTCTATCAACATGGTGAGTTTCAAGTCAATCGGAGAGAAAAAATTTTCAACATTTTTCGAAAAAACGACAGAGTTAGAATTTGGGACGTTTTGGTCTGTAGCGCCCAAACGAAGCATCGGATGGGGAAAACGGAGGCCAGATTCGGATTCAGCGTGAAATTCTGCATCGGTATGGTGAATTTGAACGCAATCGGAGAGAAAAATGTTCGCTGACGTCCCCCCCCCCAGCGCCAAACTTCCAACTTTGCTTCTAGTGGACGGATTTTGTCGTGCAATAGCTCGTTTGAAAGCTAATAGTGAGACAAATTCACTGAAAGAATCGGCTTGTTCATATCTGTCTTCGTTTAGATGTGAGACG